>JAIFRP010000084.1:1750974-1788867 GCA_032403825.1 Odynerus spinipes | reverse complement strand
AAAAAAAGAACGATTGAATTGTGGCGATCAACAATTCTCGAGTGTTAACGACATACGATGAACGCAGTATTTTTATTAAACATATCCGATCGATAGTATGCTCTCGTAACGAGCCATGATAATAAATATGAAGTGCTCTTTGCTACTACAATACCACGTTCTGTATCCCGTTTGTAATTGACGCGAGCGTATCGCAAATACGAAGAATATAAAACGGGTTTGTTCCTCGTGAAACTTTTAAAGCGACGCAGTGGGAACGAACGACGCAACATTGGCATGTCCCGACGTCGTATTTATAAACTATATATGTATAAACTATTGATTATTGTCAAATAACAAGCAATCAGCTTCTCCCATATTCGCTTTTCGTCGGACATTGATTATTTGTTTTTTTTTTTTATTATTAGTGCGAGTGCACATAAAATACGTTCATTGATATACGAAAAATCACTGTGCAACGAAAACATTGTGTTCCCCAGACGTTGTTTGTTTGTAAAAAATGTACGCAAGAATGAACACTCTAAATGGAATTACGTTACATTGGTATAATCGGAGATCGTTATATTTTCCCGACCCCTCCTCTCTTTTATCTTTCCTCCCTGTAATTTATAATTATTAATCACAGATGTGTTTGCAAACGAAAGTACACACTCGTGCGGTTTTGATTATTCATCTTCCACCCTTCGTTGACTTACACATATTTACACCCACCTACGCACACTCGTATATTTATTCACAATGGTCGCATTGTTCGCATTTACACTCTACGTTTATGACGTTTGACTACAAACGCGACCGTCCGATTCTCTAACTCATTGTGTTTGTACAATCGAGCTTATGTTTATGGTCACTCCAATAGGACAGAGGAAATCAAGCTCTCGGTGAACGCTTTTGTAACGAGCGACGAGCAACGATGCGGATAATAAGTATCCTCCGTAACGTAGACGGCGAAGGAGCATTCCGTAGACTAGAAATTGCAAAAGCTCGTGAGATAACTCGGTTCTTTGTTTGCAAAGAAATAAATCCATGTTATTTGTTTAACGGAATTCTATTTAACGGGTTTCCTTTGTCTCGAATCGAGCGAGTTTATCCTCGCGAAGAATTATACATATTTTTCTTTGAAAGAATTTGTTGGATTGAACGCTAGATCGATAAAATGCTACGAATCTTTTTTATTTAACACTTTGACTGCCATATCACCCAGATACGACTGACGTATAAATTGCTCATTCGATAGATATTTATAGTTTATTTGTTCATTCAATATTTTTTAACGAGTTGCAGTATCCTTTCAATATATGCAGGTATTCAGTAAGGTTGGAGAAATAATAAAACAAAATTATTAAAAGTTATATTAAAAAGCTTGTTAACTTTGAAATTTTACTAGAATCACTGTCACCTATTTGAATTGTATTTGGCACTCGAAGTGTTAAAGCATCGGCGCTGTAATCTCGCTAGCCGTCGAATTATTGTACGATACATTCCTACTACATTATTAATGGTTTTCTTTTGTTGAAGCATAGTCATAAAGAATAGTAGTCCAGTCGGAATAGTCAAAATTTGGCCCGACTTCTATTCAAAGACACAAGAGCAGCGCCAATTTTTTTATAGGTTCTTTGGACCTACAGGAACATGCCCTTAAGTTTTCGTAAAAATCCTACCTGTTTTTTAGTAATTAAGAATTGTTAAAAATTAAAAAGTCGATTTATTTGAGTTATTTCTTTTGGAATGCGTTTTATCGAAAAATGCTTCCTACAAAAGTTGTGCATCATAATGGCCTCTATGAAATAGGTCCTATGCAAAAATTACCCAATATTGTTAGTTAAGCAGTTCATTGCAGTTGAAAAAAGAAAATCTCATGTTGCTTTTTGCATCCGTTATCGTTCATTTATCAACATATCATTTCAAAACTCATTGATCGTCTAAGAACCTACAAAAAAATTGGCGCTGCTCTTGTGTCTTTGAATAGGTCTCATGTCTATTCCGACTGGACTATAGATAGAACAGTAAAGACGTATTCTACGCATTCTGAACTAATAAATTTATTTTCTTAATAAAAGGAGGAAAAAATTGTAATTACCATAATCTAAAAGAATTCTTGAAAAGAAGAGAGATAATCTAACGCGAGTCATTCTACATAGGTACGTACGTGGGTGTTTTCTATGTATAGAAAAACTATCCGGAAAATCGCAACGCATAGAGAACGGTCACGTATTCTTTTCGCATCTACGAATACGACGTGCCGCGTTATTTTTCACCATGGAGTAGCCAATGTCCGGATATACATATTTATCGACGTATCCCGTGCGGTGGAAAAACTTTTGACGTTCGTCCGATACATACGTTCATATACCTACGTACGATGCGTGGGAAACTCTGGATGATAAATTCCGGTTGGTTCGGAACGAGGACCGACGTGAAATTTTCAAAGCTCGTCGATGACTACTGAACGACAATATTTCATAGCTTTGAAACGTTAATTACGAATTACGCATTTTTTTAAACATTTATTGTGCCGTATAGGTAAATTTAAGAAAATTCATTCGTGAGATCGCAGTTGTTTGTTGGATGACCAAGAACTTCGAAGAGAGACATCCAAGCGATTTCTCCTGAATACTTTAGATCAAATATGTTTCCCGTTCCCTTTTCTGAGAAAATATAGTATTCAGAAGCGAAGGGTACTTGTACCTACTCTTTTGCTCGCGCGCGCGCGCGAGCTGCTATCGTCATACTAGCAGAGTGGAAAGACGGAAGAAAAGAACAAAGATTTATCGTCGTACGCGACGAGACGAAAGGAATAAACTTCGAATAGGAGAGCTTCGAGACACGATTCCCGTTTTCGATACATCCATTAAATTTTCAGTGTTCCGTGTTCGCCGCTGCTCGGGACTTAGAATATCGATACTGCACGCGAACCTTTTGGGAATTTAAATGCGAGGAAGAGAGGACGACGGAAAGGAGTCGTCGTCGGTGCGTTCGAGAACGAGGGATTCGATTTTATCGAAGAAGACGAAACTCCCATTCGGATAGATAACCGATCAACGAGGGAAACGTGGCGGCACGTTTCCAAAAAATTTCAAACGTACTTTTTTTATTTCTTTTTTCCCTTCTTTCATTCCTTGTTGACAGATCATCTTCCAAAGGTTTCTTTTAATCCATCCCAAACGGAGCTCTGCATATTCATAGAAATTCATGTAGCCTATAAAGAATAGATGCGATCAGAAAAATTCGCGAGTTATGGAATTTTCTCTGGAACAATGTTAGAACATGCTTCGTCATTTTATTCTTTTTTATTTCTCTTTTTTCCTCCAGCAGTGGATAGAAGCAACGATTGGTATATTGGAGTAATTTATCTTCTTAGATCGTGTCCTTTTCATTCCCAGGCTCGTTCTTACTCTCCCCAGACATTCGATCTGAATATTTAGAAGAAATATGATAGGATAATAAATTATAAGAAAAGGACATGCGAAGGAAACTATAATACTTTCGTTGATATAAAGAAGGATAAAAATTGATTCAATCCGTTTCTTCACGAAATACGATGAAATTCGTCATCCGACGAGACAAGAGATACGAGAAACGAGTTACGATCGAACGTCGATCGGTTATTAAACGCAAATGATCGGTACCATAATCGAACCACCACCGAATTACCACCTATGAATGCAATTTGCAAGCGATCGCGCATCGACCACTAATTAGGGACGTAATTGGTACGAACAACTTGATCCGTCGACGAACCGTAACTCCTCGTTTGGACGATCAGAAAATGAAACTGAATGACGGTGGTATGATCACGTAATTTACTATATTCGTATATTCCACTTCGCGTTACGAGTTACAATTGTATTAGTATCGTATTAGCGAAGCACGCGTAACGATGGTATAGAATGTTAGAAAAATGCAAATGAAAATGAAGTTCGACTTACGAGGTAATAATTACGCGCGTTAGGAAGGATCGTTGAATCATGTAGATTTGGTATTCCCACTTAGGGAGTTTCCTGGACTGACTTCGTAGACGAGACTATATCACTCGGGTTTCTAACTCGCGAGAGTCCTGGGGGACGGACGGTGCTCCGTTTTGCATCATCTCGTCGATCGGTAGCACCGACGTACGCGTACATCTGCACTGGTGCATTTGGATATCTCGGATCATCTCGATCTTATCATGAAATTTGATTTTAGACTCGATCATGCGATTATAGTTCGGATATGTCAAACGATAGCTTTATAGATTTCGATTTCGTATCTAATTTCGAAGATTCGGTTTAACCGTAGAAGTTGTACTTCTGCTGAAAAAATGAAATTAAATGGTATTAAAAAAATTATTTATTATAATTAATGTATGCAGAAAAGTAACTTCGCAGCTGCTTTAACATATGCATACTTTTGTCATATGCATATGCATGCGGTAAATTTTTGTGCTAGAAATTCGGATAGCCGGACGAAGGAAATCTCATATTTTAATTGCGTTTCGTTTTTCAAAGAGCTACGAAGAATAGGAAAGCCGAGAGTAAGGTAGAGAAGGTAGTTTTCAAGAGAGATTCTATATAGTGTCCGTAATTTAAAACACCTGTCCTTTCATCAAGAAAATTACCATTGTTCGCGTAGGAAATGAATTTTTCTTTCCTTGATATACTTTTGCTTGATTCAAGAACTGTCGATTATTTTTCTTTAAATTATTTGTAAACTCGGAAGGAAGCAAGCTGAGCAAAAGAAAAAATAACGAAGTGAAGAGGAGAGAGAAAGATTTAAAAGGTCAAGAAGTAGAAGTCAAAGTTAAAGATTTCGAAATAACGCTCTAAAATCAACTGCAAACGTCCATTGGTACTTCAAATGGTTCTCGATCTTCCTGAAAAAGAAAAATCTAAGAGTCGAAGGGCTCGAAATACTTTCACGTTTTCCCCGAGCTCTTCGTGCTTGTCTAGGAAGACCCTTGTCCTGCTCCTTCCACTCACCCTCTTGTCGGGCTCTTCGCGATATTGAAATTCGTGTCGCGAATAAAACTTCGAGATTGAGAGTGGGGGGAGGGGAGAAGAACAAAGAAAGGAGAATATCAAACAAGCCTTCGAGAGGAAGAAATATTTATCCTTCTATCGTACGTTCTCCCCCACCCGTCTCTCTCTCTCTCTCTCTCTCTCTCTCTCTCTCTCTCTGTCTCTGTCTCTGTCTCCTCTCGTAGGAAACTTCGAAAGCTCAAGATTATACCCCGTGTCTCTTTCGTTTTTTACCGTCCATCCACATTCTTTAACCACGAAAGAAAAACATTCCCTACCCTGTATCCCTTCTCGTTATAATTTTAAAAGACGTTATTAAATCTTTATCTTGTTCTATAAACACTGAAACAATACGACAACTTTATCCCGTCCTCGCGTCGAAAGCATTCCCGTCGATTTAGTGCCAAGCACCAAGACTCACGCGAATCCTTCGGAAAATCCAGCTTGGATTTCCTCTTTGGTCCCTCTTACATCATCGCGTGGCACGCGCTCGTCTAGACGATCCTCTTTGATGTTAACGATGTGGTGCTATTTCTACGGCAAGTTGCCGCGAACTACCGTAACAAGAGACTTCGAATCACGCGGGAGAGAACTTCAACCGTATTTGCTTGGCCGATGATGGGGGTTGGACACTGTAAAAGATTCGCATCTTCTCAAGATAAACGTAAGCGCGTGATTATTAATTGTATGAGATTTTACACGCGAACTCATCGAGATTATTACGTTCTTTGCTATTTTTTGAAAGCTCCAAGTCCGTGAAAGCAACGAAAGAGGATGATTCGCATCTCGAAAAATATTATTTGTCGAGAAGAATCGTTGGAAAGAAAGAGAGATTGGATGAAGGAAAGACACTACAGAAAGTTCGCGACGTGCTGCACGATGATTCGTCCTTGAGTAGATCTCGAGCTGGATTAAGAAGAAAAATGAAGAAAATCGGGATAGAAGGATGAGATGAGAAAGAAAGAAAGAAAGAAAAATAGAAAAATAGAAAGAAAGAAAGAAAGAAAGAAAGAAAGAAAGAGAAAGAAAGATTGGAAGGAGCTGCTGTTATTTTATCTTCTTTTCTTACTCCCGCCATACCTCACAAAGCCGATCCGTTTCGTCAACTTCGGAAAGTCTTTGGTCTTAACGTCAACTGAAAACATTCAACACCAAATAGTAACACCAATTAACAAAATACAAAGTTAAACACTCGCTGATCGTTCTGCTCCTTTTTACTCGCATTTAATTATAAATCTTACTGACAATAAAGGTGGAACGAGTAACGAGAGAAACGAGTAGATAACGGTCTACATTACATCTCTCTTCGTTAGAAGCTTCGTTAAAATGCATTTCTCGTGAATGTACCCATCCTGTTATTGTAATGTACTAAAAAATAATTTGACAATATCTCGTTTACTTCGTTTCCATATTTGTTCGGAGGAAAACATTCGATACGAGATAGAATATTCTTTTTTGTCGAGGGTAAACCTTGTAAACAGTGGTGCTGGCTAGAAACGTGAGTTCGATGTAAACAAACATGTATGTAAACCAACGATGAGTATCTACCGACGGGGTATTACAAGGGTCAGTGTGTTGTGTACCTTCGAACGAAACGGAGCTCGATCGATACGTGAGTATTTTCTATCTCGTTTTCGATATCTTCATTTATTTTCTTTTTATTTAAATCGTTTTAAACGTAAATTTTCTCGAAATAATTTATATCCCTGTGAGAAGCTCAGAAACATCCAATATAAGTTATACACGTTCAAAGTTAGTCGATGCACAGGTTACCGAAAATGTATTAATTTCCGTTCACCTTCGCTACGAGTATTACGTCCGGTCCTCCTACAGCTTCATCAAAGATCACGTATAGCCATTTTGAAAACTGTGATAGGATTTCATCGGACGTGTTAGCTAACAGGAGTACACCTACGCTCGACCTTCTCCCTACTTGTCGAACAACTGTCGATCTTCTCGAATTAGTCGCTTAACGCGGACAAGCCGGAAATTAATTCCCCTCGTAAGCCCAGTTACGATATCGAGTGGTAACTTTTGATGACTAAAAGACTAGACCTTTGTACGGTAGTCTAGCTTCTTCTTCTTCTTCTTTTTCTCCATCTTTTTCTTCCTCCCCTCCTTTTCCACTTTCTTCTCCGTCACTACCTTTTTCTTTTTCTCCTTTCTCTTCACCTTGTTCTTCTCCTTCTTCTTTTTCTTCTTCTTCGATATAACGGGTGGTACGTCTCTAAAATTTAACGATTCTATTCGGCGTCTTTGACCCTTTCAAAACGAAAGCTTCCTCGCGGTGAAATCCCAGAATTCCGCCGGCTTTATCGGAGAGGCGTACTTTAATCTCATTTTCACGGAAAAATAAGAAAAACAATAGAGGACGAGGCAAAAGGGATTGTTTTCTGCTCCCTTTCGCGAGAACACAGAAAGAGGAGTTAGGTAGGTACACTACTGGCTACCGTTCGTTCTTCGCGAAGAAAATGCCGGTGAGATGGTTCCATCGAAATTCTCATCGTCGACAGAATTTCTCTGTGTTTCGCTCCGCACTGATCCTCTAGTAAAGGTACATTCTTTCTCTTTAGTTTTTTTTACAGCTTCTCGTTTAAGAGATAGAATAAATAGCGGGCAATCGGATACGATTTTGGACGTGTTAAAACAAAAAGTCGTTGTGGGAAAGAAAGAAGGTGTGTGGATGATAAAATAAAGAAAAATTAGAAGTGTTGTACTGTACATGTGCATGCTTGCGTGTGTGTGTGTGTGTGAGTAGGAAGTGCCGTAATCGAGATCTAACGCGAAAATACGAGCTGTAATTTCGCCAGGAAAATGCCGTGCTCTCTCGCTCTCTCTCCTCCCTCCTTGTCTCTCTTTTTACCTCTCTTCTTTTTCTATCTCGTCTCAGTTAATGACGCTCACGGTGGGCACAGATCGCGCGGCCAATTTCATGGAGATACAATAAAGAACGAAACTTTCGTGATATTTTATTACGTCATTTCGTTCTAATTTCGCAAGACGGTGGTGGTGATGCTCGGAAAAACGATAACCGCTTCGTGATTCGGTATCTTGCTTAAAACGAAAATAGTCGCTCTTCTCTTTGCTGTAATTTCTCTATTCTACTTTCATACATATATAAATGGAAATATATACATATCTCAACGCGTTTCTACGATTTTATTTTTAATGAACGGTTTATCTTTCAAAAATTCGGTTTTTATTTTATCACGAATGCATACAATTTTATCACACATAGATAGAAAAATAAATATTAAAATAGAAAAGGGGAAGAGAACTGAGTTTACATAAATAAAATTGAGAAATAGAATTCCATTTGTTTTCCATGTCATAAGATATTTATGTATATTTCAAAGCAAGCGTTCCTGCATTCTGTAAAACTGCAAGAATTTCATAGGAATATTCATTCTTTCTTTCCTCCTTTTCCCCTTTTCTCTATTTCTCGTTTCGCTTCGATTCCAATCGAAAGTACTTTTCATCTGCGCAAAAGGTGGCAGGTGCTATCTCGATCTCGTCGAGCTTGGCGTATCGATCGTACGAGAAGGAACGAAAACGCTCGGAGGTAAAGAAAAAAAGCCAGCCGATCCATCGCTCTATTACTCGCCAATTACTCGCCCGTCTTTTTTCCTGCTTTTATTTAGTTCTCTTCGAATATCTCTTCTATCTCTCTTTCGCTTCTTTGTGCTAGGATAGCCGTTCAACGGGAGAGTGCAGGGTAGAGGGAAAGAGAGAAAGAGAGAGCATTATTGTTCGTTATAACGAATGGCGCTTAGTGCTGGCGGTCTCTTTGTATCGAAACATTTAATTGAATGTTAAAAATTGAAGAGTTTTGCGCACGGTTTTTACTTGCGAAAATAAGAGAGAGAGAGAGAGAGAGAGAGAGAGAAGGGGGGAGGTAGGGGGAGGGAAACTGTACCGTTCGTTTTTAACGATTCGAAAAGTGGTACGACGAAACGAGGTAGAGTATTCAAAGGAGAAATAAAATAATACTTTTTTTTAATATTCCTATCTTTTCGACTACTACAGTATTTTCTATTGAATTTAGATCGTACGCCAAGTTTAAAAACTTATTCAAATATCCGAATAGTTGTTACTCGAATATTTGTGAGAACAAAGGATTATTTATAAGAAAAATAGTCCATCGATCCAACTGCCTTCGGAAATTATTGGATACCTACCGAGCCAAAGAAGAAAACCAAGTCTGGATTCGTCGCGATTAGATAACAAAAAAGGAGAGAAGAAAAGGCGATCTAGATGATCCATCGATTCCATCGGCCATCCATAAGAAAGAAAATAGAAAGAGAAGAGGAAGTATAAAAGAACGAGAAGATTTCTTATTGGCAGTCGAGGAAAATCGAAGGATCGATGAGAGAAGAAGTTTCTTGGCCCTACAGGTATCTCGTCCAGCGATTCCATTAAACAAAATTGCGCCATACGTTTGCGGTGGATGCGAGGATTACGAACGGAGTGATATTTCGTGCTTTTTCTACTACGAGCATTTCCCTAATGAAAATCGGCAGCATCTGTGAGAGGCATGATGCGTACGTTTAATAGAGCCGACAAGGTACAACCATGAAAAAAAGGGAGATAGGGCAAAAAGGGAGATGGATAGAGGAATAGTCAATTGAGTGGAAGTATTGTAGGAGAGCACTTTTTCCTCGGCCTTCGTTCTCTCTCTCTCTCTCTCTCTCTCTCTCTCTATCTCGCACACGCGCGCGCGCGCACACACACACATACACGACACTTTTTCCCTTTTTTCGCTTTATGAATGCGATAGAAAGCATCGTTCCGACCCAGTTTTCCACGGGAAACCGTGATTTATGCTAGCACCCTTTCTGGATCATTCGTCGTCTGGCCAATCTTCGTTACCACAACGCTGTTCACGAGATCCAATAATATAGCAAAGCTTTAACGTCGTTTTATCGTTCGGAACACCGACGCGTCTGCCTTTTTATATCTCTGTCCTCGTTGCTCGTTAGAAACATACGTAGATATACATGTGTGTGCGTATGTATATCAAGCCGCGAGATTTTCACAATAATTATTCCGTCTGAAACGATCGTCTCTAAATTACCTACGTATCGTCGCGAGGAAAATTTTACATTCGCAGAGTTTCCTCGGATCGTACACTTTCAAAGTTAGTAATTCTAAGATGCTTTCTGTTCGGAATGTGAGATATGAAAACATACAGTTTAGTGCTTCGGTTTCTGTTACGATGGTCCTACCTTGGCTGGGAAATATATTTTTAAATTATAACTCTCGGTTTCCGATTCGTCTCTTCGCGAGATTAAAAAATTCCACCATATAAGCCTTGTCATTCCTTTTCACAACTTATACTGTCTAGACAAGAACTATTTTAAAAACTAGAATCTTATCTTGAAAAAGAACGGATATTAAAAAGACAAAAGAAACAATATATTCGAAAACAAAACCAAAAAATGAAGTTTTTGATTAAACATTGACTCTACATTTTTCGGATAATTTTTATTAACAGTAGCCACATCATATTCAATATTTTTTCGAATATAATATAATTTTTCGAATATCTCGAACAAGATGTTATACTTCGTCACTCATTGCTTGTTACTCGATTTCCAAAAAAGAAAACATTGTACAGAACGATCGACGTTTCAAAGAACCATACTTTCAACTCTAACGTCTAATTAAATCACGATCTTGATAGGAGGGTTGGGGGTAGGGTATAAAAACCGTTATAGGATTGAAAGGGCAGAGAACGAGTAACGCTTCTATCGGAATCGAACGAGAGGCATTAGGTTGGTCGTGCCATGGGAGCGTAGTGCGAACTGTTCGATTAAAGGGACATTAAATTCAATCTACTCGAGAGCTAGTCGAGTTTCTAAAAGCGAGGCTCGACGTTAAACGCGTCCAACGAAGCGTGCAAAGTAGCTTTTTATTCAAGGATTTTTAAGCGAGTGAAAACTGTACCCTCGTGCGTGACGCTGGTTAACCGATGATGTACACGACCGGAATGGAGTCACAAAGAGAATTCCTAGAGTACCTTCTTACCTTCGAACGCGTTTCCATCCCAGGATGGAGATCCTTGTTCTTCGAAAGGAAAATGTAATAACGAATTCCTCGTTTTTTTATTAGACATTTCATAATATTAGACAAATATATGAGATTACGCAATATCGACTCAGCAATCAACGTGGTAATAATTACTACATTTTTTAAATGATATTGATATTTTTGGAAAATTTTGGAGCTGTCATCTTGTAGCTTCATCCTTTACCTTCTGATGAAGCTATCGATTGTAAAAAGCAATTAAAAGTTGCCAGCAGGAGAATTTTTGACGGAAACCCTTGCAGAAACATCGATTAATGAAGTATAAAGTGATGCCTATTTATAGGCGCGATTTATACATTTATGTGCAAATAATAATACATATTATTATATTATAGTCGTATAATATAATAATACAATACAATCGTAGAAAATCAATAAATTAATATAATTCATTAATTGACTTTACATAATGTTATATACTAATGGCTTTTTGATGCACTGTGAGAGTTTTCTTCGATCATGTTAAATCTCTATCCGAGAGTAGTTAGAAAGCTTCTTGTATGTTAAAGACGGTAAACCTGGCGTTTAACGTTACCTATCCGACACTCGATAAGTATCCCTTTAATATTTCATATGCATCGTTATAGACACGAAGACGTAAGACCGAAATCGAATTTAGAAGCAAGTGGAAATTCGTGTTCAGTCTACCAATATTTCGAGACGAGCTTTTCTAATTCACGCGACTTTCGTAAGAACATAAAGATAGCAAAAAATACATGACTGCTGGTTCACGACGGAATAGAAAAAGGAAAAGCAAGGATCGTCGCGACGAAAGAAGAAACGAAGGGGGGAATTATTACGTTCGACCTTCTTTTTTATTTATTCCAAGCGTAGGTGGATTCTCGAGAGACAGGAAAAGAGGGATATCTCGGTTCGTTTTCATCCGCCATCCTTCTTATCTCATATTCCACCTACGAATACGTTCTCCCGTCTCGTATTTCCCCCTTTGACCTTTCACCAGCTCCATTCGCAGTTGTCGGAAGGATTTCCTGATATCGACTTCCGAGCGGTGTTTTCACGATGAAAATTTGAAGGTGTATAAAGCAGGAGAGATATCTACGTGCGTAAAAAAAGTCTTAGTTTTCCCCCCCATTGCGCCAGCCCGTAAATTATACATAGTCCATGAAAAATTCGCGATGGTGAACGGGAGAGCGGATAAAGAAGAAAAAAAAGAGAGAGGGGACTAAGAGGAAGTCTAACTTTCATGACTTGCATAAGAAGATTCGCATTATTGTGCATGTTGGATGAGAGGAAGCGAATGGAAGTCCGACGGCCGGAGGTTAAGAGGATAAGACGCGGTAGGAGAGGGGTCGATATGAAATTTTGATCAGAGGTGTATGAGGAAAGGCACGTCCAGAATCGGAAGCACCTCAGTTCATCCTAAGGGAGAAGGCGAACGAAACGAACGAATTCACGTAAACGGATCGACGAGTGTCGAGACTTTAAATTAAGGAATGATTTCTTTTTCCCTTCTTTATCATCTCCATTGAAGATAAAAAGGTGAACGATTAGTAAATAACCAAACGCCTTAATCTTCTCCAATAAATTTAACTTTAATACAATGATTTACATCGTTATGCATAATACATTTATTTTAATAATGTAAATTCATGTAAATGATATATATTATACTTCATCATATAACACATATCATATAACGCATAAACTACATTTGAAATTATTACAATCGCCAATAACCCTCAGAGATGGATGCAATTGTAATTAAATTAATTAAACCGAAAATACTTAACATTATTATCAACCTAATTTATTATTTCAAAAATGTCTTTAATTACGTGACAAGCATGTTATTCCTCTTAGGTACTTTAGAAATTGGAATAGGAAATTGGATAGGAAATCCAGCGTAAGTTTATTCCTTCGCGTGAATATGTGCGTACGTATATGTATCACTGTCTTTCTCTTTTTCTCAATCCATCCATTTCTTTGTACGTACGTAGGTAGGTACTATAGGTAGCCGAGACGAATACCTCGGAGGCGTGGAGGCTAACAAATTTTCGTAGATCACAAAGAATCTTTTACTACATAAATCGCAATCCGCAAGGAGTTGCTTCGCTTTCTTGTTATTTCAGCCGGGAAATATATCAAAGGAGATTTACGTTTACTCGGGGTAACGGCGAGCGTTTCACGTACGGTTTTTTCGTTTGTTTGTTTCAGGCCATTGCTGAAGCAGATAAAGAACTCGGCGGAGTCGCACATCGTGCTGGACTGTTCCACGGAGAGAATTTACGACGTGTTGAAGCAGGCACAACAAATAGGAATGATGAGCGACTATCACAGTTACCTCATCACTTCTTT
This sequence comes from Odynerus spinipes, assembly GCA_032403825.1. Classification (NCBI taxonomy): domain Eukaryota; kingdom Metazoa; phylum Arthropoda; class Insecta; order Hymenoptera; family Vespidae; genus Odynerus; species Odynerus spinipes. The sequence continues at coordinate 1,775,467 of JAIFRP010000084.1, read as the reverse complement.
GGTATGTTCCCTTTAATTAAATACCAATCTCTTTTCGCGTACTCGTAATCAATTTCTTTCTAGCGAAAAAAAGTCTCGAAAGACTTAGAGAAATCGTCGATCGTTCGATACGATTTACCAAAACGTAAGATCGATTATCTTCTATCGGAGTTGTGATTCGATCGAACAGTCGATTTACTTTTTCTTTGATTACATCGTTTTTAACGGGACTACAATTTAACAAACGTTCGCGATCGATTTTACAAGAGAGTTCGATGTTATATGATAGTAAAATAAGTCGGGTCGACGATTCTCTTTTTTAGTTTTTTGTGACTTTCTTTAATACCAAGATTATGAAACTCTTCAAGGATACGATGATCGCCGAGAAAGTTTCTCCAGTTTTTTTGCCGTTCGAACATTTCCCGTTTTCCCAAGTCGGATCTCTCGGAGTCGTGCTCGTCCCTCGCAATATTCGAGATGACGGTGCCTGTGAAATCATCTGTGAGAGCACGATGTAAGATCGATTATCGTGAAAAAAAAAGATGATCAAACGTGTCGATCGAAGATCGCAACCCTTCTTTAAGGAAATTCGAAATATTCTTTATATAAAAAACTTCATTTTTTAAATTAACGTTTATGACAAAATTTATTGGGACAATATCATTATTTTCCGACGGTAGACGATTTTTACTTATAAATAACCCACGTACGCTTTCTTATAGAGAACAACGGAACAAAGAGAATTTTGTTTTTATTTCATAAGGTATTTTCTCCCTTGGGTTCGGAAAAAATGTGGAATAGCCAATGGTATTATTCGTTGGGTAATGAATCACGAAGGTCCGGCAGTATGCGCGATAAAATTCATCCGTGTGCGTGATATACTTACGTTTTATGAACGAGTAACATACTTTTCCTGTTCTCTTGACGATTATCGTGAAAAATTGTATTTGCCAGGTTCCAACTGAAACGATAATTCTTCACGGTTCTTATCTGCCTTTCCCTGGTCGAGAAATTCCGAGAATAATTGGTATGTTCGCTATTGCGTATGGTAGCCGGATTATTTTTGTCTACTCCATTTTGTCCAGGTTTGCGTACTCTACGCCTAGTGTAACCGGTATGGTTACCTACCGTAGGAGTCACATCAATGGAGTGAATGTACATATGTATATATATATGGATATGTATAACGGCGTTTGCGTAACGTAACAGTGTTACTTCCGACTGTAATCCAGTTGGCCAATAGCGAACGAAATAACCGTACTCGGTGCGTGGATTCGAAATGCAAATTAAAATCCGGGAAAAAGTAAAAAAGTGATAGCATACAAAACGATTTTGAAAGTATGAAAACTGAGAAACGGCGAAGGAGAGAGGGAGAGGGAGAAGTATACACGAACGAGTTTACCCTCACACACCGGAAATTATTATCGCAGAAAGGAAAAGAGAAACGAAAAGGAGAAAGGTTCATGGTGGTTTCTTCTGCAAAGCGAAAAACGCGGACGAAAATTGCAAAAATCACGTTGGAGGCACACGCGTTGCTATTATCCAGCAGGATCGACTACTCGTTTTCCGTACGACTTGCTCTGGGTCACGTTTTTCGCGTTAACGTATGTATGCGGATGCCGCTATACGGTTTTCTATTCCCTTTACTCACCCCTCTAGGCTTCTCCATCAATTTCCTTTATACTTTGCCGAAGGCGAGGGGAGAATATGTACGCGTGGTAGGTACGAAGCTTCAAGAAATAGCGGAACGTCGATTCTAACTCGTAAAAGAAAGAATGAGAACGGGGGGAGGATGTAGGGCCAATAGTCGCATGATCGAGAGATAAAAGGATAGCCAAAGAAGGGAAAAAAGGGGGAGGAATAATGTGTGTGTGTGTGTGTGTGTGNAGAGAGAGAGAGAGAGAGAGAGAGAGAGAGAGAGCGAAAGTGTCATACGCGTTTCGTTCTCGAGAATGCTCATCCGAACGATCTCCGCAATATCATCGAATCTATGTTCCCCGCTATATCGATTACTATCGAAATCTTTCTCTCTCGTATCGCGGTGAAAAAGTGTACAATTTTTCTAGTCGTCGCAGACACGCAGAAAGAAAGAAAACGTTTCTTTATCGTTCTTTTCCTTGTAACGATTCGATTATCGGTATCACAGATTTCTTCTTTTCCACGACGGCGTTGACGTTACGAAAGACGTTACGTGGTTTAGGATTTCGCGTATAATCGCGTTTTGTTCCGTGAATAGAATCCAGTAAGGGATTGAAAAGGGAACGATTTTCGATAACTTTTAACAAGTATGGCGCTCGTGCCGAATAGGAGTAACCGTATCGCAAATTATCGATTTAGTGTATGTAGTAGGATTCAAAAGAGGAAAGAAGTAAAATGGAATATCGTTGCGTTCATATGCGAGAGTCAAGCTCGTCAACTTTGAAAAAGATTTCAAATGGAATGTTGTGAAGAGATTTTTTTCGTATCAAAGGTATCGAAGTTATCGAATCGATTTTACTTTTGCGAGAATTTATAACATTTAATCTGAGAATGGGGAAGGTTTCTCTCTCTCTCTCTCTCTCTCTCTTTCTCTTTCTCTTTCTCTTTCTCTCGAGTCGAATCACCGGCGTGAGATCAAATTGCAAATTTGTTCAAATATCGAGTCGCGTTCTATGTATAAAACCATAAATTTGTTCCATTCTTTAATGGCTATGTCAATTCAAAATATCATACATTAATACACAAGTTCGTTCTTTATAATGACTTTTCATTGAGCGCTTTCATGAGGCAAATAACAAATGGGAATTAAATTTAAAATTAATTTAAAACGATAATGCTTTCGCACAGAAGGTGGGTACGATAAAAGTGAAAGAGGAAGGGAGATAGAAAATAAAGTAACGCCCGGTATCCAGCAACCGCAGCGAAATTGCTACTGTGTGTCTAATCATACTTCATTTTCAGCCGTACGTTAAATCGTCGCCAACCAACTGTTTGTCGTGCAAACTATTCTCACGCTACCAAAATTATTCATTTCTCTCCTCCTCTTTCTCTCTGTTTTTTACTTTTCCTTTCTTTCTTAAAACTCTGTTTTCTCCGTTAATGGAAGACTTGTCCTTCTTACTTATTTAACATTGATCTTTTAACAATATTCCTTTATAATTAACAATTTTAATAGCACTATAATTATTTTTCTCTGTGTCCGTCACGCGACGAGAAGAAGAACGATGTCGAGCGTGTTAAAAAGCCTAAAAAAAGTAAAGCAAGATCTTATGTATATTACATATATAGATATATATAATCGTTGCTCCGCGGTAAAACGATTTATCTCGCGGTTTTCCAGCAGATTTCAATTTAGATCCATTAAAATGTAAATTAGCGCGGGTATTTGTTCAGATGCTAAGGCCGGAGGTGTGCTTTCTTCCGGGCTCTTCCTGTTGACTCGGCTCTTCCAGTAGGAGCGACCGGTGAATGTAGCTCTGAGAAGGGAAAGGGCAAACGGGGAGAAGGTTATGGGTGCAGGAGAGAGTAGTTTACCTCGTAGATCTACCCTACGAACGAATAGTTAAGGGTCACTGTTCTCGTGGCACCCACTTAATTGCCGTCCCCTTTAAACGCTCTAGCGCCCTTTAAAAGACGACCACCATCGAAGGGTTGCCTCTAATCGGAAGGTCTATCGACCTGGATTATTTCGATTAACGACGGTACGTGAGAGGAAGGAAGGAAGGAAGGAAGGGGGAGAAAATCGATAGTTTTTTCCTGATTAATAAGACGAGCTTAACGATAACTGTTCTCACAAAATAGAGAACAGAAAGAGATACTTAAATTGCATAAAATGAACTTCGGTTAGGATCATCAATAATGTTATCCTCTCTAAGAATTATATTATTTTTAATCTCGGTATTCAACATTATCTTTTCCCCTTATTGTCATAGGTAATTACGTAAATAAAATTAAAACTTTTTTATGCCGTTTATTAATTAATTATTTATTTTATTAAATTTATGGTACGTGTCTTCAAATTTTAATATAATGAAGACCTTCACTCACACACACACACACACACACACACACACACACACACGCACACACACAGTCACACAGATACGCGCTCATATTTATATATATTCGACAGTAACGTGGTATTTAAGGGTACACGAAACTTCGCAGAAACTTGGCGCGAACTTGACAGGCTTAATCAGGAGACATCTTCGAAATTTAACACAGGACAACGTATTATCGCGAGAACGCCGCCGGTCATTACAGCTATTATGCCTGTTACGGTTATGACGATTGTTATCATCGTTATGGCTTTCACCACTATTAAGGTTCTTATTATGCCACGTCTATCAGGGCGCGTAATAGTACGAGCTGTGCCCTGTTTCTCTGCGCCTCTTTGTTGTTTAATATCGTCGACGTAACGTCATCGCTTTTTCATACTCGGTCCTCACGCGATTTCGTCGTCCAATCTCGCACACTATCATTATCGCGCGTCGAGTGTTTCGGTAAATTGTTTGCTTCGTTAAAGTGACGCTCCTGTTTTAAAGCTCCATACGTTAAATCGATACGATTATAGACGCGATATCCTCTTGGTGGTAATACGACAATTTTTCTGACTCGTCATTGAATCAACGATTACCGTTACCGTGAAAATCAGTGAAAATTTGTTAAATCACGCGTACAAATATTCCAGTAGTTAAACGAATACAAATTGAGATATTTGTTGGATTCCTACGATTCTGATGATCATCATAATTTCCATAATTCATTTATCGTGTACTGGATTTTGTTAATTTATCAAAATACTTTACCGTATTAATTTTGATATAATTATTCGGTATCGCGTATGGAAATCGTATTATCTAATGGGCCAAAGTTTAAACGATAAAGAAATCGATCGGAACGACGTGGAAATGATTTAATTCATGAGCCTCACCCCCGCAAGGAGTTTTCCTTTCTCTTCGCAACTCGATATCGATCGCATCGATATCGAGAGCGTCTCGAGTGTCGTTGAGGGGCAGAATCCAAGCTGCGATTGGCCCACTTCCGGCGGTAATCGACGAGGAAAATCCTGAGTCCCTAACACGGAGGTTGCGAACCACTTTCGAAGGAAATATCGCGTTCGGTATTAAACATACAAGACAAAGTCTCGTGGCTTCTTCCCTTCTTCTTTCTATCCTTCTCTCTCTTTTTTTCTTTTAGGAGGGAGATCAAAGTTCCAAAGTTTATCAAAGAAAAAGGCCGAAGTTATGTAACGATTATAAAAAAAGCTGGTCGCTTAGGCACCTTTTCCGATATTACTTCTCATCTCTTATTACAAGAGAGAAAAGAAGGGAAGCGAGGTGTTAACAATGAAAAAAGTGAGAAGAAACTCGAGGCAGTCGAATGATCGATCACCCATCAATCGACTTTCCGAACTTATCGAACACGTGCTGCAGGACACGAAGGATAATAAATGGCTCTCACGTGATCCAGTTTCTTCGCATATATTTGAAAGAACGTAGTAAAAAAGGGATGACGATTTTGAATTTCTTTGATCTTTATCTCGACTCGATAAACGCACGGATTGTTCTTTCCTTCGATAAGAAAAAGAAGGAAGAGCTCCATGGGAAAATTGCCTAGGAAGGTTTTCACCCTCTTCCATTTCTTTTGTACCTTTCGATTTCTCGATTCGCCTTCGTGAGATTCGATGACTTTGATTCTTGCAATTAGTTCGAGACACACGTTATATCGTAAAACGGTTCGCTCGTCTTCTCCCTTCGTTAACTTCGATCTTTCAATTAACTCTCCTTCTCTCTTTTTCTTTCTATCTCTTTACTCGTAGGAACAACGCGATTCGTGTTTCTCGAAACGAGTCACGGATCGATCTTTATCGGAGAACAAACGCAGTTCATTACCTCTAGCGCGTGCGATCGCCAATTGGGATCATTATTTTTTCGGAGGGAATTTAACCGAGTCACGGAGCACATTAGCACGCGTAAGTGATAGTATGTAACATTGATTCGAAAAATATGATCGTCCTCCAATTAAAACGAAGGTAAAAAGTTTTCTCTGAAAATATTCCTCGATATTGTAAAGAGTTATTGGAGCAAAAAAAATTCATTAATTCACCACGTGCTAATTTGAACTGCCCAAACGATACAAAACAGTCGTTTTTAAATATGTATACATCGATAAAAAAAAAAGAGAATAATTTCTAGGCAAAAGTCAATGGTAAAGAAAATAACGAGCTGGGTAAACTCGACTAAAAAGAGACAGAGGCGAAGGAAAAGAGAAAGAGAGAAAGACATAGAGTTTGTTTCACCGTCAAAGTATAACGAGCGATTCGCCGGAAAATCCGTTGGTCGTTTCCTGGCTCGACTTCGAACGAGAATATAATTATACTCCACCGGCGATCATTATTCCACGTTAAATCCTAGATTTCCACTCTACCACCATGGGGCAAAGTTTGATCGGCCATATCGTTTGCAGAATTTTCATAATCCGTTCAATATGCGAGTACTTCGGGAATTAGGCTTTCACGGTTAGGTACCATCGGTAAATCCACGAAATTGAGATCTTAACGTTCCAAACGAAGATCATCCTCCTTGAATTCCGTATCCTAGCAAAAAAATTGGTCAAATTCGAAAGTGGCATGAGGAATCGTTAATTTCACGAGTCCTCTTTCTCGAAAGATAAAGAAAGAGCGAGCGAGAGTCTGAAGTGGTAATGGACCGTCGTAAATCTTTGGATATTTCCTTTCAGGACCTCCACAGCGTCGACCTGGAAGAATTCAAGCACGGCGGGACCAATATCACTGCCTTTCGTCTGGTGGACCCAGAAAAGCCGGAGATTCAGCGGGTGGTACAAGACTGGATCTACGGTGAGAAGCGTTATAATCGCGAACTCGACATGGGCCAGACTTCTAATAAGGTGAGACAGTCCCTGGCAGTTTCGGAGTTTCAAATTTATCGAGGAGTATGCTCTTCTATTCCCCTACGTGGAACGGACTTACGTTTGCGAACTTGAAAGCAGCCCGTGTGACTGCTCGATTAAATCGTATCTCTTCTATGCTATTCGACTCGAATGAATATAATTCAGTTTAGTTATCGAATCACTTTTGTATCCCCAACTGCGGCTATAATTCGATATGGCGAAACTTTCCTGGCTGCTCGATCGAACGTGTCCATTTTCTTTTTAAGTGCAATTTGTGCTCCGTAGAAAATTAATTTATAGGGGGAAACACAGGGGACGTCGATTTTAATTGTTATACTTAAATGTTGTAAAAAAATGAATTTTTTTGTCGAAATTGCTTGGAGAGAGAGAAAAGTCAAATTTTCAGTCAAAAATGTACTACCCCGTCGTTACAGGACGCAACCGAACGGAGTTGCGATAATTGGACGTACCGATTGAAAAGTTCACGAGGGAAATTGAATTTCCCTGGGATGGGTAGCGTATGCGTGCGTAGGTGCGCGCGCGCGTGTGTGTGAGAGAGAGAGAGAAAGAGAAGGGAGACCTCATAAGAATGCAAATACCGCTACTGCCTGGTACCACTGTTGCAGTAGCTACGACGAGGATTGTACGCGCTTTTTGGGTTCGTAAACGTGTCGTGCGTGTGTTGAGCCCAATGCAAAAGGGCTATATCGAGCGAACTATTTACTCAGGACTCAAGTGTATAAGGGAAAACATAGATGCTAACGTCTCTAATTAAACAGGAATACCTAGCACGGTCTACGGTCTCTCGCTAGGCTTACACGCTTCTCCTATATAAGGGTGAAAACGCATACGCGAGCTCGATTCCATACGCGTTGCTTTAATCGCACCGCTCCTGCCATATTCGAGCGAAACAATCTCTTGGAAATGGCTGCAGGGCGGATGGAAGGAACTTGATGTAGCGAGTAGTCGATTAAATTTTTAAATACCTCCCTTAGAATCTTAGAAGAATGTTATTTTCATGACAAAGAAACTGTAGGTAAAAAGAGTCATTTTCAAGAATGATTTTCATTTAAAAAAAAGACGTTTTTCTTTAAATTCCAACAATACTATCTTATGGCTTGATCTTTCATTTTTTTTTTGTTTTAAATAATCTCCCGTTCATAAAAAATGGTCAAGAATTACGTACAGAAGAATTTTTGGCGCAAATCCCTCGAACAAAAGTTTTTTACCGACAGGTGGTAAGCATAATTGTCAAATGAGTATAAACTGATGCCTACATACAGGCGCGATATTTGACGTCTAGATTTCAAACAAACGTGACATTTGCTTTAACTAAATAATACATTTTCAGTTGACTCACAAACACACACACACAATTATCGATGCAGTTTGTTATCTAATTTATTACGCGTCATCCATAAGCCACCGCAATGTCGTAATTCGAGAACTGTCAAAGCAAGCGCAGAAGAGTAGGAAAAGATACGGCAATTTCAAATATCGAATTCACGATGACGGCCTTTTATCGAGCTCCGCGATACATATATAATCGGAAAGCGTACGAATGCTACTCCATCATGGCGGATAGGATCGTTGATGGTTTGGATACATTTACTAGGCGTGAGTGTATAAATGTAGCCTAACGGGTGCGAACGGCTTCGCGTTAGACGCGGCTCATTTAATCGCCGTTAGTATTTGCGTCTACGGATTACTCTATCTACAGGATATGCATTCGTTATAACTAATGTATATATGCGTATGCTAGAGGGAGAGAGAAAGAGAACACGAGGATAACGCGTCCGAGATTTGTCACGAACGTTGCTACAGAAAATTAGAAGATTACCTGTACAATGTATATAGTATGTAGGTATGTACGTACGTATATAGACGTCGTTGCGTTTTCGTGTCACGACGAAACGACGCAAAGAAGCTCGACGGTGTATTTACACGGTGAGCGGAACGTATGTACAGCGTTTGTATTTCCTAAGGCTAAATTGTTAAGCAAACCGGAGCAACTGGTAGAGAACTTTGTACAACCTTTAATTTCGGTAGAGATTCGTTGGAAATAGTTTAATCGTTGAAGTTGATTTTGAAAGTAGCTTTTTAAATATTTTTATCTTCTTTTCGGGACATAAAATATGTTCAGGTAAAAATATAATTCATCTGATCATTTATGATCGAAGTCGATTTTAAAAGTAGCTTTTTCAATATTTGTATCTTCATGTCGAGATATAAACCATATTCAGGTGTAAATATAATTCATTTAACCGTTTATGATTAATATAAAATTGGGCCAAACTTGTATCCCCCATTTAACGATTATCTGCCGCAAACGAAACGTCGAAATCACGATCAGCGAGTTCCCGTTTCGCCTCGAATCCGATCTCTTCGAATGATCCACGATCGAACGTGATTTATATGTGTACAGTAGGTAGATACGTATTGTAGGGTAGGCAAGGCAGGATCAAACACGGATTCGTTCGCGAACACTGTCAGGATTCGCGAGCGTAGATTTATCGTCTTCGCGTCATTGTCCTGGAATTCATTCGGATCGGATCTAAACGTGACGGAGTGTAGCGAGAGTCGTGCTTCCGAAGACAGATCGCGCGTTCGTTAGCCCAAACGAACGATTTATTACGGCGAGCAATGACTATCTCGCGCGATAGTCGCTAATTGCGAGCAAATGACTAATCGCCCGCTCGTCGATTCGGCGAACCTCCAGTTAAACCCATCGTCCTTTCGCTTTTCTCTTCCTCCTCCTCCTCCTCCTTCTCCTCCTCCTCCCTCTCTTCCTTCTCCTTCAGCTATGACTCCTTCGTCCATCCATCAAGATTATTTCCAAGACGAGACACGCGACGAGCTTCGCTCTATCTTGTACACCAATGCCCGCGAACGCACCCGTCAACTTCGTTTCACACCGACGAAATCATTTCGGAACGATCGCCTTCCAACGGCGAAGATTTCTACGACGCGCGACGGGATGAATCTTTGACGATGATAAATATACTTCGCGTTGGGTATTCTCTGTAGTTTTGTTACTCGGGTCAGATTGTATTAGAATCCAGCAAGAATTAATTCACGTCTGTCGGTAATGTCATTTTCGATGTTACCGTCACTTAAGTTTATCGATTTTCTTTTTTATTTACTTTTTTAATAAATTTTATATTTGTCGCAGGGATTGCTATATATGTGCCGTTCAAAGGAAAAGTGGTCTAACTGCCTTAAAGTAAATATTTAGAAAATTTATGTTTTGCATCTGAACGAATTAAAAAATCACAGTAATATTTTTTTAAAGAATTTCACATATTTCTGATAAGCCTATATTGAGATTTCACATGATAACCATTTGCAATGGTTACGCTCATTTAATTAGATTAAAATTGAAAAATTAAAATTAAAATTTCTGATTTATACCACTTTTCCTCTGAGCGGCTCATATTTCGATAAGGCGATCAGTCATTATACTCTTTTTGCCTATTACGGGTCGTAGCGAACGTCCTCCCCCCTTTCTCTGATAATATTAATCGACCTTAATATGCTCTCTTAGCCGAGACGATTATTTCGAGTCACGGCATGCAGTTGGCAGCGAGATACCTCGATCGCCATCCAGATTCTTCTCCTTCCTATTAATAGAACTAAATAATATTAACCCTTAACGGAATAATGCCGTAATATATGCGGCACAATACTTGTATTTATTAGATCGAATGTTGCATATATTGTGGCAAAAATCATTTCGTTATTTTCATCATTCTTGTTGTCTTTATACTTTCGTTATAGCTTTAAATATTAAAATCGTTAGTACTTAATTTTTCTTTATATAAAAAATAGCTTGGATGCGGCGATAATTAAACTTAAGATACTTCTGGACCCTTAAGAGTTAATTTATACAACGAACGATAAATAACGAGGAATTTTATTAACGGGAACTTTTTTTCAAGTCAGGAAGAGATCCCCATTTAATTTTACAGATTGCATTTGAGTCGCTTATATGTATTATTTATTGTTATTTATGAAAATGTAATTAACAGTGCTAGAAGTGTAAGGTCAAATATAAAGTAAGTGACAATGAACTTTTCCGTATGTTCATTCTGAAAAATATTGTAAATAAAATTAAAAGCTATTCGAGTTTGGACAAAATCGATGTGGCGTTTAACGTTTTAAGAGCACGTTGAAATAGAGACACGTCAAGAACACACACACACATATCCTTCCTTAAAAAATGTTAATTAGAAAATAGAATGAATCTCGTCTTGACCGACTTTCCAAACAAACTCGACTCAATACTCTAAACACATCCCAGAGAAGACAAGCCAAACAACTGGAGCGTGCAATTAGCGGGACGCCTCGAAGTCGCTCGACTCGGCTCGGTTCGGCTCCTCCTACGATGGCTAACCAAGAGTACAGATTGTGTGCATCGTCCCGCGCATCTGGCACGGCGACAACTGCGGAAAAGTTGAGAAAAGCGATGCTCGACGTTTAGCCGTTTTCCTACTCTACCGCTGCTGGCTAACACACAACATCTGCCACCGGTACTAACGCTTTTTCTCCACCCTTAAAAGCAACCGAATTGCGCTCGCGAGTGCTCGACCGTTCGCACGCGTTCGTAACAAGTTTCCGGATAACTTTTTGCCAACGCTGCGTGATACGTCGTTATAGCCAGGGGTTTGTGTCAGGCGAGGGGAGGGTGTGAAAGGGGTGGCGATGAACGAGCCGGTACCACATGCGACAACCTGACGACTATCTTGCACGTTAGTTTTAGCTGACGATGTAATTATTCCACGTCACGATCGGAGAAAATTATATTTTAATAATGTGTTTTACTAGCTTTGTAACAATTTTTTAATTTTCTCACTTTCTTCGATTTTTCGTTTCTTTAAACGTTTCACACGAACATTACACAGTACATACATATGTACATACGAGATAGTAATTGTATTTATTATTATACAAGTCATCCTACACGTCATTGGAGAAAGATCGATGATCAAATACATCGTAGATAGAAAATGGAGGACATCCAGAACGAGTATGAAAAACACGAATAAAAAGACGTGGCAGGGATGTGACTGGGGTAACGAAGTGTTGCCCTAAGGGAGGATACAGCAGTGGTAGTATCAGGAGGACACTGCCTTTTACCCTTCAGCCTTCCTGTCCCTTTTCTCCTTTGCCTTTCCTTCATTTCTTCCCTTCCTTCCTTCCTTCCTTCCTTCCTTCCTTCCTTCCTTTTCAACGAAAGCCACGTTTGCTCGTTTGATCCCTGACCCGTTCATAACACGATGGAAACTGCTGTGCTCATTGAGGAGGAGAAGATCTTGCGTAGGTGGACCACCAGGCACGTAATCTTCGTGATTCGGGAGTGATTTTGATTTTTCCAGTATTTTATTTCTCCTACATTTATGGTTTGATTGCAAATTTGTTGTTAGCGAACGATTTCGTTTCGAACATGTCGGAATTTTCAAAATAGATTCTCTCTCGAGAAAGGGATAATGTAATCTTCAAATGAAAACGGCTTTTACTTTACTCGATATATAGTCGGGACCAAGACAGATCTCGTTTTACTCGGCAACGTCAGCAAAACGATACCTTGCGTGAATAGGACTTATTGCGAGACGGCTTCGTGGGTGGTAAAGGTTACGGGTAGTGCAGATAGAAGTGAGAGGATCTATGGGAGCCGACGACTATCTATCTTTTTGGAAAAGGATAGACGAGGATGAAGCCGATGAACCGATCACCCGGCATGGGGTTGGATCGATGAAATTGCAGTTTTCATCAGAATCTACTTTCCCGTTTTACTTCTTACCTTCGCAATGTAGGAAATAGGAAAAATATCTCGAAGTTGACAATCTTCTAAAAAACAAAGATTTTTTAACATAGAAGATGATTCTTCGCTTTATTCTAATTTATTGAGTTATTATAAGCAATTTCTGAACTATTCTATAAATTATGTGAAACAAAAGAAGTGCATAAACAATTTTTAATCAACTTACGATTAAAGAGTGAAAATTAGAAAGAGCCTAAGTGTCAGTTTTTAGATAATCAAAGAAAAGAGAACGAAACCCAAATAAAATTATTATGCAAAACTTTATTATGTAATTGTTTTCAGAACTTGAAATTTTAAATTTGGTACTTAGGATCTTTCTTAGGCTATAAAGTATGGTACTTCGAATATTTTAACATCGAAAACTCGATTTAACAAAAAAAATAGCACTTAGGCCCTTTCTAATTTTCACTCTTCAATTAATCACGGTTTTACCATCGGTATCTACTGAACGTACTGTTATATAATATATGAACGTGTGTGGTCGACATCAGGACGATCGTTTCGAATCGCTTGGCACCGGTTCAGATCAATATCGAGACGATCGAGCGGCATGCGATAATATGTCTCAAACATGCGGCGCGTCCGCGGAAGCACGCACGATAACACATCCCAGAATTTATAAGATTATTACGAGAGGATAAAGCATCGTTGTCGAAGTTACGCGCGTACCATATGCGAGAAGGGGGTCTACGACGAAATAAATCTCGAAATCTCCCTCTTCCCTCATAGCCCAACGTAGATGATCGATAAAAAGAGAACGACGAGCGTAAGGTCGATTCGCTTGAGAGATGACAATGTGTCGAACAATTTTTCTTACGCTTGCGTATGTATTAATATTTTTGACGTTATTGTAGTATATCGATAATATATTAATTTTGTTTTTTTATTTTCTTGATATTATATTAGTTTCAAGTTGATCAGATTATAGACCTAATTATTATTAATGCTTCTTATATACATATTCAAATTACACAAATTTAGTTTTGTAAAAATTACATTCCATTTTTGGTCAAACAACTTAATCGTGTTCAGTGAGATATAGTTTTATAAAACTTGACACAACTGCTAATTGTCGAGAACTCAAACGTCATGCGTTTCTTTGTGTCGTTTGACGTATAATCGAGTTTAGCTGGAAACGTACATGCATTTTACGAATCGTCGTAGTAACGTAGGATTACGCGTAAGCTCACGTGTATCGATGACATAACTACTAGAGGAAAAGAGACAAAGAGAGTGAGAGCAAAACAGAGAGCGAGAGGGGCGGGAGAGAGAATAGACAGAACCGGGCTAATTATCTCGATCGCATCCACGCAACAAACGACTCACCGATATATTGATTCAATTAGGGATGGGGAGCACCGGATGGTCATTGTTATCGGCAGCTAGGAAATAGAGGGAAAATTTCTCATTACATCGTTGCTGTAACAGAGTAGCTTGTATAGCGGACTCTTTTTTTCTCCTCGGTTTGAACAGAAAAATTCCACTCGTCCGTCGAATTATTGTACACTGCATCGCAGACGTTGAAAACAATTTTGTCGATATTAATATTACAATAATTATTAGACTTCTTGTAGAGATTATTACGAGATACGTTGTTATACGAAGCTTCTCATTTGCTTCTGTTTGTAATAAATCTTCCAATAGGACGAGAAGCCGAGTTTTTTTTTGACCGGACAGAGAAAATGAAGCGACTATTCGAACTTTGATCTCACAGCGAAATTAATCATAGTTTTATGGCGCCGTAAGGACCCGGAGAGAATCGAGAAGACTCAAATAAAGTTTAATAAATATACCAGCTGACCGAGTTTTATGAGTTTTCGAACGAAAAGACAAAGGCATGGAAATTTTCTCGTAAAACTGAATTTTATGATTCTTTTAACATTGTTTATATTATCTTCTTTTCTCTGTTTCTTTGTTTCATGACCGGTCGTAACAGAACAACCTGACATGCATAAAGGTAAGGTCAACTATATTTCTCTGTCATATATACGAAATCACTGCTTTGCGCGCGCGTGTTCTTCTAACTGTTTCATTGCGAGTGAATTATTAGCGGTGTGACCGCGCTCGATTACGGACATCAAGCAACTCGTCCGTGAATGGGTAGCCGCGCGGGCGCCAATGCGAATGGATATCGAAAGTACTCGTTACTCGCGAGCACCAAATTGCACGATACGACGACGATCGTGCGCGTCCCTTTCATACTCGAGTATTGCCTGCAGCTACCATAATCGACCGATCGTGACGGGATATTATAAATTTTTTAACGCAAGTTATCGTATGTTATCGGGAAATCATCGATAATAAAAAAAAGAACGTTTGCACACGTTCATTTTACCTGTTAACTATGGAATTTAATTTTCAAAATAGCTCGTGTGGTTCGTAATTGAAATCAAGTTACAAGATCCTACTTTTGCTTGACGGCAGTTCAAAAATATTTAAGTAAAAATTAAGCATGGTCATTTAATGTTACGGTGTTAATAATAATATAGATAAAATAGACAATCGAATAAGATTTTATCCTTTATTAAAATTATATATTTTCGAGAATAAATTATAATTTTCTATTTTACATGCCGAATGTACCTGGAAAACGCACACATTTTGATTTTGAAAGGACGCGTACCTATATTCGTAAAACGCAGTTAACCAGTTAATAAACGGTCTCCGTTTTGGCATTTTTCATATTTTATGTTTTAATTTTTCAAATTTAGCTAACGTTTAAAAATTGACCGGTCGAATAAAAATTGTATTATCTTCGTTCAACTCTCTAAAATATTCACGATACGAAAATAAAATTAACGTACCGTGCATATTTTCTTCTTTTTTTGGCAAGAGCGTACTCGTTTGTAGGTTAACGCGTGCGCGGATCCGGTATATCGACTTCGCTTCGTAAATAGTTCTCATCCTCGTGGACGAGGGCTCGTAAAACCATGTAAGGATATTGGCTGTCCCGAATATTGGCTCGTATATACGCCCTCCCACGCGATATATACAGCGCGATATCGCTTTTTACAACGGCACTACCGTAACGCGAGTTACGAAATATGAAGAACCGGAAGTTCGAGATACCAACCGGCCGTGAAATTCCTTCGGGAGAAAGAACCGAGCAGCTTCTCTGCTAACCCTATAACAACCATTTTTTCCCCTGCGAAGGTTGATTCCTTCCCTTCTTGAAGCATTTTACGCTAAATTTGCTTTTATTTAAGCATTTTTATCGATCGTTTCAGACTGAAACTTCCTTGATGTACGATGCCGTGCATCTTTTCGCTAAAGCACTCCATGATTTGGATACTTCGCAACAGATAGACATCAAACCATTGTCGTGTGAATCAACCGATACTTGGCCACATGGATATTCACTTATTAATTATATGAAAATCGTAAGTATTCCATTTTTTCGCATGAGATTTATGAGAGTAATTTAACACGTTAAGTGACACGGCGGTCAACGGTGACCGACACTCGATTTTACAGATCGTGCTAGACATTTTTCTAAATTTTGTCCCTAATATTTACGAAAATTTAACTACTTACCAATTATAAAAATGGTGAGATCTGATATAAAAACCCGTGACAATAAATTCGTCGTATTTTTATTCCAAAAATACTTATAAACAATATTACACGAATACTTGCGATTATGCAAAACCACCTTGACACTTAACGTGTTAAAATCGTTTCTGTTTCTTTTATAAATTCTATTAATCTTAACTGACTAATCTATTTAATAAATTTTGGTTAACATATCCCATTCAAACATATACCAATATACCTATACAACATACATTCAGATTCATAAGTTATGGTTGAAAGAGCCTCAGGAAAGGGATATTATGTACATACATCCCATAGTATATTTCGAAATACATGGAAATTAATTTTACGGAATTACGATGATCGATCTCTCGATTCTCGGGCCTCTACAATGTAATAAGCCGTTATGTATATAACGATATGCTTAATCTGACTTATTAGAGAACGTATATACATAGGTACGTATATTGTATACACGTGTATATAGGCAATGTGGATGCCATGTGCACGACAAGCATAGTGCGAGATCGAGTACAGGCACAACAACACAACCGATGCACCTACGGCTCACAGCACATACCCTTTATCATACGTCCCTACACCCTTACTCATTCTCTTTCTCTCTCTCCCCTACTTTACAACAGGAACGCGAGCGCGCGATTGTTCGACGGAACAATGGAAAGTTACTCCCGTTTAAACGAAGCCGTCGTACTCCCTTGACAAATTGTCGCTCGTGGTTTTGCACCGTTGAAACCTGTCCACCGCCTACGACGCTTATATCAGCCGCACCGAACACGAAATCTGCCGTCGAGTCGAAACTTAACGGCTCCCTACATTCATCGTAGATCCTGTTTACGTGTTTCTCGTATATCGAGCGGTGGGAATATCGATTTTTAGAAAAAGTATACGGGATAGGGTTCTTTAACACTAAACCTACCAGAGCAGTCAAATAACCGCTTTTGAGCCCGAAAAATAAATGTTTTTTAATTATTACATGATAATTATTTTGTGTTTTATTGCCTATGCTAAATTCTGTATTATTTATAATCGATTGGAAAAGAATATAACGTTTATTGGAAAAGCGGTCATTTGACCGTCATCGGTAGAAATAGGTATACAAAATGTCGGTAGGTTCAGTGTTAATCGTGTAATTAAATATATCACGTGTTGTCGGTGCTGATAATTTGATAGGAGTTAAAGGAAATATAATAGAATATAAAAGGATTCTTTTATTAGCTTTCGATTACACCGTTTACATCGCTTACTCCTGGTTTAGTAACAGGACTCCCGTTTTTTTATTTCCCTCTAGACCGTTCGCACGCATTCTCATCCTCACACTCTTGCACGCGCACGCTCTCTTCTCCTACGTTACACCTAGATCAATTTTTGTTAAACAACAGCTTCGTTTCTTGCTTTTAATTAGCCGTAGAATTTGTTAGACCGATGCACGCGTGCGTGTATGCGGTTTTCAATAGATCCATTGTGGATTTTAGCCGCACAATACATGATTTAGCGCAAATTCCACAATGGCGGGTTCACGTTAACATGTAGAATTATTAAACCTGATGGTCGTGTTACTCCAAAGTGTCCAGTTTAGTATTCGACCACGTAATATTCACGATTCGGCGATCGCAATCAACAAGCTGGCATATCGTCTCTAATTAGTGCGTGCACTTCCTTCAATATTCTATAATTAAGGTTACCGCCGTGTATGTGTCTCCATTAGGGCTACTTTCGACTACAAAGGATCTCATCGTTAACGTCATCCGAAAGGCTTTTCATCGAATCGCACGCTGATTCGTTGTAACGATGATAATGAAAGAGTGGAACAAAAAATCATTTTTCGTTTTTGTTTTCGTAGGTCGAGATGACTGGACTGACCGGCATCATCAAGTTCGATCATCAAGGCTTCCGTTCCGACTTCATTTTAGACATCATCGAACTGAATAACAAGGACGGTTTGAAGAAGATCGGCACGTGGAACAGCACGAAGGGTATCAATTTTACCAGAAGCTACGGTGACGTTTACACGCAGATTGTTGAAAATTTGCAGAACAAGACTTTCATCGTGACGACGATATTGGTGAGAATTTTTCGGGGGAAAAAACTTTTTTTTTCGAGAGAGAAAAAAGTCGTTGATTTTCGTATTTCCTTTCGACGAATTTACATCCAGCGATATCAAGAGGAATTATAATTACATGTAATTCTCTGAGTCGCAGTTTCATTAATAATATGGAACGCAATTTATCCTATGCGAAGGTAAAACCGAGTTCTCTCGTCGTTCTTTCTTTCCCCCCCTCTCTCTCTCTCTCGTCTCATTTTTTGCCGGTGCGAATGAAAGATTGAGCGAAAAAGGGAGTACAGGAGGTCGACTTAATTGAAGTTTTCGTCGAGCTTTCCCTCTCCTTCTCTTTCTCTGCTTCTCTTACTCTCTCTCTCTNNNNTCTCTCTCTCTCCCTCTCCCTCTCTCTATCCTTCTCTTTCTCTCTAGACGCATTACTTATTCTCGCGCTAATTGCGGCGACACATAATGTACTCGCTAATGTATTAACCGACGCGAAACTCTCGAGGAAAGACGGCAAGTTTCTGCAGCGTGCAAAGCCGCGAAGTTGAACAAGAAATGCCTACCGGCTTGTGCGAAACGGGAAACTGGAATCGCGTAGCAGTATTACCAAAGTATCGATCTTTTTAATTAAATTTTTTTTATAGCTTCGCTTACTTAGAAAGAAAAGAAAATTATTAGAATGATTTCTTATTGAGCTAAAAATTGTAGCATTGATTCTTTTTTCAAATATTAATTCGTGGTTCGAGAATGATTATATCCATCCTTATTTTGATCGAGCCGGAGACAAGAACGAGGGAGCAATTTTCTTGCGGACATAATAAACTCTGGAAAGCTTCCATTGTCCTCTGGAAAGCTTTTTTTCCTGTTTTCTTCTTTCCAACCATTTTTCTCTGTCTTCTTCACCCCCCCCTCTCTCTTTCACTCTTTCTCTCTTTCTCTCTTTCTCTAGAAGGCGTATAACACGGTCGCGTTAGCGAGCACATAAAGCGTACGATGACTCGGTTTAACTACATTCCGACGTTTCGTCTCTCAAAGCACGCAGCAGTAACCGAGAAAAGCCGCGAAACGAATTCCTAGGATGTTTATGAAGCAC
The DNA here is from genome assembly GCA_032403825.1 of Odynerus spinipes. Lineage (NCBI taxonomy): Eukaryota > Metazoa > Arthropoda > Insecta > Hymenoptera > Vespidae > Odynerus > Odynerus spinipes. The sequence goes on along the minus strand of JAIFRP010000084.1, from coordinate 1,756,084 downwards.
CCTATATATTACGTACACGTATACACATCTACATTTATAAAGAGAGAACGAGCAAAAGTGAAAGAGAAAAGGAGGGGGAGAGAGAGAGAGAGAGAGAGTCCAATGCTCTCGTTCCGTTCTCTCGCGTCGATAAAATCACAGCGATTCCTCTTTCATATTTTCCCCCTTACGACTTTGCGTTTCTGTTATCCACGAAAGTTAAGCTACCCCCGTTTCCTTTACCGCCTCTCGTTTTGCGCGCGTATCTTCGACATACGAGGAGCAACTTCGAAGATAAGGACCGTAATTCGCTCTGAGTCCGAAGTTGCTCCGGTATTCGCGATCTTACATCGTTCGTTAGTAAATTCCTTGTGTCGTGCTGGTTCGCGGAACCTCGCAATTTCATGCTGCATGTAAAGTTAACTATCGGGTTAAAACACGTTGAATTCAAAATATGACCGAATGCAAGATATGACTGAATGTAAAATATTTTATGGAATAATTATCAGTTAGGAGGAAACTTAAATTTCTTGTACGAAACATTAGAGTAAACGTTAGAAAAGATACAAGAAAATATTGGAAAAATGGAGATCAACGCAAATTATAATATTTTTTCACATAATTGCATTTCAAAAGTAAGAAACTTTTACGTCATACGAATCGTTCCATAAAATTATCTTAGAATCTCGAATGGAACACGATACGAAGCCCACGTAACATATTTTCTCGTCACTGTAACGAACACTGTTAGTGTTCGAAAAATTCGAGCAATCGTGACGTATGCCGTGTTACCCCATAGAGTGCACCGTACTGCATGCGGAAGGATTCGAGTGAGAAGCTTACCGGAAATGCGCAATTCGAGGGATACAGCGTCGACTTGATTTACGAGATATCGCGGATCCTCGGCTTCAATTATACCTTCCGACTGGTGCCGGACGGCCGTTACGGCTCATACAATAAGCAGACCAAGGAATGGGATGGGATGATGAAGGAGCTCTTGGACCAAAAGGCCGACCTCGCGATCGCCGATCTAACCATCACTTATGATCGTGAACAGGCGGTTGATTTCACGATGCCCTTTATGAATTTGGGTAAGACTCGATTTTCGATGAGTTAATCTCTGAATCTGTTGCGTATTCTACCGATTTGCGATCACAATTTATTGAGATGAATTACATAATCGTGTTGCAGACGTAACGTACCTAACAATATGTGCAAAATGTATTATACATTCTTTTATCATTTTATTATACACTAAAAATGGTTGATTTCCGTTTAAATGTATTCGCTGGAACGTAAACGTGTACACATGTGTGCTCCTTGAATTTCCAGGGATCAGCATACTCTATCGCAAACCGATAAAGCAACCACCGAATCTCTTCTCGTTCCTGAGCCCACTCAGCCTGGACGTTTGGATCTACATGGCCACAGCTTATCTCGGCGTGTCCGTTTTACTCTTCATCCTAGCGAGGCAAGTAGCAAAGACTTTTTATCGAAATACCATCGAATCCTTCTCGTATTATCGACCACGTGTGTGTTGCTCCTTCGGAAAAGAGTACGATCATTTTCTCACGTACTTAATCTCACGGGATGGCGAGCATAAGGATGAAAACGATAGAAGAAACCCATCGGTTCTTCTTGACGAGACGACAATTAACGCTACTTTAATTGGAAGCGCGTAAGAGCGATCGTTTCGAGAGCCAGAATCGTCTTTCGTTTCTCGAGCAATTCTTAACGACCCTCGCTCACCGATCGAGCTTAGAAACGAGAGTTTCGAAGCTTTTGCATCGTCTGTCATGGTTGATGCGTTTAGATTCACACCGTACGAGTGGTACAATCCTCACCCGTGCAACAAAAACCCGGACCACCTGGAGAATCGCTTCAAGCTACTCAACTGCCTCTGGTTCACCATTGGATCGTTAATGCGGCAGGGTTGCGATATTCTGCCCAAGTAAGCTCTAGCTCTCTCAAAGCAACGTGTACGTGTACGTGTGTCCAATCATCACGATCGGCTGCTTCCGTAGCTTCTTTCTGTATTTTACTATATATCTACCTTTTTAATTTCGTCGTTTTCCCCTTTCTTTTTTTTTCTATTCTCCTCCGAACGTAATAACGAAGCCACGTGACTCTTTCTTACCCTCTATTATTATAGACATCGAAATTGCATGCATGTTCGGATTGACGATAAGTCTTACGAGATTCTTCTATCGTCTCGTTTTCTCCAAAATATTCCCGTGATCCAACTTTACGATCGGTGGATCGATAAAATTGGACCCGTTGCATCGTGTACAAATTTGCATCGCATATACATCATCTGATTAGGGAGAACGTAGAAAGAGCGGAGATACTTAGTTGTTACCGAGGTATATAGATATATACACACATACATATATAATATCTACTCTCGAGGGCATTGCATTATAAAACGAAAGACAGAGATTTCATTCAAAGGGAAAAGAAGAGCGGCCCTTATTTTTAGTACGCCTCGGGTGAAGTTCGCGAGGAAAAACGGATAGGAAGATGCGTGTCGGGGATCCTCCTATGACTCGAAGGAGTTTGATCAGATTTTAAAAAGTTTATATACGTTCGCTCGTGGAAAGAAGTTTCTTCTTTTCTAGGAGGAACTTTCCTACATCTACCCTTCCTCCCTCCCGGACCATCCTTCCATAGAATTCGCATTGTTGCTGCTTGCACGGACCTTATGGAATCAATTACTCGCGAATACGTCTTCTTACTTTTCTCGATTTCGATCAGCTTCGCGTTTTTACCGTGTCCTCGAAGGAATCGTACTTCGATAAGGCTTGGAAAAAAAAGAACTAAGAGAAGTAAGTACGACGATAGAGAAAATGCACACGCACAGACACAGAGATAGACACACACACCGTCGTGATCCCAACTCGTTTCCTAGAAAGAAAAAAGCATCCACTTTTTAAGTCCAGCAACCAGCGCATGGACAAAACCATCAGAACTGTCTTGAATCTAAAATGGAACTCGTACTCCCGTTGGAATATTCTCGCGTGTAGGAGAAATGGGGGGGAGAGGGCTGAAGGAATGATGAAAAGAAGGGAATTGAAAAATTCCAGGCGTCGTCTTAGTCGTCGGAAAGATGAGAAGTAATAGTCGAGCTAGTGTCGAATGAGAAACGGTTCTCTCTCTCTCGGTCGTTCGGAGGCGACTTGTTCTTAAAAATAACTAAGAGAGAGAAAGAGAGAAGGGGAAAGAGAGAGAGAGAGAGAGAGAGAGAAAGTGAGAGAGATAGAGCTAGAGAAAGAAAGAAAACAAGAAAAAAGATCCGTCGATCTAATCCCGTCCCGTTTTTCCTTTCACGTGTCCGCAGGTTCAGCCCCTACGAGTGGGAGAATCCCCATCCGTGCAACGGGCAGTCCGAGGTCCTCGAGAATGAGTTCACCCTGATGAACTCGCTCTGGTTCACCATAGGCTCGCTCATGCAGCAAGGCTCTGATATAGCGCCGAAGTAAGTCAACGAAGTTAACACATTCTCTAACATCTATCAGATTTTCAATTTTTCCGCGTGCGATTAAGAAAAACAAAAAAACAAAAAGAACAGCAGGGATCGGAACGATCGATAGAAGGGGAAGACAGAGCTTTGCTATATCGATTTCGATGTACGGTAGCTCGGATCACACGGTATTAGACGTTCGACGTTGTTCACCGTTCTCTCTCCCGTTGTTGTTGTTGTTGTTGTTGCTCCTCTAACGCGTAACGATAGTCCGAGTATGCTATATCGTAGGCTTGCTGCAACAGACTACATTAACGCGTCGCGAACGATCAGCGTTGCTGCTTTGCTACAACCGCTTCAAACTACTGTTTCTCGATCGGTCGCTATCTATCTGTCTATCCTCTAACAAGCGTCCTAAGCATCGATCGTGTATATCCCCGATAAGGGGAACGTTGTCCTATCGAACGTGTCCTTGCTTCGATTCGTTTATCTATACCTATATAAGTAGTCGATAGAAGGACGGGTCTCCGAGACTACTGGAAGAGTACGCGCTCATATTTTTTTTTTTTTAGGAAATAATTTACTATCCCTAAGTACACCGACGTTTCCTGCGGAACCACCGTGCTACTCGCTTTACATTTTACTACGTGCTCCAGACGGAGGTAGAAAAAAGAAAGTGGCGATAGCGGGTGGTTGTAGGAAGGGGTGGGAAGGTGCCGTGAAAATTTAACGACCCTCGACGAATGTACGGACTAGTTAAGTTTCCTTTCAATACAAAAGGGAGAGAAAAAGCGAATCGAGCGTTCTTCCAGTAATCCTTATCTATTCTTTAGAGAGAAAGAAAGCGAGGGAGATAAAAAGTGACGATTAAATCCTGTTCATTATCGTCCTTGTTATTGTCCGTCCAGAAACCGAAATCGAGAGAGACACGAGGGGGCCAATCAGAGAACGCCGAGAGAGAATTCGGCATGTGCATGCGCGAGAGAAAAGTTAAGGTACCCAGGTATGGAGCTCAAGTATGGTGGATGGAAAAATTGAGAGAAAAAGAGAAAGATAGAGAGAGAGAGAGAGAGAGAGAGAATGGATTTTACCAGAACTAACTGGACGATAGGCACGTGCGTAAAGGGAAGATCTAATCTATTCACAGTCCACATTATATTCGTATATTTATAATATATTATTTATCCAGAATAATTAAACATGAGATCAAAGAAGAAGAGAGAAAGATAAAAGAAAAGAGAAAGATCATCGTAGTCCATTCGCCTCATATACCGTATCGCACTCTGACCTCGGTACCTTAAATTCATTAAAAACCTCTCACCGTGCGTTTCGCTTTTTACACGTTCGAAACCTAGGAAGTACTCTCTTTCAACAGAATGCACGTTCAAAAAGCATGGAGAATGGTTCGTGCCCAATTCCTCGTAAAAAATAGTGGTTTTTTTAAGTATTCGACTTTTGGATACACTTTTATTCCGTTTCCGTTCATTTAAAAAAATTTCGTAAGTATAGAGAATCATTTAGATGTGCATGGAACGCGCTCTACGTAACGTTTAATAACGTATGCATCGATAGAAGCTTGGCTTTTTGGTAAACCGACTAACATATTAATATATATTCACATATAAACGAAAAAAGGGAGGTATAAGGTATAAAGAGAGAGAGAGAGAGGGG
>JAIFRP010000084.1:1726624-1746959 GCA_032403825.1 Odynerus spinipes | reverse complement strand
GAGAGAGATTGCGACTCTTGGATGGTCCAGGAATAAAAGAGATTTTTTTATAAGATCTTTTAGTTTATCGATGATACTGGTACATTGCTATGTATTAATTATAAATGTGTAAAAGAGTACTTGTATTTAGGAGGACAGAGATTTCTTCGTGCTTGCTTGTACGAATACTGCCTACAATCAGGGGTCAGCGTTCGTAGTTAATTCTATATTCTATCGTTAGGTGGCACAGCGGTACAAACTGTAGATCATTCGTCGTGATCTATAGATCTATGAAAGTATAAGAGTATAACTCGTATCATCGATAATATTTTCCGCGAGAAAATTAATTGATCAAACTGTAGAAAAATTGGTACGCACCATTGACGGCGTCTCTTGAATTTTTCTTATGACTTCCCCGGTATAAAATTTCACGAATTCTTTCCCTCGAATTTTCACCGCAGAAAGTAATTCAAAGTTCGATCCGATTGAAGCGAGCAACCGAGAAGAGAAACGCAGTGACCGTAATATCATTCGAACTATACGAGCGATTCAATTTAAACACGTGGTCATAAGCGAGAATGAAATTAGCAGCGTGGATACAAAGGGCAGGCAAAGTTGAAGAGCGAGAAGGATTTCGAACGGATGCATGAACTCGAATGAAAACTCATGCCGTCGTGGACTCGTCGTCGCCGTCCTCACGTTCCGCCGTTGTCGTTGTCATCGTCATCGTCGTCTTCGTCGTCGTCGTCGTCGTCGTCGTCGTCGCCGTCTACGATATGGATCCGGACCAGTCGTCTGTTTGCGTAGATTCGAGTGGCAAGCAAACAAGCAACTATTTGAGAGTCCGTCCACAAATACGGATATGCAGCTTTGCACCGGGTGACCCCGTGCGTCCTCAAGAGCAAACAATTCCACGAGCCAGCAAACGTTGGGGTATTGCTGCGCCCTCTTCAGTTCAGTACCTAGGACCACAAGAGGGTAGTAGTCCTCTCTCCTCCCGAAACTGAGAGAGAAATTCGACCCTTTTCCGAAAGCTCTATGAAACGTTAATCGGCTTTGTATGTTATTCTCGAGCGAATCGTACGCTACGAGCGTCGATGTGTGCGTTCTAACGGATTCGAAAGTATATGTAAAGAGATAAATGTTTTTCCTGTTGTCTTTTTTTCTTTTTTTTTCTTTCTGAAGACCCTCCACGTTTCGCGCATTTCTCTCAACTAGCCTGACGAGATAAAAATTCGAATTGATTTTTGGCGAATGATGAGGTACATACATAAGGTACATACACGTGTTCTTACGCGGGCATTTTGGTGTTCTGTTTTAGAAGCAGAAATCATCGGGGAAACCGATCTGCGAAGGTTTTACTGATCTGCACTAGCGAGCAATTCTACTTGCCACGCTTCAAAAACAGATTCCTAAGCCCGAGCCGGTACCACAATGTGTATCCGACCCGAGTTCGATGGACCTAAGGAAGAACTCCATCATGAGTGACCGAGTATCGTGTATAAACGGCATACCAATCGAAGAAACGAATGACGTACTGTCGTGAGAAGACGCAAGCTGCCTCGACCTTTCCAATTTTTCTCCCTTCGAAGTTTAGGTCGATCGATGCTCATTAATTTGATCGGCTATTATTCGTAGGAAAGAGCGAATAGAAAACGAATAAGGAAATTTTTTTAATTACAAATCGTTCTTTAAAATTCGAGAAACTTTGTCCGCCGATCACTTTTGAGCCGAATATTCCGTTTTTGAAATTTGTTTGTGTTATAAAAAGAGATTGATAAAAGCAATCGATTTATTTAAAAAACGTTAAAATCATAAAAATTGAAGTAAGTAATGAATTAAGGCCAAAATTGGACGCAATTCGTAAAATGACAAGATCCTTTTCTCGACGCCTTTTCAGCATCGTGGTCCCACCAGAACCGAAACCTTTTCGAGGTTGTCCAATGACAAAACGTTTTCCCACCGGGCAAACAGGTGTATGACCGGAGCATTGTCGAGGGAAAAGCAAATAGTTGTCCTCTCGAGCTTGACCTCCAAAGGGTTAATCGAGCGGAGGAAGGCATCGTGCAAACAGGCCGGCAAAATCGAGTCGCTGGCCCTCAACCGGAAGTCAAAATTGGAAAGGTCAATCGCATTTGCGTCTTGCTCGCGCATACATACACACATACACACACATACATATACGCGCGTACGGACACACATTGCTCATATCAAAAATAAAAAAAGAAACGAAACCATTTAGAAGTTAATTAACGAATCAAAGACTTTAAATAACAAAAGAAAACCTCGCAATGGTCGAATCGAGTCAGTCCGCCAATGCGATCGATAGGAAATGTTTCCTTCTTAATAAAAAAAAAGAAAAAAGAAAAGAAAAAAAAGAAAAGCAAAAAACGAGGAGACAATCCTTCGAGGATAGGATCGCGCGAAAAAAATGCCGAGGAGAAGAAAAGAAACGAAAAGGTGACGTCTTTCGCGCAAAGAAACGAACCGTTTTTCTTTTCCTTCCTGTTTTTTGGACTATTTAAAAAACAATCACGATTTTATACCAATTAGATAGTGAATGTATAGTACATACGTCGGAGTACGATGCGTTTTATTGTAAATAATGTGTAGTCTCATACGGGCCTATCGCTGTAACTCGTGGGAGTCCGTCCGCTTCTCGTTCAGGGGTGCAAAATAAAGGAATAAAAAAAAAGAAAAGAAAAAGATCGACGAGTAAAGTTTTCGTGATTTCGTAAGATAACGCGGTAAAGGGAGAAGAAGAAGCTCACGGATTCCGAGATAATCCGTTAATCGATAAAAATAGACTATTCTATGTCTTGAATCTCGTACGTTGTATTATACGAATATTGTAATTAAAGTCAAAGTCGGAATAGCGGCTAGTAGATGTAAGTGGTGGAAGGACGATCACGATGATAACGATGAAGGTGTTGTTGATGTTGACGGTGGTGGTGGGGAGTACACGGGAACAAGCCCGTGTGACAGTTTAGTATGACATTGTTAGTTGTGTCGCAATGTTTCTTGCCTCCCTCTTTCGTCACGGATTCGCAGGAGGTGAGCCAATTTACATGTATAATACTCTTTTGTGGGCTGTGTGTCGCTCGCTGTGCTCTGCCTATTTCTTATCTCTCACCTCTTTCTTTTTTCACACCGATGAAAAATTAAAAAAAAAAAAAGATGTCTCTTCGATCTTTTCAGGTTGCGATGCCGAGCGTGTACGATTTTTGATTTGATGCATGCGCGAAGGATGTGCTTCGCTTCGTTTGCATTTATTATTGTGCAATAATTGATTTTCCTTTTTTTTACCTTTAGCATTTTTAACTAACAGGGATTATCCGAACGCACTGAATTTTCTCTCTTTTTTCCAGCCAAGCTGAAGTTTCTGCACGATACAAAAAAAAATATATGCCGCCTTCTTTTCAAGGATTAAGCACACACGTACACATACATATACACCTATTTCTTTTTTGTCTCGTTTCAGAGTATCACGCGCGGCTTCGAGCGTCGATTAATTTATATTGAAACACATTTTTATCGATTTTTTGCATGCTCGAGCCTCAGCCAGATTTCGTATCTCGCACGATTACGAATCCTTAATGATGAATGAAATATTAATTAACCATTGTAATTGAGATCGTGATTAACAAAAAAAAGAAGCACGAGAAGTGGAAGAAAAAAGAATCATTTAAATTCGTGACAATGTCGAATTTTCAGAAATCAATGTGCTCCGAAATGGCAAGCGAGCTGCGTTTCGTGCTGGATTGTGGCAACGGTAACAAGAAAATCTCGAAGAAGTCGCAGCATCAACGTCAACGCTCGAATCTGTCGATCCTTTCGGAAGAGGAAGGTTACGCTGCCTGCAGCAGATACACTCATTTCGTTGGGAAGGCGCCTCTAACGTGAACGAACGAGGAAGAATTTCTTTTTTCTTTCGACGAAGTGTGTGTTCTCGCGTATGTATGATGTATGCGTGCGTATACGTGTGCGTGAGTGTGTGTGTGTAAGTGACAACGAAGGAGGCAAGGAAGATGATCAACGAGATGTGATGATAACCGGCGATAATTATAATCAAAGAAATGAACTTTCATCTCCGATCCTCTCTCCGCGTATACGTCTGATTTTTTACAAGTACTCGCCTAAGTAGAAAAGAGAGGGGGGAGAGAGAGAGAGATCGTTATATTGACTGGACAGAGAAACGAAAAATTATCGCGGGAATCGGTACCGGTGTTTTATCGATTCGACTATTTTGCCGTCTTGTTAAATAGCAAAAGCGTTTAATATAGATTCTTTGTATCATTGACGATGATCGAGTAAGGAGTTACAATTTTTAGACTATTTAAATAACCATGGGCTTTAAAGTTGTTTCATTGGTACGCGTCATCCGATCAAAGTACGAAATTAATTAAATAATTTAGAAATTATTCGTCATGTACGTATATTGTGATACACTGTGTTTATCGTAACGATAAATTATCATCATACGTTATGATTATACGTTATTATCGAGCGTTATAATGACAACGATCATCGTCGAGATTTAAAGAGTCAAACTTCTTGTTTTTAGGTCTGTTAAATATAGGAGCCGGTTGTTCTGTACAGAGAATGTTGGAAAATGTTCGAAAATGTTCGAATTCCTCTAATAAGCGAAGCGGCATAGAAAGATCGAAAGTTTTAACGACCGCTTCGTTTTTTGCGGAGTAGTCACGTTGATTAGACGACGAGTGGAAACCTTTCGATGGTCGAAATGCCAGCGTGTGATCGGGCGTGCGCGCATCGACGTTCTATCGTCTGTAGATAACATTCTAGCATCATTTTGTATTATCTTCGATTTATCGTCATTACCGGATACACGGATTTTTTATAAATTCCAATCTATGTGGGTTACACACGAATTGTTTCGATCTACGTTCGTCGTTTCATTCATTAGGAGGAAGAAAGGAAAGATTCTTTCGACGACCGTAACGTTGTAATGTATAACTGTTTAGTAACTTAAACAAAAGGAAGAACAGATATTTCCTATATCTTACTTCGTTTCTTAAACGATCTCGTTATAAATATACATACAGATTTTATATTTATCAAACCTGCCGTCGAGAGTATGAATTATTTATAAAAAAAAGAGAGAGAGAAAACCGTTTTTCATACTCGCTTATTGTTAGACCAAAAATGACGGACCGAACAGGAAAAAAATGAAAAGAGAACATAAAAAAAGAAAGATCAAGTTCGTCGTTTGTTTCGTTACGTTGATTTTATAAGTTTGTACAAAAATCTTACGAACCGAGCAGTATTAATTTCCGTCTTCCGTCTCGTAGATAGATTACAGAAATACGTATGCGAGTAATAATTATGACGCGTTTTACGTCGGAGCGCTTGTCGAATAAGAAGAATAAAAGTTTTCACGAGAGCAAAAAGATCGAATACGATCGAGATCCACGAGATTCCTGTTTTGTTACTCGCCTCTTTCTTTCTTTTTTTAAAAAATCATGCAGACATTCCGGAGCGGTACTCCTTCTCTCGTTCGTTTTCTCGAACGAACGAGAGAGACGTGGTTTAAAAATAGAGGCTCGTCGTTACACTTTTCAAAGACATTAGCCTTCCAGTTGGTCTTTTTAATTCTCGAATCGATTTACGAGATTTCTTCTAACGAAAATTGGATTTACAGTTGTGTTTTACGTACAAACATATGAAAAAGAGAGAGAAAGAGAGAGAGAGAGAGAGAGAGAGAGAGAGAGAAATGAAAACAAATATATACATACATTCATACACCCACATCCATACAAACACATACACACAGCCACGTATACATCCTGCACTTGTAAATATCGTCTGTATTCCATACTTGTTACATCGCGTTCGCGTAACGTCGTACAATTTTGTCAAGAGGCTATTGATTATACTTCTTATATAAAAAAAAACGATATGTACTACGATCAACGTATTAAACGTGAATAAACTATTCGTCTGTATATTCTCACCTCGTCGCATTCTCGAAGTCGTATGAAAGGAACAAAATTGTCGACCCTTTCCTGTTACTCATTTTTTTCTCTACTAATTCCAAGATTCATTCACTATCATAATTATGTAGAAACGGGGATGATTCCAGAAGGAGTCCTAATGGATACGATTCACGGTAACAAGGTACGTTCATTTAATAAATCGTCTCTCCACGCCTTTCCTATCCCAGCGCTCCCAAACGCTTCATTTCTATTTTCTCTAAGCCACACCTAGAACATTTCATTGTCGTCGTGGTCGTCGTCATTTGGGCGCGACTAACCAGAGTAACAGCATTCATGTACCTACATTAATTAGTGTTGTATTTGAAATCAATTGTACCGCGTAGATTGTCGTCGCGTGTTCGTCGCAATTTTTAATTCTATCGAAAAGTGAGAGAAACAAATAATATTAATTTTTCAAAGTCCAATGAGACGTTCGCGTAGAAAATTCTTTCTCTCTCGAATCGCGTCATCTAGCGTGGAGCGATCGAAAAAGAGACACCGTCGGCGTTCAGTTCGAACGAGACAACGGATGCTGTGATCTTTGGAAGGGGTTCTACTTTTAACGGAGCATGCGCTTCGACGTTGAAACTCTCGGGAAGTACGGTGCGGATTTAGCGTGCGTGCCGCGCGACGTTCCATCTCAAAAGCGAGTTTCACGAATTTTAGTTGCTGTCCGACGAAGGGTAAGTGCTCGTCGATATTCTTTTGTTTAAACAAGAATATTGTTTATTTCGATATTTTCTGCTCTTGAAAAAAGAATTGCTATTGGTATTTATTATTATCTTTGATAACAATAGGCCGTGTTAATTAGAAGCTCTAACATTGACACTGGTTCGTTAAAATTTTCATCTCGTTTGTTCTTTAAAACCGAACTGGCGTTCTTTTTGTAATTAAATTTGGAAAAAATAACTGTTACGAAACACTAGGATTTTTTTATGATAATCTTGTCATTGATGAATTTGACGTTGCGAGAAATGATTCTTTGTTTTTAAACTATCGTCGAGAAAGAATTTCATCGTTCGAAAACTATGTCACAGAGTCTTACGCGACAAGTTCCGATGGCGGCTATGATTCTAAATATATCGTCGTCGTCGTCGTCGTCTCCTCGTAGCCCCTCAAAAGATTTTCCTTGCGTTTCCCATCGTCTTGCGGGAAAGATCTAAGCGATTCACCGACAACGACACGTTCGTCGATCCTTTACGTGAGATTTGATGAGCGGCGAACTTCGTCTTCTATTCGAGTAACTTCCTCTACTCTTAGTAGTATCGTCGCATTCGTAGAAAGAAACAATGGTGGGGGTGTAAGAATGGCGAAAGAGTGAGCGCTTTTGGCACGGTGACAGTGCGCACGAGGAATACATGAATGCGCGATTCTGGGAACTGTGACTTTGATATTTTTCCTTGCTATGAATTCACATGTTAGAAATTTTGAAAGAATTTGTTCCATTGATTTACGAACAGTTTTTTAAAAAATTCTTTTTTCTTATGATGTTTTTAAAATGAAATTCGTAAATCACGAAGCAATCTCTAAGAAATTTATTTGGATTTCATTCAATTCAAATTACAAATAATCGAAAAAAGGAAACAGTATTTGTACAGCTTTCTCGTGCTTGTCTTCCCCTAGACGAGACGATGGCGTAGAACGATAAATCGATCCGAAGACAGAGTTTCATTAGGAACGTAAACGTCGTGTAAATAACCAGACTCAATATTGGAGGATAGATTCTAGACGGATCCAAATATTTATGTGCGCCGAGCGAGATGCAGTCGCTCGATGCCTTTTCGTTAGTTTACTTAACGTCATCCGATTAAGTGCGCTCTTTTCGTTCAGTTTCTCGCGTAGCCAGAAGACCGTGGAAACTCGACCTGATCGCACCAATTTTACGTGTCCCAGACATCGTCTAAAATCTCAGCATTTTTCATATCGACTCGGTGTAGAATGATTTGAAGATGCGGCAGGTATACGTATTGCTGATATTCTTCACCTGTGTTTTGGGCTTTCCAAAAAAGATCCACATAGGTAAATACAAACTTTTATTACGTGTTTAATTTATTTTTTATTTCATACATTTGTTACAATTGAAGAGAGTAAATTAGAAAGTGCCATTTTTCAAAAGCAAGTTTTCGGCGTTAAAATATTCCCATTGCCATGCTTTATAGATTTAAAAAGGTTCTAAGTATCAGACTTAAAATTCGAAGATCTGAGAACAATTAACAGACGATATTAATGAAGTTTTGCACAATGATTTTGTTTTGGTTTTATTCCTTTTCCTACATTACCTCAAAACTTTGTCTTTGACACTTAGGCCTTTTCTAATTTCCACTTTTCAATTACTTTATAACACCTGACTTAAAAAAAGATCGTTTTTACCAATTTTGAACAAACAGGAGGCTTCTTCGATGATGACGAAATGATTCAATACTCTTTCGAGCTATCGATAAGATCCATCAATCGAGAGAGATACGAGAATTCCGAATTTTCAAACGTCTACTTAGTACCGGACGTACCAAATATCATTCCTGATGCATTCGACGTCACAACAAAAGGTAATTATTCTTGTTCGCAAGATAAGAGATATGGTTTCTGATTGGATTGACATTTTCGAACATTCAGTGTGCGAATTGGTTGGTGCGGGTGTGGCCGCCATTTTTGGACCGCAAGACAAAGTCATTGCTGAACACGTGCAGAGCATATGCGACACGATAGAAATGCCATACATTGCTGCAAGGTGGGACCCTCTTCAAATGCGTGGGAGGGCTGTGAATCTTTACCCTCACGCAAACACATTGTCCATGGTAAACACGAAATAATATTCAAATAACGCATCTTTATTTTTGAACATTAAACCTACCAGAGCAATCAAATGACCACTTTTGAGGCCGAAAAAATAAATGTTTTTTAATTATTACATGATAATTATTTTGTGTTTTATTGCCTATGCTAAATTCTGTATTATTTATAATCAACTGGAAAAGAATATAACGTTTATTTGAAAAACGGTCATTTGACCGCCATCGATAGAAATAGGTATATATAAAATGTCGGTAAGTTTAGTGTTAAGAACGATCTAACAAACGACACATTATTTTCTAGGTGTACCATGCATTGATTCAAGAATTCGAATGGCAAGAGATAATAATACTGTTCGAGAATACCGATAGTCTTCTAAGAATGCAGCCTTTGCTCGAACTCCGTGACACAGGGCTTGACATATTCTTATATCACCTAGGGGATGGTTCAAACTACAGGTAAATACTTTAACCTGAAGCATGACGTTTATTTATACAAGTTAAAAAAAAGAAAAACCACGAACCGATTGTACAGTGTGGCGTCGAATCCTGTACAGGGACGTGATGCAAACTATCAAGGAAACTGAGCTAGAGAACATCGTGATCGATTGTTCCATTAAAATTTTAGGAGAAGTTCTCAGGCAAGCTCAACAAGTTGGTATATTAACGGACAAGCATAAAGTGATAGTCACTTCATTGGTAGGGCACGTTATTACAATTTTATTAATGACAATATCGATTAGAGAGTTCGTGGTGAAATGGAAATTTGAATTTACACTTTCAGGATCTCTCGACTCTCGATTTGGAACCCTACCGATATTCAGGCGTGAATTTCACCGGCTTTCGTCTAATCAACCCGGACGATACGACAGTGATAAACATTTTTGAGAAACATAAACAAGAGTGGGGTTTATCAGGACCGGATAAATTACGACTGGAACCTGCTCTAATGTACGACGCCGTTCAGCTTTTCGCACGAGCTTTCAAGCAGCTAAAGAATGCTATAAACGGGAACGTGAGACAGCTACCTTGTAACGGATCCATAAGTTGGGAGCATGGGATCAGTCTATCGAACTTTATGCGTGTGGTAAAATGAAGAAAAATAAATTTTAAAAAGTTTACCTTAAAAATTTTGATTAAAACTAATGATAATTTCTTTCAGACCGAGATGAGGGGATTAACGGGATTGATAAAGTTCGACACAGCTGGATTTCGTAGTAATTTTCAATTGGATATTGTGCATCTGCAACGAGAGGGATTAACGAAGGTTGGAGTTTGGAATAGTACGAGCGGAATCGAATGGATGCCGGACACAAGTTCGACGAAACCCGATACTGAGTTGAGTTTACAGAATAAAACATTCCTCGTGCTTATTTCTATGGTAAATACCCAAAAACGTATATTTCGTTCATTTCTCACCATAATCCAACATGTATATTTGAATTATTTAATATCTCAGACAAAACCTTACGGAATGGTGAAACAATCAGCTGCGATGTTAACAGGCAACGAACGTTACGAAGGATTTGGGATTGATATTATTCAAGAACTCAGTAAATCCCTTGGCTTTAATTATACATTCGAAGTCCAAACGGATAGCGTTTATGGTTCTTACCAGAATAAGACAGGAAAGTGGACTGGTATGATAGCAAAAATAATCGATGGAGTAAGTTGTATTTGTATTCCCTATTTATTTCATTCTTATCGAGCGATATATTTATTCAATCATTTTCACAGCGTGCGGATCTTGCGATCACGGATCTAACGATAACTTCTGAACGAGAGAGTGCCGTGGATTTTACTATGCCCTTCATGAACTTAGGTACGACTTGATAAAGCTTTTGTCGAGACAAAAATTCATTCGCGTGTATTTTATGATTTTTACAAATCATTTTCTAGGTATAAGTATATTGTACCGGAAACCAACGAAAGCACCACCCAGTCTGTTCTCCTTTCTCTCGCCATTTTCAAACGACGTTTGGCTTTGCCTGTTGGGGGCGTATATCTTCGTGTCGGTGTTGTTTTTCGTGATCGGTAGATTGTGTCCGGCAGAATGGAACAATCCTTATCCTTGCATCGAAGAACCCGAGGTGTTGGAGAACCAGTTCACGTTGAAGAATTCCTTTTGGTTTACCATCGGCAGCATAATGCAACAGGGTTCCGAGATAGCACCGATGTAAGTCGTCGATCTCTCGATCGAATCTCGGGAGGGAACTTGTATTATTGGCCTCGTAACTTCTTTTTTATTCTTTAGAGGTTTTTCAACGAGAATGATGGCAGGATGTTGGTGGTTCTTTTGCTTGATCATCGTGTCATCCTACACTGCTAATTTGGCTGCTTGCTTGGCTATAGCCGCGAACATTCCGCCATTTGACAACGTCGAAGAACTGGCTAAGCAAAAAACCATAAAGTATGGCGCGAAGAGTGGAGGATCGACCTTCGAATTTTTCAAAGTAAGTTCAAAGTCCGGTGACTTTTTAACTTGATAAAAAATGAACGTTAGGAAAAATGGTACAGGAAGGAAACTTTCTTTAAGATTAAGTAAAAATCATGTATATTCTATAGTACGATTACAGGAACCCGTGTATCAGCATAAAAGTAAGATAAAGTGAGAAAAAGAGAGAAAGAGAGAGAGAGAGAGATTAGATAGAAAAATCCTCCTTTGCTAAATGGTTTTGGCTTACCTCGCATCTCTCGTTCGAACCGTAGAGAAATATTAATAAAAGTCTTATCCGACAAGAAGCTTCAGAGCTTTGTAGAATTAGTTATTTGTTGCCTACCTAATCAGTTAATAGAACATTTTTTTATTTAGTCCACCGACAGTAGTGCTACTTAGAATATATCCCCCCCTTTATAATAAATAATTATCAATGACATACTTATCAATGTATAGAAAAGACACACTAATGAACATTAGAGTAGTACAACCAAGTGAATAAAAACTAGTTTTCCTTAGAACCAAATAAAAAATCTATTTTTTTTCAGTGCTTCTAAACGAACGTTCCCTAAAAGGCTGTAAAAAATTCCCGAGGCCCTCCCCCCAAAAAACATTGCTTACTAATTTAGTCAAGATGCCATTACATTCGAGTTAGGTAACAGGCAAATGAAACTCAGAAACGGTCATTCTAATTCAGCTCTTTGAAAGAATTATGCCAATTCCAAGGAGGCGTCCTACCAGACGTACAAGGATATGTACCACTACATGAAAGCAAACGCAGACGTCCTAACGAAGGATAACGACGAGGGCCTAAAAAAAGTCCTGCAAGAAAATTATGCCTTTTTAATGGAGTCCAGTTCGATCGAGTACATCATTCAGCGTGAATGCAACGTTACGAAAGTTGGCGGATTGTTGGATCAGAAGGGTTATGGAATCGCTATAAAAAAGAGTGAGTGAAATCGAACCGCACAACTTTTCTATGACTTTGTTAAAAAGTTACATTAACATTTTTTTAGACTCTCCGTACCGTCACCAATTAAATACGGCGATTCTGAAGCTACAGGAGAGTGGCAGGATCACTGAACTCAAGAAAAAATGGTGGACCCAGAAACGCGGTGGTGGAAAATGTGACGTAAGCTCTATATATAGATATATAGATATCGCTTAAAGTAATACGTGGTATAATTGACTTATATCGAAAATCGATTGCATAGGAGAGTTCAGGAACGAGCTCAGCCGAGGAATTGGGTCTCAACAATGTCGGTGGCGTCTTTTTGGTTCTTTTCGTTGGTATCGGATTTTCCTGTATTTTCACATTCTTCGAGCTTGTTTGGGAAGTTGGCTGCAAATCGATAAAGGAGAACGTAAGTGGCCAATCTAAAGATAATCTCGTATATACTACACATTTTCTTACTATTCGTTAACAATCTTTTTCAGGTATCATTTAAGGAAGAAATAATGGAGGAGATGAAGTTCGTAGCAAAATGTACCAGTTCCGCAAAACCTGTCAGACAGAGAAAAAGTTCGTCGCACCGTAGCAGAGAAGACAGCACGAGAGATTGCACACCACCTTTCGGATTTGTGCCAACTGTCATCACGACGTCACCCGACGATGATAATTAAACATATCCCGACCGATCATTAATTCACAACAACTTTGACAAATCAATGACACTCGCGAGACCACACCAGTGGTCATTTCCTTTACTCGTGAAATAAATAGAGTAAATAGAATAGCCACTCGAGATCTAAATTCTCGGTGAACTCACTAGAAATAGACAGCTGCGTGAAAATAGCCCGACGATAAACCCAAATCTTGATTGGCAATCGCACAGGTTTAAACTGGAACTAACGAGCACTCGAGAAGCACTTAAACTGTGAAAATCTACAATTCTGCTCTACTTTTGATTAGCGTACACACTTGGATGTGTGTGTGTATGTATGTATGTATGTATGTATGTACGGGATACGTGTATTGCATTTTGAATGTCGAGAATGTACACTAGTGGTCCTGATATCAACCATACTTACGTAACCGCAAGATTATGTTTTGGCATGAACATGTTCACTTTGTTTTTCCTATTTCTTGCTCTAGACTAGACACGCTCTTGGTGGTAGTCTATAAGAAAACAGTTGGGCTGCAGCCATGCGGTAGGACGGATGCTGCGCTCAGTCAAAGTGCATTCGTTTCGAGTACCACATTGAAAGTTGCATTATTTATAGCGAACGTGGTGTTTTAGGATTAATAAGAATTAATTAAGAAGTTTTATGTGAAATCTTTGATAAGAGAAGAATTTGAGTACGTTTTATAAAGTGTTTACCCTTATCAAGTTTCAATATCTAGAATTGGAAGATTTATTTTAATAATTAATATTAAGAAACAATTCTTAACGAATTCTTAAGGATTTTGCGTCTTTTAATCCGATGCGAAAAGGTTTATTTATATTTCATATCCATAACAAATCAGGTAACAAATAGAGATATTCATTTTCCACAAAATTACAGTAAAATTAATGGAAGATATCCATTTTTGCAATCAGTGAATCTATGTCACGAGCTGTGCTCGTTGTTAAACCCCGCTGGCGCGGCAAAGATCGAGGTGTCTAATTATATCGTATGTACCTACGTATTCTTACGATATATAAGTGCGTGTGCCAATGTATCATAGTGTGAAAACGTGAAGTGTTAAAAAGGATCAATAAACTTAAAGAATCACTCGAAAAAATAAGTATATTCCTAATAAAAAATTAATCCTATCGTATTTACAGTATACGAGAAAAATGTTGTTCACGTACATCGTCCTGTTTCTATTGCCTTCTATTCAGGGATTTCCAAGAAGAGTCCCTCTTGGTAAGTAAGCAAAAAGTATAATATTAAAAGACTAAAAGACACCTCGAGTTTGACAGATATCATAATTCGATCGTAGGAGCTCTCTTCGATGGCGACGAAATGATTCAAAGAGCGTTCGAATTATCGATAAAAAATGTTAATAAAAACGCACGAACGTCTACGGATATTAAAGGCTTAACAGTCAAAGGTGAAAGGATCGACACAGACACGTTCGATGCAGCACAGAAAAGTGAGCTCAACAATTTATGAACGACTATTTCTTTCTAATCAGATTAGAAATTTGCCATAAACTTCAGTTCAACTAGCATAAATAGATCGAATAGGGTTTCGTAGGTTCCAGTAGAGCTTCCATTAACAGTTCTGCAGTTCGCAAATTCTTTACGCAGCATGCCAACTTCTTCAGGACGGCGTGGCTGGTATATTCGGGCCGCAAGACAAAGCTGCGTCCTATTTCGCTCAAAGCATGTGCGATGCAATGGATTTGCCGTATATCACAGCGAGATGGGATCCTGATCAGACTCGCGGCAATGTGATTAATTTGTATCCTCATCCGGAAGTTTTATCGATGGTAGATAATCTTGAATATTTTTCAAATTTCAAAGGATCAACTATACAACAGTTTTTTATAAATTTGTTGGACCTACCTATTACGTTTAGGTCTATCAAAATATACTGAAGGACTTCAAATGGGAAGAATATGCAATTTTATATGACAATACAGAAAGTCTGATACGTTTCCAACGTGTATTGCAACTGCAAGAGATCAATGGCTACGAAATAACGATCTATCAGCTGGGAAACGGTCCAGATTACAGGTAAAATTCCTGGAATTCTCACGAACGCGTTCCTAAACTTTCTTACAAACTTTTAACGACATCCGTCACCATACAGAGACATCTTACAAACCGTAAAGATGTCTGGCGTGAATAACATCGTGATCGACAGTTCCTACGAGAATCTTCCCACGATTCTTGAACATGCACAACAAGTTGGCTTGATGTTACAACAATACAACATCATCGTCACGAATTTAGACTTTCAAACGTTGGACCTAGAACCGTTTCAATATTCAGGTGTAAACGTGACGGGTGTCAGGATGATCAATCCGCAAGATCCATACGTTGTCGAAATGTTTGAGACACCTTATCTCGATTGGAACTTAACCGATCCCTCGCAATTAAGAATCGAAGCTGCATTGGCGTTCGATGCCGTGCAACTTTTTGCCAGAGGCATGGCGCTGTTAGAAGATAGCGTAACGGGTGATCTGAAACAATTGTCTTGCAACGAGACGAAAAGTTGGGAATTTGGTTACAGTTTGAGCAATTTCATTCGTGCTGTAAGTTCACCGAACTTTTTCCTATCTTTACGACCCACCCACGTAAGATTACTTGACTTTTAAATTCAGGAGAGCATACACGGATTAAGTGGACCGGTGAGATTCGACACGGCGGGATTTCGAAGCGATTTCCGATTGGAGATCGTCAGCCTCAATCGAGAGGGATTGAAGAAGGTTGGCGATTGGCGTAGCACGAACAGCATCGCGTGGGTGCAGAAATCCGGTCTTCCTGGAGTCGACGAGATGAAAACCTTGCAGGATAAACATTTCATCGTCCTGATATCTTTGGTAGGATCGACTTACGAGTGGCGAGATAATTTAAATGCAAAGAATTCGAACCATGAATATACTCACGACCGATAAACAAATTACTTTTTTGCAGACCTATCCATACGGAATGTTTAAAGAATCATCAGACTTACGAACAGGTAACGATCGATACGAAGGTTTTGCAATTGACATAATCGATGAGATGAGCAAAATATTGGGTTTCAACTACACGTTCGAAGTACAAGAAGACAATGTTTATGGATCCTTGCAAAAAACGACAGGACAGTGGAATGGAATGCTAAGAAAAATTATAGACGGCGTATGTATAAAAAAAGAGTATAATTTTATTACTCATTTTAAATTAATCGACGAAGCGTGGGTAGTGCTGCTATCTGAAAAGTGGGAGAACGCGGATCTTAACTCTTATCGGTAAGGAAGCGATCTCGCTGTATTCTAAGCATCCACGTCGGTACAGAAATCTACTATAAGAATTTCTAAAAAGACTATTATCACTTACTACATATATGTAGTCAGTGCTATTATTAACAAAAAGTGAATATTTTTCAGAAAGCAGATCTCGCAATCACCGACTTGACGATCACATCCGAACGAGAGAGCGCCGTAGATTTTACAACACCATTTATGAATTTAGGTAAACCGTCAACATTTTTACCCGGACCAAATTTATACATAATTAACATTATTTTATTTTTATTTTTTTTTAGGTATAAGCGTTCTATATAGAATGCCAACGCAAGCTCCACCCAGCTGGAGCTCCTTCCTTCTACCATTTTCTTACGAAGTATGGGGCTGCCTAATAGGATCTTGGCTGATCGTGTCAGTAGTACTATACATAACCGGACGAATGAGCGCAGATGAATGGACCAATCCATATCCTTGCATCACAGAACCAGAAGAATTGGAAACCCCATACACGTTCATAGATACACCATTTTTCATAATCGCCAGTCTCGTCAACGGTGCATCCGATTTTGCACCGGGGTAAGTTAACGATATTCAAAAATAAAAAATCGAGGACAGTTAAGAAATCAACAACAAAAAAAACAATAAAGCAGATTTTTGTTAACTCTGCTTCCCGCTCAAACGGTAGCTACGTCACAACTTTCGATTAATGGTTACCTGCGCGTGACAGTTCAGCCGCGAAGAAACAGCACTTCTTTAACCCATTTTTGGTATTCGAAAGGCTACGCTAAAGTGCAGATAATTCTTCGAAAGTGTCACGGGATCGGTGCGATAAATTTCACAAGGGCGAGCACGAGTCGACTCAGCGTGACTTATCGTTTTGGTTATACACATACGGACCTACCTACCTTTTTCCATGTCCACTCCGAAAACCCCAAAACTCACGATTTTTTTTTATTGGCGTTAAGAGTAGACAATATAAAACGTGTATCTCATTGTACGATATCTTTATTCGCATAAGTAAACAGCAAGGCATTCGTTGGAGCCAAGATCGTTTCGATTAATATCCTCTCTCTTATTCTTTCTCCTTCTATCTTTCAGAGGATACGCAACGAGAACAATAGCCACAGCATGGTGGTGCTTTTGTCTGATCATCTCGAACACTTACACCGCCAATCTCGCGGCGGCCCTATCTACTCAGCCAACGGTGTGGCCCTTTAAGCAAGCGGACGAGTTGCCATATCAGGACAAGATCAAATACGGGGCGAAAAGGGACGGTTCTACCATCTCCTTCTTCAAGGTGAGAACATTTTTTTTTACGTAAAAAAGGAACATGAAGGGGGTGTGCTAAGATCGATTGATCGATTACCGATCGATAAAATCCTCTCGTGAAGAGAATATCGATTTTTTATCTTAATATCAAACTTGCTTGACCAACCTTTGCCGTATGTTCATATAAAAATGAAATTTGTTAAACAAGAGTTTAGTGCTCTTTGATTCAACAAATAATTATTGATGTTATCCACACTATTATTCATATTACATTTATTAGATAATTGAAATTTTTATTACCACTTATTTATTATTATTACTATAATTCATTGATTATTAGAATTAAATTTATTCGAAAATAGCATCGTTTTATTTCAATGTTGATCGACCGTTGTATTAGCTCGTCTCACTGAACCTCGTGTTTGTTTACAATTTCTCCACCACGCTAAGCCCCGTACTCAGTCACGCGCCGACCTTCCTAGAGTACAGTCGACCAACTACAATACACGCGTAAATCTAAGACCCTCTGATCGTAATTCGAAATTCTATGTATCAAGACGGCAACCTACGAGCCCTACAAGCTCATGTACCAGTACATGATGGAACACGCGAGCGAGGTGCTAACGGATAACAATGAGCAGGGTTTGAAGAAGGTCCAGCAAGAGGATTACGCCTTCTTCATGGAATCGTCTTCGATCGAATACTTTACGCAAAGACACTGCAACGTTACTCAGGTTGGAGCCCTTCTGGACGCTAAGGGTTACGGTATAGCCATGAAAAAAGGTACATTGGTTATCGATCTTAAATATCTCGCAAACACACGTACACATGTATGTATGTATGTGCTCGAAGTTTTTTAAACCCTAAGTTGTCGACTACAAAGAGAAGGAAGACTGTAGTCCGGGAAGAAATATAAGCTGTCATTGCAGATATATATTATCGGAACCAGCTAAGCGGTGCGATACTGAAGCTGAAGGAGTCCGGCATCGTAACCGAACTGCAAGATAAATGGTGGAGACAGAAGAGAGGTGGAGATAAGTGTAGCGTGAGTATACAGCCAACCAGTCGCGGTTTAATTCGATCATTAAATGACGTCATACGATTCTCGATGGTGGTCCGACTAATGCTACCTGCACCTACTATGCATTCTAATTCCTTAAGGTTAACGAATATCGGTGTTACGAAAGAATAACAGCGTTTACGTTCGATCGATCCGAGGAATATCTCGCTTGTGTTTTCAGGAAACACCAGCTGTGACGGTCTCACCACTGAACTTTGCGGACGTAGGTGGCGTGTTTATAGTCCTCATAAGTGGTATCGGTTTGTCATGGTTAGGAACCATCTGGTCATTTATTTGGCACATACGAAATGTCTCCGTTAACGAAAACGTGAGTCCTAATCGTGAATATATTTATAAACGTTTGGTAGATGTTGATGGATATTTTCGAATCTTTTATTACTAGGTTTCCTTCAAGGAAGAACTCATAGAAGAATTGAAGTTTCTAGTAAAGTGTAAAGCCACGAAAATAGTCAGAAGAAGAAAGAAATCATCGAACACAACGGAGGAGGGCACAAAAACACCAAGTTCTTAAACTTTTCAATATAATTTAACGCTAATAAATCAAACTTACGTATAACGGTTGTTGATGATACCAAACAGCTTCGATTTTAGACCACCCATCCGAATTAGGGTTTTCAACAGGTACATACATACTTGATCCCTCGGCAAGGAAAAAATCACTTAGGAGAAGCGTCGAATTATAATAATGACGGTAGGAGAGATTATTTTAATCTCGCATCGTCTACATCACCTAACGTTGAGATTAGAAGGTGAAGAAGGTGTAGCACGCGACTAATGGTACCACCGATTCGTATACATCGCGAAAGAATATCACGAAATTAGTACTAATAACGGTGAACGGGCGCTTTAATAAGCATTAGGTGTAACAACCTTCCGCCGTAAAAGGGCCGCCGCCAAAGGGTTACCTCGGTGTAACGAAATTGCTCGGCTCGTAAATATATGTTCGATGGACAAGCGAAACAGAACGCGGACACGGCTCGCGCGCGCGCGCGCTGGTTGACCTTAATGAAGCTGCTTTCTGGTATAAGGAAAAAAGGGGGGGAAAGGACGATAAGCAAGATCGATGCGGTGTCTCAAAGAGCGAGTAATCGTTAAAGATCGGTACATGAACTCGCATGATTCTTTTCACCTAAGCTTATTGATTCAGGTTTGTCTTATGTTGCATATGCCACATATACATGCACGTTTTACGTCCGTATCTTGTTTTCTAATGTTTTTTTTTTATTTTTTAACATTACTTTAATTTGCTTTATTATATTTAGAAATTTGTTTTATAAACTCATCACATGTCCTCTCGTTGTAATTTCATTTTTAAAGTTATCGAAGGTCGACACAAATTCTCTTTCGTTCGAGTTTATCGAATTTCTTGCAGTTTTTACAAAGAAAAGAAAAAGAGGAATTAACGAAGAAGCCACGTCACCGAAAAAGAAACGAAAACGCGAGCCGTAGTGAAAAATTTGTACGATCCCGTAGCAGCAGCGGAGTCGTAAAGCGAAGAATTTAACGAAGCCACGCCAGTTCACTTTCCACCGGCGATAACTAACTCGATGCATTCGTGGGAAATAAAATTTAAAGGTTCGTTAAATTCTTCGCTTTACGATCGCACGGCGGCGTCGTGCGAGTTTGAATAGTCATCGTTAAGAGACGAGCAATGTGTCTTTATCATCCGTGAACTTGCCGATTCCACGACGGAGTAGTTCGATGTCGTAACAACGTGACGTTTGCCGTAAACGACGCGACGTTATGCAAAATACACGATATCTCGAAAAGAGAACTCTCTTTGGAGGACACACCACGAGATCTCATCTCGAGTGCGTGCGTGCTCCCTTTCTCTCGCGCAAACCGATCAAACGGGATTCCACGCGTTTAAGTGGTCGCGTTTCGCGTAAAATATTTTTCGAT
>JAIFRP010000084.1:1698244-1713953 GCA_032403825.1 Odynerus spinipes | reverse complement strand
ATATATAATACGTGGAAACGTTGGAACGAGTGCATGCACCATTGTCGCGTGCCATTGTCGAACGAACGATTCGTTTTAACAAGCTACCCTAATGACCGTATACGAGGACTACGAATATCATGCACCACCGTTCGTTAGTATCGATAGATCGAGGTCTAGAAACGGGGAAACTCCGATTCCAGCTACACGGGATCATAAAACACGCCTCGCGTGTGTTCACCGGAAGAAATTCAGGGAACGAGTTTCCTAGCAAGATTTCTTATCCTAGTTTGTACGTACATAAGGGATTCGAGGTTCATTGGGAAGTTCGATATAAGACGTGTCTCTTATTTCGTAATTGGTGATACAGGAAGATTCGCTGTTGGTGATCGGCGTTCGTAAAAAACAAAAAAAAAGAATCCTGATCATTACCGGTGAGTCATCGTTGATCTGGTTCGTGCCATTTTTGGAAGACAGCAATTGTTTGTTCCGTTTAAAGGACTTAACGGATTATGAGGATATACATCTGGATTATGGTAGTCCGAGCGGTGGACGTATAAATGCTGCGTGATATATCGCGGTGACGAGCGCGACGAATTTGAAAAAAAAAGGAAAGAAAGTAATCTCGTTCGGCTCGAAATTCGTTCGCAAGGCAAACGTTAGCTATAGGCGTGCCAGGTATTTTTTTTCTGTCTCTGAACGAAGATAATTCTTTTATCAGCGAAATCGTCAGGAGATCGTACATACATACGTATATAAGCAGGTGCGGTGAATAAAATCGGTATTAATCTTCGAGAAAGGAAAAAAGAAAAAATTGCTTTCTACAATCGACTCGTTTAACTCGATCGCCCGGAGTGGAGTCATAAGAAATATTCTTTCTACCAGAGGAGTCTCGAGGCCAGGGTCACCAATGACAAAACAAACAAGTCCAGTCTACAGAAGGGAGTGCACGTTCGAATCCCCTTAAATACGAGCCAGTGGGATACTTTCGTCCCACTATATGCATTATATATATTTCGAAAACGATCGGCGAAGGCATAACGTACCGTCCGTGTTCTCTATTCTTGGATATATAACTAGGTACAGGCAAATCCGTGTATAACGTATTGCCCTCGTTCATGATAAAAAGTAGGAAAGTTTGTCACGTTCCACATAAATTCCTGTAAATTATGGGCGGAGGATGTTAGAGTTAAATAATCTACTTACGATTTGAGAAACTGTATCGGTAATTTATTGCTTTAATAATAGATACATGTGTATACATTGTTTTTGTTATCTTATATAATTTTGTTTAACTTCGTACAAGAATCATGGGAATTTTTGTTCGATATCTCATTGTACATTTATCTCGTTTATCAATCTTACCGATAAACGTTTTACCAATGCACGTTTCAACTGGGACTATTACCTTATCGATCGGCCAACCTGTTCACCAGATCACTAAAGCGATTTTTTATACCCGAACGAGTCTTGCACGACGGAAGTAGCATCATTCATCTCGAGATATTATCTCGAGCGGTGGACCGTCAGCATCCTGATTATTGCTCGAAAGATCCAGTTCGAGCCGCGGCAGTTTCTTTTCTTTTCTTCTTCCTTTGACAGCGAAACGGAAAAGGAAATTTTTATATTTTCGATAGACAGGATGCGGGTGAGTCGATAAAAAAGAAAGAAGAAGAAGAAGAACTCAAGAGCGAGATGGTACTGCGATAAAAGTTCGCGTTCAAGGTGTCCACGCCCTCGGACGACAGCTGTTCAATTTGCAGTCTCACCGGGGCGCAATACGAGGCTTCTATCTACGAGAGGGAGACGATAGAATCTTTCGTGCTCCGGGCAACTGTAAGCATCGCGTGGCTCGTAAACGGCTCCTATCTTTCTCTTTCTCCCTCCTCCTCTTCTCTCTCTCTCTCTCTCTTCTTCTCTCACCCTCTTTCTTTCTTTCTTCTGGAATTCACGAGGATGTACAAGGTGTTCACGATACCGTTTCATTTCGCTTCTTACTTTATTACACACTTTCATCCTACCTTTTTCTATTCGTATCATTTTCGTAGGACGCAATACGCTTGAGGTTTTCATAAAGAAAATGGCTTCTGTAGTAAATGAGAACACGGACACTTGTTCGCGATACCGTTACATCCGGTCTTTTTATTTTGTCAGTATATTACAATAATACAGGAGATGTCCGATCAGCTTCCACCACTTTTGTACCATTTTCTTGCGAGCTCTCATAAAACGTACCTACGTAGCACGTACAATTTTCTTAAATGAAACTGTTTTTCTAGCAACAGACAACTTACATTTGATATTCGCGATACCGTTAGATCGTATCTTCGAGAATTACTTCATTTTATTACGAAATAAATTCGATCGATTTTTGTCGTACTTTTTCATGCCTAGGATAGACTTCGTATAAAGCGTAATTTCACGTGCATTCTAAGGAAGGCCCCGATCTACGATGCCTCCTACGCTCCTCAATCGTAGTTTCCCTTGATTTGTCCGCGTAGCCGCTCGTAAGTATCAATTTTCGCAGTCTTTCGCCGAGCGTTCCCAGTCGAGCGTGTCCACTCGAACGTATCTCTCGCGCCTTGTGTTTTGGATCTCTCCAGTCGAGATAGCATTACTTTTACCGTTTCGGAAGGACGTCGGAAGAAAGTGTATAATAAGGGCAGTAATATACGATGATCGTTAATGTCACCGATACCGGTACTTCTTAAAAAATCCACCGTATATGGATTTATGTGAGTTCCGCACAGGCTTGATCGTATAATCCTAGATAATAGTTATGTCTAGTCTTTATTTAACCCCTTACGCTACGATTTAATTATGGAAAATTGTGTAGTTGGGAAGAATTTAATTTTAATTAGTCACTGTATGAGGGGTTCAGAACTGTAATGGTATATGTCAAAAAAACATAGTCTGGAGTAATTGGACGATAAATTTAGCTAAAATTCTAAAATAGCATTAAAAGAATAATAAATCATTTTTACTTTTTCGTTACGTATACATTTTGTATTATATAATTATTTTTGACATGTTGTAAAATAAAAATACACTGTTATAAAGGAAAAAATATATAATTCTGAAATAAAATATAAATCTATCTATTGCTTTATCTATAAAGTACTGACTTACGTCAATTTAGTTCCGAACCCTTCATATAGAACAACTTAACAATTAGGTATCCGATTATAAAACGCAAATTTCAGAATATCATAATTCTTTTTAAAAAGAGATTAAACAAACCGCTTTTGTTTAATCTCTAACGGGAGATAAAAATAAATCCAGCTAGTACCAAAAAACGCTAAACTGCCTGGTCGTAACAAACGAATAGAGTTCGCGGAAAATAATGAGTCGGTCGGCTCACAGTTGTTACTAGTACCTATATATAGCACATACATACATAGATATGGCCGATCGTGCTCGCATTTCCAGAAGGCGCATCAGAAACAATCAGTGCGGCGGGATGCGCGATGAGAGAAACGCGTGGACGTGCTCGGGATACAAATCGAGTTGGAATTCAACGAACACGAGTCCGTAGTTGCGAGTCGAATGCTCTTCGATAGCGAAGCATAAAAGAGCGTTCGAAAGCGAGAGAGAAAGAGAGACAGAGAGTAGATATAGAAAGGGAGCCGGGTCAAAAGCGGCCTTCTACGGTTTTCTGCTTATCGTTTGCGTATTTCGAACGAAGAAGATCGTCCGATCGATCGACCGATCGATCGTGTATCCAACGTACGCACGCAGTTTTCGAGTATTCATTTTTCACGAGGCAAGTACGGAAAGCAGATCTTGTATCCTGGCCTGATTCTCTCTTTTTCTCTGAAGATGCCACGCAAGGACGAATAACTCGGTAGGACACGCGTACGTGTACACGTATGTATGTGTGTTAAAGTCGAAAGAACTTGACAAAAAAGAAAACGCGTCGGGGAAGACGAATCGGCACGTTGATTGTTCGTCGCGTGTATATGGCAAGACTTTAATGACTTCTCACCGCGGGAGAAGACCCCAATGAATACGCATTAAGAGAACCCGCGCTCGGCCGCACGATACTCGAATAGCCGGTTAATTGATTTTTCGAGCAATGATACGGTCGTGACTCGATAATGGTTTAATATATACCGATGTGCCGACTCGTCACTCTATTCCTGCGATCCTACGCTATTTTCCATTTCTTTTTTATATTTACTCTTTCTTTAGCGTTGTCGCTTAATAGCCACTAATTTGTTGTCGGGCAAGAAAGAGAGAGTGCAATTTATACCGCTTCGACCTTCGGAAAGAGAGATTCATAAATCGATCGAACGTCAAGTAGAAAAGATTCGTCGTAATCAGCCTCGAATTGCAGCATCCACGTTACGTGCATACATAGGTGGATAGAGGGAAATTGCGGTCACCGCGGGTCTCTTTCTGCGGCTTCTACACAAAAGGGGAGAAAGGAAGTGAAGAAGGCAGGCGATCGGTGTGCTCTGCCGGCACGAGCAAAATGCATACACGGATCGGCACTTACTACTAGCCGTACGTATACGTACTACATACACGAGCGCATAGACACGGGTATGGTGTGTAGGACCGTAGGAACGAACGAGCCACGGCATTGCACTCGTTGCGGACAAATGGACGCGAGATCACCGTTATTATTGCAATTTGCAGTCGACTCGCGATCTCTCTTTCTCTCTCTCTCTCTCTCTCTCTCTCTCTTTCTTTCTCTTGCCTCTTCTCTTTGTACATACATACACCAAGAGGGAAGAGAAGAAAGAGTACTCGATAGGATAGGAGTGGCCGTTAAAAATATTCCTACCGTAAATCGTCCAAGTTTACCGATCTCTCCTCGCAGTACAGGATGTTCCCCCTTTCGATGATCACGCCGTGCACGATCGATCGTACCCACTCGATCTTCGTCGACGTAGACGTACCTACTTTGAAATAGGAGATTTTCCGAGGTAGGAGCCGACCCTAAGAAGAAGTCACGCAGAGTGTATTACGAAATCGTTCTCTTCCGCGGTTAATGTACCCGATAATTGCTCGATCGTGCTCGTGCTTCTGCCTCTTCAATTTTTACCATCCCTTTCTTCCTCGAACCACGGTGAGATCTCGATCTGGAGATCTACGGAGATCCGAACTTTGAGTATGGTCGGTTCAAGTAACTCGAGACATCGCGTAAAGCACGATCTTCTGTCGGCTCGTGCAAGTTCTCCTTTTTCAAGGTCAAACGTACAACAGGATCTTTCTCCCACGATCGCGGGGTTACATTAGCATCCAGGAAACGGTCCACCTTTCTCTCCATATTTTCTCTCTCTCTCTCTCTCTCTCTCTCTCTTTCCCTCTCTTTCTCTCTTTCGTTCTCTCTCCACCTTTCTCTTTCTCTCTTTCTTTCTTTTCCCTCTCTTTCTCTCTTTCGTTCTCTCTCCACCTTTCTCTTTCTCTCTTTCTTTCTCTCTCTTTCTTTCTCTCTCTTTCTCTCTCTATCTTTCTCTTTCTCCCTCTAACACAGTATCTCCCAGGAATCCGCGTTAATTTTAAGGTTAGCCGCGCAACGCCGTACTAACGTACGATCTCTCGTAAAGATACGAGCATCGTACGTTAGCCGAGCAACGGCACGAAGCGGCGTGCGCGACAACGGTGATTCGCTGCTAAGGATAGCGATATATACGTGGTTCCGATAGCGTCATGGGCCGATTCTAAATCATCGACGGGGTTATGCTCGCTCGTTTACAGGTGTCCGCTCATTGCATCGCTACGTTACTCGTGTCTACACGATCATGCGATATACGATGATTCTAACCAAATTCATATCTTATGCATTGGCTCAGGTGAATCAGCTTTCTCACCATTCGAGAAATTATAGGGTATCAACTTTTTCTATCCGGCGATTAACGTGGATAAGAAAAAGGAAGGGAGGGAAAAAATGGTATAAATTCGCGGCTTGACGTTTACCTCGAATCACATGACTCCGCACACTCGGCTGATTCTTCAGCAGGTGTTTTAAAGACTTTCTCGCGACGTAATTACCATTAAGGGAACGCTTTTTTACTCGTTACTCGATCGAACGTGCGTTACTTACCAAGCGAGACGCCGGACTTGTTTCGTCGTTCATCCAACCCGCGGATCATGGCGTCAACTCGGCGTTATTAGCATTAAAGATCATTAAAAGAACGATTACGTAGTGTGGAAATCGATTTATGGCGCGAACGGTGTATACTTCGTGGAAAGGGTTAGGGCGGGGTAGAAAACAAGGGGGACTTATCTCTTTGAGTTATCTGAAAAATTTGAAAATCATTACATTACAAGCTTTTCTTATGTTATTAAAACAAAAGAAAGGAAAAACATTTTTCATAATGGTCATACCTCATAAATATTCGAACTCGTCGTAAATTCCTAATTTAGCGATTACCTTAGATAATTTTACACCGGACGATCGGTAGTAGTAGTGGGAAATTAATTTAGAAAAGTTGCCGTCCTTCTCAATCGTGTAAATCTCGAAAATGGGGCACGACACTCTTGGGAAATGTAACGAGACCGTAGAATAGACGCGCACGCTACGAAACCACTACGAAGATGCAATGGAAAATAATTGATTATACCTTGCGTGTCTCGCCCCCCTCGGTCCCCCTCTCAATTGAGTATAAACGTCACGAGCGAGACTTCGAATTCATCGTAAAATTCATTAAACTTTCATTATCGGTGCGTTTAAGATAATCGCTGGTACGTGCTTTTAACGCACCGACTAACACGATAAGCCAATGAGTTTCATTGTAGGTAGGTAAGTACTATAGACATATTCCTTGCACGTAAACGCGACCCTCTCCTTTCATTCTCTTTCTTTGTTCTCCTCGTGCGCCTCGTGAAAGCGAAGACAGCGAATACGAGCCCAGGAGAATATTATTCAAGGATACGGACGAATAACGACCACGATCCTTCGGCCGAGCGTAAAATCGTGGAATTCCATTCGAGGACATAATGGTACCGTCTTTCTGAGATTCGACACGGTACCGATACCTGCGTTTCGATTTGCGAGACCGCAACAGATCGAAGAGATTACGTCCACCGAACTCATGCATATAAATCTTGCGTTTCTTCGAGGCTGAAGTGTACTGGGTGTTTTTGAAATGGTGTCATAAAATTTGCAAGTGTATGTCGGATTTTAAATCCGATTAAAGGTAACGAAGAATCTATAAACATTAGTATGTCATTCATTTACTTAGTTTTGGTTTACGTGAACGTAACTTGGGATTTGTTATATAAAATATAGAAATTTCTTTATCTCCAATTAGAATATATAAAAATTCATTATTCAATTCATTCAATTTATTCATTTATTCAATTATTCTTTTATTTTCTCGCAATAAAAGTAATGAAATTATTTAAGTAGGTAGCCTTCTCTAATATCCTCGTCTAAATACATCACAGACTTCAGGTAGACCGTTGAAAAGCTTGTTAGTGGAAAAACAGCGAGAGTTCCCTTCATACCACGGGATAATATAAATAAAGAGCGAAGTGCAAATGTAAAAGTCCACGGAAACGAGGGCGCTTCGGCGATAATAATCGTTTCCACGGTATCGCCGCGTAATCTCCGTGCCTATTTCGCGGCGGAATCCAAGGGCCCGTGGAGCTCGAGCTCGAAAAAGAAAACGAGATCGATTCTCTTGCAGCGATAAACGCCGAGACGTTTATACCCACCATGGGAATATCTGAAATCGTAAGGGTTTTCTCTTTTCTTTCATTTTTTATTTCGCAACCAGCTTCGGAACGAGGCGAGCGAAACTAAACGGGAATAACGATGACGAAAGGAAAAAGGAGAAAAAAAAAGCATAAGATCCTTTTCCTTTTACTCATCTTCGCGAAAGCTTACATCCTATCTCCTTCTCGCTATAAACCGAGAAATAAAGTAGGTAGCTTCTCACGACGCGATATAAATCCCTTTATCGTCTTTTTATTGCGTCCGTCGCGATAGAGACTATCCCTTTACCTAGAAAGCCTTCTCACGCTCATCGATAACCACCGAAACGAAATAATCTCACGAGATAATCCTCGCGTGTTCTCGGCGCGTTCGAGCGCGTGTTTACGTAGGTAACGACGTCACCGATAACTTCCGGAGGCTAGGATAGGATAGTGGACGGCGACAACGGTCCGGTTCTAAAGCTCTTCTAAAAGTACGATGATGTTTTCGCGTCCGACAGCGTTATCGAAAATATTGCGTGGCGATAAAAGTTTGAGAGCTTGGATGGACCACGATCTTCTCTTTTTCTCTTCTTCTCTTGACCTTTGTAACCTTTGTGACCCTTTCTTACAGTCATTGGATAAACAACAGACTTAAAGTACATCGTAGAAGCTAGAGATTCTTTCGAGTCACCCGGAAGATGATGGTTGGTCCAGAGGAGATGGAAAGAGAGTCGGTTCGTTCTAAAGGTATGTATATCGGTATCTGCTTATAAGGATGCATGGATCAGCTGAGGAACGAAGACTCCGAAGATCGATGTATCTAGGCGGATAGAGAGTAGTAGGCGCCCACGGCGCTGTGTTTATTCCTCTCCTACGTGATCCGGGGTCAGCCTCTCTCGCTCTACCAGAAGGCTAGATATTACCCTCCTCCTCCTCCTCCTCCTCCACCTCCTTTGCCTTCTCATGTTGTAGATACGATAGAGAGATGATTGTAGCGTGTTTGCCGGGAGTTCCATCGCTTCCACCGATGATCCTTCCAGCCTGATCCTGTTGCTTCCTGTCGGTGTAAGACGGATGTAACTGGTCACGTAGATTTATGACTTTCGATCGGTTCAGTTTCATCTACTCCAGTTGGTCCAGTTAATATCGCACGTCCCGAACGAAATTGTCGTAAGTCAGAAGAAGCTGATTTTGCAAGAGAGGCAAAAGAAAATTTGTATGATATTTAATTGGAGGTAATTCACCACCTATTGGGAGATCTAAATTATTTTCTTTGTAATCTTATATTGCTACGGTTTTGTTAGCTAATATCGTAGATTCGATTTTCGGGAAAAAGTGTATTTTTATACTTTGATGTATCTATCTATCTATGATCTATCTATGATCTATCTATGATGTATCTATCTGATTATAAATTATTTTATCTATTTATCTATCTATCTATGTCTATTTTTATCAAAAAGGATAAGAAACGGAGAACGCGGAAAAGGATTAGTTTTCTTGCCGAGGTCGCGAGATGATAGCCATAGTCAATTTGGCGTGCACACGATGCAACCTAGCACTTTAAAGATATTTCTCACTGTGCTACACACTCTCAGACACTAGCCGCGTGTCCTGTTCCGTGACCCGTGTAAAGGCCGGGATAAAATGTTTCCTGGCGTCCTTAAAGTTCGCACGAGGTGCGGTGAGAGGAAAGCGAGTCGCACACTTTTCAAATAAATTTCGATCGGAGCGTGCAAACGTTCTCCCGCGCGCGATCCTCCGTTTTCCTTCCACGTCGAAGTCAAATTTCCGCAAATAGTTTATCGAGCGACGTCGACTCGCGACTTCTCGTCGTTCGCTTCTGATTCTCTACGATCGTGTCGCACTCGTCGAATGGCGTTTCTCGGTACGACGACAACGACGATATAAAACGAAGACGTTTTTGGCAAGTAGAACGGTGGTAGTAGTTACGGCCAGTCTGCGTCCGCCTTAATGATGCGTTTACCAAGCCTCGGCACTCGCGAGATATGTACTTACGCTACCAGCTCGTGCACTCGTCTTTGCATATGGCCCTAATAAGCTCGAGGGCCCTCGTCAGTGATTTTTCAACAGAGACCTCTAACTTTTTTCTACACTTTTTCTTACTTGGAACGTCTCCGTCCATTTTGTAATCGAAATTATTACACCGGTCATTTATATATCTTTGGTATAATTTTGCTTCGTAAATACTTTACCGTGAGTCTCGATGAAGGTCCCATGTTTTGTTCCCGTTTATAGAAACAGCTCGAACTCTCGTAAGTTTCTTTGTTTCACCACGAATGGTCGACATCTACTATCGAAATAACTTTCCTATCGCGGTATGCTTTCGCGGGAGAGGTAAAGGAAAAAGAAGAGAGAAGGGATGAAAGGCGATTGAAAATCGTGTCTCTCAAAGTACTCCACTTGTTAACCCTGACGTTATTAATGATTTCGCTCGGTCGGGTACATCTTGAGCAAGTAGCTCGCGTTGTTTCTCGAGAAATAAATTAATAATTAAATCGCTGTCAGGAGAGACGTTGTAATAACAGGGCATCGTACACCTACGTATGTACGTGCACACTCTTCTCTCTATCCTTTTCCATAGTGCTCGTACGCGATAACCGGCATGCAAGTTGCCTGCTATTTTTCTAATAGGATCGACGGGTTTCGAGTTCAAATACTCGCACTAAAGCGATCGTACGAACGTCCAGGAGAGAAGTTGTAGGCGATCTCGAAGAGAATACAACGGAGTTACTCTCGTCTTCTTATTCCTCCTCCTCCTCCTCCTCCTCCTCCTCCTCCACCTCTTCTTCTTCTCCTCCTCCTCCTTCTTCTTTTTGCTCTTCTTCTTCTTCTTCTTTTTCTTCCTGTACGGTGTTGAACCCACCTACCTAGCGACCCAGCTACCTACCTACGCTTGTACATATAAGCGTGAAACACCGCGTAGAGGCTGCTGCGCGTACCTATATACACTCGGTGTATAACACGGAACGAGCCCGAACGAACGGAGGAACGAACGAAGCTCCAGGCTCTTCGTACTGTCCATTGCTGGATGGCTGGCTTTCGTTCGTTCGTTCGTTCGTTCGCTCCGTAACTCCGCGATGCACTTTATCTCGAGTTATCTTTACCAGAGAAGAATCGTAAATTCGAACTCGAAGGCGAACTTGTGCGTACGTATAATGCCTGCACGCTCTCGGCCACCTGATTTATTTCATCACTAGCGTCGCACTTTCCGGATGGCGTAAATTGCACGACACCACCCACGTGTTCTAATATTCCGGAATGTAATATTTATTTCCTTTTAATCTGGTGATATGATCGTGATCTCGTTTCGTCAAGTTAAACTATACTCAATATTAATATCAAATTAATATAATGTAATATAATATAATATGATATCATATGATATAGTATAATTAATAATATAATACGCCTTATTGGGTCGTAAAATAAATAAGATGGGTTAATAGTGATTCATATTTATTAACCAATGAAAGTATATACATTCAACTAACTATGTAATCTCCATTTTTATTTATAACAGTTTCTCGATACAAAGACGATTGCTTCATACCATCCGAGTAGAATTTTTAGAACTACAATACAATACAATTCATTTCTACGATAATATAATATAACATATGCATATACTCAATTATATAAAATAATAATCAGTCTACAAACTACAGAAGGTATTTTCTAATACATTAATCAGTAGTTAGTTCGATGATAAATTTAATTCTTTAAAAATATTTTTAAACGGGATAACAGTTAATGTGCAAATTTATATACAATTATTCTCAGATACAACACCGATCTATTATATTGTTTAATCTATCCCAAAGCAAAAAGGGCACCTAATGAAACTTCACTGCCGCCCGTTCCCTCGAATATCGAGTACGCTAGTAGCAAAGGGCCTTAATACATCACCCACGCCGCTCTCGCCACTTGATTCATCTTTCCATCACATTTGACGGAGAAAATTACCAAAGTCATGACATTAACACGTACGCTCTCGCTTCGAGCGCTTGTATTCGTTTAATTTCCGGCCTCGAGCGATAAGGTGATATCGCTGTCAAAGACGGAAAGAGAGGAACGAGAGTGAGACGAAGTACGAACCGGGCAGGGATAGATCGAAAAGGCAAAACGAAGGGAAAAACCGTCGAGAAAGTGCGAGGAAAAGAATAAAAGAATCAAATTCGAGACGGCGAATCGAGTAAGAAAGTAGATAGTACGTGTAAGAATTTAAAAGGTATCGAAGAAAAATGAAAAGATTCGCGGGAGAACCGGTGAAAATGTATGATCGTGTTTGCACAAGATTCCACGAAGTATTCCATAAGCTTATGTTGAAGAAAAGAAGAAAAGGAGGGGGGAGGGGAAGAGTGGGACGTCCTGATACATATACAAGGACGGAAACTTTATCGGCCGGAATTTCTTCGCTGCTTTTTACTCCCGAGCCTGCCATTTTCTTGCGAAACTTTCGAGCCGAATGACGGACAGCCTAGTCAAGGCTTATGTACATACATATATATATATATATATATAGACACAGTGTCTGAAAACACTATAGACGATTGTACATACGGTACGTGTATAATATTATACCCAGGACTCGGATGGTGAGGTGGAGCGAAGAAAAAAAGTTAATTTGAAATTTTCCAGGAGATTAATCTTTTTCAAATGGCACGATCTTCGCTTCGACGGAAGATACACGTGAGATAACGGAGTCACGTGAGCCGGAAGGTTTTGTTTACGCGGGTAGAACAAAATCCCACGAAGAGTTAAGATGGAGAAGAAGATGGAGAAAAAGGGAAAGAGAAGGATAAGAGGATAGATCCGATATTCCATCTCTTACACTCTCTCTTCCTCTCTTTCTCGCACACGGGAGAGGGACAAGAAGTACACGCGATTCCACGCGTCGAGAACGTGACTCGTAGGACGACGTGGGAAGGAAAAAGGATGAGAGAGAGGGGGGGAGAGAGAGAGAGATAGATGAGACGACACTCTCGCGTCACTCGTATTACGATTAGCTTTGCAAATATTATCTCTCTCTCTCTCTCTCTTTCTCTTTTGACACAAGCATACGTCTCTTTCTCTCTTCCCTTCTTTTTCTTTTTCACCGATCCCTTTCCACGAACAAAAGGGCGCACGGAATGCGGGTTGAGTCGGCAGCTTCGCATTAACGCCGTTCCAACGGGCGAAAAAATGGCAAAAAGAAAGAGGAAGAAAAAGAAAGAAGGAAAGAGACAGAGATAAAGATGGACAGTATGTACATCTCGCGCATCGCCGACTCGTATTCGCGGTTAAGGCGTTTATTGCCGCTCCCTCTCGGAGACGATCTCCGATTGCAGTTTAAGGCTACTCATCGCTTTCCATTCGTATCGCGTGTGACTCTCAGCGATGGGTACAGAAAAAAATGGGGACTGTAAATAAGTTAACAAATAGGAGCTACGAAAAGTTTCTAATTTTTCTTGCCTGGAGAAGTTCCACTTACGTTATTGCTTAGCCTATATTTTTAACTTTCTGACGAGTCATCGATCATTACGATACGGGCAACAATTATGTTCTGGAGAAGAGTTCGAACGATCGATGGCCGGAAATCATGACGGGTACCAAATTCCAGCCGTCAGAGATTTACAGTTTTTTGTGCACCTCTTCGTTGCATTGTTCAGTCTACAGAAATGTTATTAACTCGTTTTATAGCCTCGGGTTTTGGTTTTTTAACGAGCCACCGACCGTTAAAATCAATCGAGAATTACGTTCCGTAGATTCGATCTTACTCGTCTAAAGTGTGCCAACTCAAGTTTTATCGCTGTCTCTTTCTTTGTTTCTCGCATGAGCGTACACAACGAAAATTCGTAGATCCTTTTAAAAGCTGCACAAATGGGATTTTTAAAAACGAAGATATCGAAGATTTCATCTTCTAGGAAAACAACCGAAGGATATCACCGGAAGTTGCTCGGAGATGCGAAAAGAAGCCAAAGTTGATGGAAAGTTCGGACCCGCTATTAAATTTCTTTTTCACGTCGCCTTTTTAATATTAATCGTCCGGGAAGTTATGAGCGATCGAAGTTTCGAAAGCCTGCAGAGAAAGAGAAAGAGAGAGAGAGAGAGAGAGAGAGAGAGAGAAAATTGGGTCGCTCGCGCGCGTGGAAGTTGAAACGGCCGTTACCTCGGTTGCATTCATAGCGGAAAGTTCTCTTTATGCTCGCATTAAAACTGATTTAACGCCTCGCCAAAACGCTACGTTTTAAACAGCAGGAGGAGAAAGGGAAGGAACCGGGAGAAAGAAGTTTTATAAAGTGCAAATTGAATGTAAGCTTTTAGG
This sequence comes from Odynerus spinipes, assembly GCA_032403825.1. Taxonomy (NCBI): domain Eukaryota; kingdom Metazoa; phylum Arthropoda; class Insecta; order Hymenoptera; family Vespidae; genus Odynerus; species Odynerus spinipes. Next base: position 1,699,996 of record JAIFRP010000084.1, on the reverse strand, counting down.
CATCGATCCAAGGCGACGAAGAAATTGAATTCCTTCATTTCCTCTTCCTTGGTTTTTACAAGGAATTTCTCTCTCTTTTTTCTCTCTACTAATACACGTAACGTTTACTTTAGAACACTAATCGTCATAAATTTTACAACTTCACTTCATTCCAAGCATACAATCAATCTAACTACCTGAGAAATCTAATTTCCTCCTTTCAGTCATAAAAGTTGAAAAGATCGAAGCTTCTCCGAAAACAAGATAAAATAAATAAGCGATAACTACCAGACCAGTCAAAATGACTTATTTTAAATTTGTATTTAAAAATTACTTTAATTAAAACAATTCTTTTATTAAATTAAATTACAGTAAGTATAAAAAAGTGTATTTCTCCGTAGTGTGTATACATGTATAATATCATGTACCTATATATTTTTTAACGATATTAAAATTTAAAAAACATGAATTAAGGTTTATTTCCCTCGTATAACATCTTTTATAAATAACTAATCATTTTGACTTGTCTGCTAGAAATACATAGGTATACATCAATTGCCTGTACTTCTAGTGTTAAAATATCAACATCGTAATGTTAACGAGCAAAGTGTAACGGTTTAATCGTTAAGGTAAAAGGGAACGCGTGGCAAGAGTTTCCGATACAAATGGAATAGTACTCGAGTACGAAAATTAAAGCCGCATATCATCGTCACGAGGATAACGACGAAATTGCGACCTTCTTCGTCTGATATTTCCACGCTTGACGCTTTGACGAACGTGACATAACTTCCTGTCTCTTTCTGTCTTTCCTTCTTTCTTTTTCTTTTGTCTCTCTAGCCCTCTCTTTCACTCTTGAAGTTACGAGCACCGCGCAGAGCCATGGTTATTTATTAACAGCGCGTCTCTTCCGTAACGGCCTTTTCCTCGTGGCTCGTCCGCGATGAGACGCCGTTTCGTGACATCCTGGAACACAACGCGCGAGGCGCTCATAAACGGAGAACCTCGAGAGAAGCGAGCGAGAATCTTATTCTCCATCTCTTTCCCTCTCTCTCTGTGTCTCTCTTACTCTCACTCGCTCACTCGCTCACTCACTCACTCACTCCTTTCTCTTCCTTTTCCACAGGACGACGACGTATGTACGTACGTGCGAATGACCCTGCAATTTTCTCGGCTGACCGAGTCTCTTACCACGAAGGAGGATACGAAACCATCGGGATTTCGAGATAGCTCGAAGCTCCAAAACCATTTCACGAAGTTCATGGAGACGGATTTTCGCGCAAAACGAAATCGTAAAACGTTGCATCGATTTTTACGAAACCGTCCCGAGATATTTTATATAAGCCGCGTTATGCGATCATTTGGCATTTTCAAAACTTTCCTTCCAATCTCTGAGTTTGATATTAATAATCTTCACGAAGATCACTCCCGGCATATTGAGATTAACATAAGCTTATTGAGTCTTCCAAGGCGTCCGTTATTAAGTAGTATACCAGTGTAAGGGATTACGGGGTCCAGGCCGGGGGCTGGGAATAAGTGGAGATGAGGATGGTCAGGTAGAAACGGTTTTAAAAAATTTCGATTTTTAAATCTTCGGATATGAAACGGAAAATCCTAAAGTGGAATTTCCAAATTTAGGGGTAAAGTGAAGGAGAAATAATAAAAGTGAATATCCTTCATGGTATTCGCACGAAAATTCGAATAAAGTCTCTTGGTGGAAAGTCGATCGATCAGCGTCGAGGCACGTACACCTCGAGTACGGCGATCTCTCTCTCT
>JAIFRP010000084.1:1643011-1657448 GCA_032403825.1 Odynerus spinipes | reverse complement strand
TGTGTATAGGAGATGAGAGAAATTTAAAAACTTCATTTAAATATTAATTTTGCCAACTTTATTAAATTATTACAGATATTTGAATGATGTTACAAAAATTTACTTTTAACTATTGGAAAGATATCTTATTTATTTAAAAAGAATATATTTGTAATCAACTAGGTATTATAAAAATTTTATTTTCATTTATTTATTTACGAAAAATAAATGGCATTAACCAATTTACAAATAATTAAGAAGAGGTAGAATATGTACATACATACAGGAGCTTAAAGTTAATCAGGAGGAAAGGCAGAACATATTCCTCTGTAAAAGAATGAATACGAATTACCAAAAAAATCGATAGTGAAGTTGCAATTATTACATTCTTTAGATATCCTTATAATACATGAATTAGCTGTATATGAAGCCTCGCAGATAGGAGTAAGAAAAGAGCTTGAATTGTCTTAGCTTCCTTCTGAGGTAGGTACCTACGGTAAAATTATTATTATTTATCATAACCAAAATTTCACAAAAATTCAAAGAAACCAGATTCAGCTCCAGAGAAAAAATGAGAACACAGCTGCATTTATTCAACGCGTGCAGTTCGCACAAAATGAGTCGAGGGACCGAGAGGAGGTCAAGGGTCATGTCATGTAATTCGAGGCTCGAAATCGTAGAGTAAAAGTTTTTTTCCCTTCCCGTCTTCCGCTTCCTTCTCCTGGTGTAAGGTCAAACTTCATTGCATACGAGAGGAAATCGCAGCGCTCTTAATGATCTCCATAAACGCATCCATACGTTGAGACTTTTACGCGATGTGGCGACGTTCGGCCGCTGCTCGAAATCGTCGAAGAGTCGTCGTCCTCTTCGTTTTCGCTCGCCCTCCTTACCTCCTTCCCCTCGTTCTCCTCCTCCTCGCATCAGCTTCGTCTCGTATCCAGCGAATCGAGTTTTACTTTCATTCGGTGAAAGTGGTACCCCGGTCTCCGCACTACATTATCAGAACCCATGCACTTTTTCCTCTCCTCTTCCTCTACTTATTTTTTCTCTGTTCTTTTCCCTCTTTCTTCTTCTTCTTCTTCTTCTTCTTCTGCGTCTTCTTGAATCGTTTCTTTTTTCGAAATGGAATACCAAGTTTCGAGTCAACTCACGTCTTTCTCCTTGGGGAAAGATCAATGTGATACTTTAGGATGCTATGGGATACTATAGGATACTGTGGTCCACGGCGAAGCGTCCACTTTCGATCTCGCAAAGTCTCGTCGTATGGAAGATTCTTTGGATTTAGTACTGTCTGGCCCGTGATAGGACATCCCTCGAATTGCTCCCGTGGAAATATAATGCAAGATGCGATAAGCTTGGTCCAGCGATTGGATTCGTCGTTACGCATGGTTCATAGCTACGAAGCGTATTTTCAACAAATTTCGAAGTAGGAGTATAAATGCAAGGGAGTCCAAAAATACGTTTTCCATCGGAACGAGATTCGTCTCGTTTGATTATAGATGAATCTCTACGGATTCATCTTTCGATTCGTCGTTCGATTACCTTACAAAAGCCAAAAAGAAAAGAATCACTCGCGAGTTTGCAGTTAAAAATTCGTCGAAGAACACGATCCTTTCCCTTTCCCTCGCTCGTACTTTAAATACGTACCCGCGTATCCGGCCATTACGTTTCTCGCGGTCTCGAGGGAGGCCGCGAAACTGATCGAACCACACGAGAAAACGCGCCACCCGCAAATCACCACGCGAGAATATTCTTTACGAGCCAAGGAGACCGACCCTACGCGTGCTCGAGTCGTTTTTCACAAACGAGGGTGATTCGTATCGGCTTAACGAAGAAAATCGATCGACATAAGGTAAAAAAAAAATCTCGATCTTTTTTAAAATTCTCCAACAGAAAAAGAGAACAAATCATTAAGACGTGATATGAAAATATGTCACTAAAATTTGATTATCTTAAAATAACTTGTAAAGTAAAGATCCGTGTAACAATCTTTACATTGAAATCTTCCGAAAGAAACATTTTAAGATTGGAAGTAAACGATATCGTGCGTTCAGTCACGTATGCAGGTTGAGTCAACAACTGGTCCCATTAAGTAATTTCTTATTTTTCAAATTTAAAGAACAATCTTTTGTATCAAATATCTCGTGTAATAAATTGAGCAGTCATTGAACGTAATATCAGATTTCATATGAAACGTTCAATTTTAATTACGTCGACTTAAAGCGAGTATCAAAACGATTACACCTGGCAATAGTCATTGACTCACACAGTATGACTCATTGTCACTCGAATGCATTCCACGCTGGTGTAACATGAAAGCATGCACCGTTGACTTTTTACGAGTGGCAATCATCGAGTTGACGTACGGTTATACCGAGAAACGATCACCCTGACGACGACGAAAATGACGACAACGAAGACGATGAAAGTGATGACGATAAAAAGGACGATTCGCGACGGGTGGTTTGAATATAATTATAGCATATCATTTATATAGACTTGAGCCTTTGCAAAACGTGCCGCGCACGTGGCCTTCAGAAAAAAAAAGAAAACTAAAAAAGAGAGGAAGAAGAAAATGGAAAAAAGAAACTTTGAGTCAAAATGAGAACCGGACACGCGTTAAACGTACGAGAATCTTGCGTTCTACTTTTTCTCGTCTTTCGTTTCTAATATTCGAAATACCCCTTCCCCTCCTCCTTACCCCGGATCGCCGCCCGCACCCTTTTTTGCCTTCTTTAAATACGTTTCATGATTTTTCGGAAGCCATCCTCTTAAACTCGTCGATGTACGAGCGAGCGAAGTCGACGTACGACGAACGACGACGACCGTCTCCGAGATCCTTTCCCTTTCTCTTCCTTCTTATTTTGGAACTTCGTGTCGCGGTGTATTTGCTTTTTTAAGAGCGACTTCTAGAAGCAACGGAACTTTTGATCGGGCGCCAAAGATTCATCTGTCCGCCTGGCGCCTGCGTTCCTTTCAACTTGATCATTTCTCACATTTTTCAATGCAATTGATTTTTTGAGGAAGCAAATTACCAAATTTGTTAGAAATCAAAAATATATTTAATCGAATACGTAATATTTGTAGAAAATAGTTCAAATTCACCTTGATCGATCGGTTGATGTATTCGATACAAATACTCGTGACAGTCGTTACGAACATTGTAAACAAACCAGTAAACAGACACCGTCTCTTATTAGGAGTTTTGTAAATAAAGTAGTCAGTCTAGTGTCAGCCACCGTGGTGACACGTTCGTGACTCTTTCAGCCGCTATAGGTGTTTACATTTTTATAGATACGTTCTTTAACACGTTGAGTGCCGTAGCAATTACCGGCATACGATACCCGATCTTACGGATCGTATTTTAAATGTTTATAAATATTTATAAATGTAAAAATTGTTAGAAAACGTTATAATTGTAAAGTATGTTATAAATGTTTATAACGTAGAAGAATGTGATAATGAAATCTTCGTAATTTTATTTCGGAAATTACTATAGACAATATTAGACAAATATATAGGATTATGCAAAATCAGCTCGGCACTCAACATGTTAAATACCCCACACTCACACCCACCCACCCACACACACACACACACATACACATACATAATTGATAGGTACAAAAATAATTCTTACACTACCCATAAATTAAATTTCTTTACTCATAAATAACGTCTCACAAATTTAATGTGAAACCGATCAGCTGATCAGCCGAAAGTACCTTATCGCTTAAAACGGAAACGAGCAGGTGGAAGGATAACTCACGACTCCTTCGAAGTCAGGGAACCAGTAGTGGCGAGGACGTTTGCTAGTGGTGGGTATCGGTGAGGTGGTGGTGTTTCTCGAGGGGGAAGGGAAAAGGGAGGGGGGAGTCGGACCGAACAGAGAGTGTCTCTCGTCGAAGCCGCATCAGTCGGTGGTACCGCGCGAAAGGCTGCGTTCCACGAACTCCAGCAGATAAACTTTTCGCATCGTTCCTCCAAACCGGCCGTCTACCTTGCACGCGTCATCGAGCTCACATTATCGATCGCACTATCTCAACATTTTTAGATACAAATATCGCCTGCGTTATCACGACCTCGTTTATTTATAACGATACATATTGCATTGTAAATTTTTTTCGGTGTTAAACAATTATTTCGATATAGAATCTTTATTTGAAGATCGTTTCAATTAATCGCACGAGATAAGGGTAGTTAATGAACAGATATCACTGGTATTGGTATTAATATAAAAAATAAATAAATTTTGGTAGCACGAACATGGGAAATGGTGAAACCTCCAAGTAATTTCTAAACAAAATCGACAAATCGCGGTTAGAGCGATGATCGATAGCGTGAAATTCATTTGAAAAATTAAAAACTTTTTAAACGCCCCCGGTTGCGACTTACGGCAAAATCAGGATACCTATCATCGTCGTTAATTCATTAAACGAATAACCTAAAATTTCAAAGACTCTTGTTCGTTTCCATTTATAAAAGATCTTAAAATTGTAAATATCATTTTTAAAAAAATCTGTCAAATCCTATAAAAACGACACGTTAAGGTAACGTGAGCAACGAGAATCGAAAGGAACGTAAGCTGCCTTCGAGAGGATCGACAGGATGTCGTTGACGAGTCGAGGATTATTCGGAAGGCAAATGTATCGGAAGAAAAAAGAAGAAAAATGGACGAGAGGGAGCAGGACGTGCCTGCTGATCGAGGACACGGGCACGTAATAATAAATTTACCGCGGCTAAGCAGCGAGGAAGGTGTCGCGCCTGTGATGTCGATATCTCGAGCGCGATCCTGGCCGCTCTTGGACGCAGAAGAGAGAAGGTGTCGCGATGATGGAAAGAATTGCAAGAAGAAGCAGGAAAACTCGATCGGATTGAAGAAAGATCAGAAGAAAAAATCCGAAGGCAACGAGCATCCGAGCGAAGGAAGCCCGCAGGTTCAAGCTAGACGTCTCTTGTGCAGACATTATTATCCTGAAGGTGGCTGGGGGTGGGTCGTCACTGTCGTCGGCACTTTGGTTCATCTTCTTGGACCCGGTCTTCAATTGTCCGTGCCGGCTACCTTGGCTATTCCTGCTACCGTCAAGTTTTATCATCATCCTTTACACACTGCAGGTATTTCTTGTAATTTTTTAACAGCTACTCGACTATTTATTTTTCTCAGCGTCAACGATCGTTACACGTATGCGTAAAATTGTCGGAAAGTGTCTTTTAAATTGTCTTCTTTACAAACTATCTATTTCATCGTGATTATGTCTAACGCATAAGCAAACGTTCTATTCCTTTGGAAAAAAAAGGTAAAATCGATAGTCCACGATTCTCGTAGGAATAAAATTCGTAAAAAGGGAACCGTGGATACTCCCGAAAACATTGTGGATACATTTTTTTGTCGACGGCATAGGAATGCCCTCTTATCATGCGGCCAGCACGAAAGGATACGAGAAAACCTCTCGAGTTTATATCTCGATATAGGATCGATCCGCGAGAATCTCGTTTCGTTCGTTTCTCCGCTATATTCCTAAACCACATAAGATAACGCGTTGATGCGGTTGTATCCAACGTTACGTTCCGAAACATTTTCGATATCTAATCAATTGAGTGCAGGCTCAACACCGGCACACTTCGCTTTACTTTTACATACGCGTTGTTACGTTATCATACCGAGGAGCAACGAATGCACTGTGCCATTAGAAGAAGGATTTCGAAGGATTTCTGAGACGTAACACTTTAGCGAAGCCATTTGTGATCCTTTCATAATCGCCCACAGCTAGCCTAGTAGGCATAGTAGACCTCGTTCACAGAAGCAACCGATTATCTCATTTTTTTTTAACGAGCACCAAGCTCGAAGTCGAAATCACTATCTATCTCACTTTATTTTTCAATTGGTCGATACTACCAAAAAAAAAGAAGAAACACGAGTGTTAAATCCCAGCCGGACACCGAGCAAGTGTTTCTTTCCTATTTTAACGAGTAACTCAACCTTCGTTCGTAAGACAAGAAAAAAAGGTATCAAGAGAGTGGAGCGTCGTTGGTGGCATAAATAAGGATTGGTCAGAAGGTCCGATACTGCCTACGAGAAACCAATAAGAGAGAAAGAGAGAGAGAGAGAGAGAGAGAAGAGTGCAATGCCCGTGTGTTGAGTATCCAGGAGAGAAAGGCATGGAAAAATCGAGCTTGTAGATCTCCTATTCGAGCGAAACGCGACTCACGCAAACTTAATTGGTAAAGCGAGTTCCGTTTAAAACGAGAGTTACATCGGCTATCAGAGATTTTGACGTATGTTGTACCTGCATATGCGTATTCGTCTTCCAGTATCCGTTTTACTTGGTGGTGAGATAAAGCTCTTGATTACTCGAGGAATCAGAGGAAAGGGAGAGATGTATCTTCCGTAGTGAAGGATTAAACACGAGCACGTAGCCGGAAATTACCGAGAAACCTGCGTCACCAGGATTATCGCGACTTTGAGAGCTCCTCTTCTACGAGCTCTCTAATCTCTTAACGCATCGGTCACGAGAACTTGCTTATTTCGAAGTACCTTGTTCTGTGAGTGCCATTCTGGAACTTAGAACGTTTCAATCAAGAGACAACGTTGTACCGATTTCGTTTAATACGAGAATCAGAGTTTAGCATTGTTATAAAAATTAATAATGCGTAAAAATCTTTACGTTTTATTTTAGCTCGAATAAAAAAAAAAAGAACAAGCAGCAGCGTTGGAAGATTCAGGCAAGCCTAAAAAACTTGGTTTAACTTCGTTCGATCAAGAAATCTGCCCTGGGAAGAATTTTTCTTACGTGACCCGACTCGATCCTGGATAAATTTCTCACGAGCCTTCGTCGTTCCACGTGGAAAATTCGTGAGCGTGCGAATAATTTCGAAGAGATTCGACGGTTCTCCTCTTCGATAACCTTCGCAGCATCCGAGACATGGACCGAAATAAGGGTTTTCTTCGAATCCACCCTTCGCCTGGTCCCTCCTCTTTCGACCACTCGATCGCATTATGGCGGGTAACATATGAGGCGGGACTTTTGCGGATGGGATCGTCATATCGAAAGTCTTTTAACACTTTTATGAAAGATATTCGTCATGTTTCCGGCGACAGCTCGACTTTCCTTCTACTTTCTTTCTCTCTTTCTCGTTTCCACGATCGATATATTACATACACGGAATTTCACGATCGAGTAACGACGATCGAGAAAATAAAGAAAATGGCAAGGATTTATAGACTCTTAAAAGCAGGAAATCAAATTTCACAGCGGCAATAAATTTGTAAAGCAATAATAAAAAATTGTATCGTTGGGAATACGTAAATCGTCGACATCCAAACTAATTTGTCATTCGCTCCTGCGTTGTTTGAAATTACTTCGTGAAAGTATCGCCGCCTGAAGCGTCAAAGACTCCCGTCCAAATCGTAAATTATGTAGCGGGAGTAAAATAAACTCGTAAAAAGCAAATTTTACGATCAAAGAAGGGCTATGTTTTTTAAACATCCGTTATTATTAACTTCTTCGACGAAGTACCACACGAACTTCATTAATGTTTAATATGTTTATAAGTAACTTATAAATAACAATTTTTTTCTTTTCTAACAGTGACATCTAACGTGAGAAGATAATAGTCGATATAAAAATTCAGAGTCGCGTGGGAAGTCGATAAGGAAGGTCTCTATTCTTGACAAAGTCTTGGCACCCAAAAATCAATGACATTGTCAAGTTACCGACCAGTCGCCCATGAATCACAGTAGTACAACGTGATTCGATATCAGCCCACACACTCCTGATAAATATCTCGATAGAAAACGATCAATTTTATTTTATAAGAAACACTAATAAATTAAATAATACTTGCCACCGATGAAACATTTCTATGAGTCATTCATACGTGAACAAAACGATGATTCTTATCGCCAAATTCTTCGTAACTTCGGATTGCGATCAGACCACCCCAGATGCAATTTCGGTGTCACCAAATTGATAAATGCTGATGTAGCAGGAGGGGTGCGCACCCCTGTAACTCGAAATCTTTCGGTTATCAAAACAGGCTTATCCTGAAATCGTATTCTTCGATAGACTCTGAAACTGTTCCCTTTCAACGTGGGAAACGTTCGTTTAAAAATTAAGATGCACACAAAGTAAAGTGATATTCCGTGAATCTACATTTATATATATATATAACAGGAAATCGTAGAAGGAAATCGTAGAAATCGTAGGAAATCGTAGGAAATCGTAGAAGTTGAAAAAAAGAAGAAGACAACTCATGGTCTCAACAGGTCGATACAATATATATATATATATATATATTGTATAGAGAACAACCGTTGAAATTTGAGACAAACCTAAGAGCCATACTCGAGACTAATTTCGTGGACAAAAAAAACATTTGCCTTCATTACCATTCATGGCAGGGGCAATATTCCCTTCGAAGATAAAGAGTTTCGCGTAGGCTGACGTTCTTTCCCCCTAACGCAGACCACTAACCCGAACTTTCCCGATACCTACGGTAAATATTGCTCAACTTGTCGAGAAGTATAACGGTATAAATAACTTTTAACGTCGCCACTGCGAAAATCGGATAGGCAAACGAAAGTCGAGACGCGAGATCGTTGCGTGGTCCATCGATGAGATTGAGAAGAATAAGAAGAAAAAGAAGAAAACGAAAGAAAAAAAGAAGACGAGAAATACAGAAAGAAATAAGAAAAAGAAAGAAAAAACGTCTTAAATAAAACGAGACAATCTTCAAACCTTATCTCTACAACATTTCTAACAGTTCGCTTTAATGTCCTCTTAACGCAAGCGATCCAGCAATAAAGCAAGGTACGATTAACCCTTGAAACGTGGAATCGTCGATTCGTTTGACTATTGCAACGAAAATTGAGGGTCTCTTTAATCCACGTGATTCGAGTTCTCTTATAATCGTTATCGCAAACAATGCTCGATCCAATTTCTCGATCCATATGTTCTACTCTTAATGGAACTTTTCCTTTCGACCGTATGAATTTATATTACGAGTTCGTACTTCCACTTTTCCTTCAACGAGCAATGCCATTGTCCGAGAGAACTTTTGAAATCTCTTCTTACTTCTCGAGGACAAAAGCGAAGGGATAATGATAACGATTAAGAGTATCACGTAGTTACTAATTTTTAATTAGCAGAACGGAACGAGCATTAAGAGGGAAAGAACGGAGTGAAAATTACACCGCGAGATATTCGATAACAGGAAATCGTAGAAGTTGAAAAAAAGAAGAAGACAACTCATGGTCTCAACAGGTCGATACAATTATCTTTATTGTCTTTCGCAACGATCGTATTGGGTGTCGTTAAAAAAGTGCGAAGAAAACTCAACGAGAAAATTCACGCTGGCGATCAAATTCTCTCGAGACCAATCATTGTCGAGATATAATACATATATCGATATCCTGAATTGGCTATTAAAAAGGGAGAGAATTATTCTTATTCATTTTACGCGTATCATTTTTCATATATATGTATATAGAGGACCATCTTTCATTTAATAGCGAAATTGTATCTATCTCACCGCAATAAGAACACTTTGTGTCAAAAGAAAGGTCCTTGGCTCATCAACGTCTCCTCTCAATAAGGAGATAGCTATCACACTGTTCTCCCTGCGAGTAAACCGTAAAGGCATCGTTCAACGTCAATCAGAGGATTCGTTCTATATCCTTTCGCCTTGGATAGACATTTAATATCAGAGGAAAACGTACGATAATCGGAGAAAGAAATAACATTTTTTTTGTTTTATTAAATATTGTATTAAGTTGTGACATAAATAAGTTTGGTTGTAAAAATGAACATATGCTAGTTCTAAAAATTCTATTCGGATGGTATTAACCAATTATCGTTGACGATGACAATTACATAATTGATTGATAATTCTTTAATTTATTAATAAATAAAATTATTGAATATAATCGAATTTATTTATGTTACAATCGATTATTTATTAAAGAGCATCTACTTGTTTATATATGACGCATATTAATACAATACGTTATTCATATATATTTTGAATAAGAGATTTATAAAAATTTGGAGAATCCTTAGACGACGATTGAGAATTTTGGTAATAAACTCAATGAAAATACTCGATAAACTTTCAGGTACAATTATGTAATACCCCGAAGGCCTCGTTTTCAAAGGAGTCCACGGTACGGAGAGTGAGATAAGGTCCGGGATTAAAGTTGAAATACTACGATTTCGGAGTTTGCGAGGGAGACTTTGTTTAAACGTTTTAATTCGATCCTCGTCCTACCGAAGAAAATCTCTTTTCCCCCTTTCCGATTACACATCGTATCTTTCTCTTAGTCTACAAATTCAGTGGATCACCGGTGGATGCGTCGAAGACGAATAGCCGGATGTCACGAGTCCGACTCGACTTTCTAAGCTCGACTTCCCGCCTCCTTCGGATTTAATTTTCGAATGATATCTCTATCTTACTCACATTGGATTCTGGTATTCGCGAGAGCTCGAAAATCGAAGCTTCACGCCCCGTTGAAAGTTTCATGAGCTCGTGGAAATCTTTTTTTCTTTGGAAAACGATCTGGCTCCGTGCGTACAAAGAGAAGGACGCTTATGCGCGCGAAAAGATGATAATACTCGAGAAAGTATTAATGTCAAAAGACCCTTTGGATTTTTCTTGATCTCCCTTATCGAATATCGATTCGATTATCTTTTGAAATCGATAAGAACAGAAAAGGAAGCGGTGATGTTTCTAATGTTGATTCATGGAGAGGATAAAGAACGAATTTTTGCGACATAGGCGCACCCACGTGGAGAACGTTGCTCTCGCGACAGAAAAAGAGAGAGAGAGAAAGAGAGAGAGAGAGAGAGAGAGAGAGAGAAGGATCACTGGATCGAGTCCGCTTCTGGAGCGGAGTCGCAGCAGCGCGGAGTCTCGGCTCGTGGCGCTTCACCATCGGCAGTTCGCGAGCTGAGCGTGCCGCGCTCGGTCGCTCTCCTTTTCGCGTCTTCTCGGTGTCTCCAGCATGCGCTGGACCCGTACACGATCACCCATTCATCTTATTTCTGTTGACTTATAAACATCATGAGAAAAAAAGATTTGTAAAATAAGGATCGTGACTCCGAGCGGAAACTACGTAAAATTATTTTAAACAATAAGATATTTGTATAAAATATTGTAAAGATCTCGACCCGATGCCAATCGCGAATCACAAATACTACTCATGATTGACACGTGAGAAGCTGAGTTCCCTCGATCGATCCTTTCTTCGATCGTGTTCGCAGCTTCATAGACAAACGCTTACGGCGTGAAAGACACGTACGGTTTGGTTAAAAGGAGATGGAAGATTCAGAGGAGGAAGAAGAGGAACGACGAAGAAGAAGACGGCGACGCAAACGACGAGGAGGAACGCGTCACCAGGTAGAAAAAAGAAAAGTCGAAGGATAAGGACTGGACGAGAGGAGAAGACATGGCTGCCTCGCGCGTTAATTCGAACCTCGAGAAGGATCATCGGAGAACTTTGACCTTCGCGGGTGAGGCCAATCACGATGACATTGAGAAAGAATTGAACGAATCAGCTAACGAGGAGAGAATAGCACTGGATGAGCGTGAGAAAGTTCGCTCATCAAATTGCCGCAAGGACTATGAAAGAATTCGGAAAGTTTCGAAGGAACGCGAGGTAAGGGATGAGAACGTCGAGATTTCTGATTGCGAGAGGCCAGAGGGTGCCGAGGGTGAGAGTAAAAATTCTGACGAGCCGGAAGATCGGAGATCATCGAAATTCCAACGTCAAGTTCGTCCTGATGGAAGAATCCGAGGCTTGCGAAAGCAAGCGAGAATAGTGACGACGGCTACGATCGAGGACAGGACGATAGAAGACGCGTCGATCATCGTGAATGACGAAGCGAGCGACCCTAAAATTCGCGCGTCAATCGATAGTATCGACACCAGGAAAAATCGAGTTAAGAAGAACCTGGAGAATCATCGGATGTCCAAGGAATCTACCGGCAAATTATCCTCTCGAGACAGGATCAACGACAGATCGAAGGATTCATTATCCGACGCGAGGAACCAAGTCTCTCCCGTTAAAAGGTCCAACGGATCCACCGGTAGAAGCAAATCTCAAAACGACAAAGATATCGAAGTCCCACCTCTTGCTACCTCGGATAAGGAAAAAAGGAATCCCAAGAAATGTAAGAATTGTGGCGAACAGCATTTCCCTTACGATCGATACTCTTATCTCCAGAAGTACTCGAGCTACTTGGAGGGTGAGTTGGGTGCCTACGAGAGACAAGACGCTTCAGCAAAAATCGTCCTGGCCAATAGCGGACCTGTCCGGGGTGGTCCCATTTCCGATTCGAAATTGGAGACACCGGTAGCTTCGTTACTCTATCGTAGCAGATCGCTACCAAGATTATCCGTGCACGATAGCGGCGTTGGATGCAGTGGTAATGAACAGACAGTCCCTGGTCCTGGACAACACGGCTCGAAACAGCTGGTAGCTGACTTGAGACAGCTGCTAACATTGAAGCAGCATTACTATCCCGAAGGTGGCTGGGGTTGGCTCGTGTTACTCGTTGGGATGCTGGTCCAGATTCTCTCGCATGGGACACAGGGTGCTGCCGGTGTATTCGCTCAGCACGTGGCCACCCGGTTCGGCCACCACGTTTACCTCGAGTCAGGTTAGTCTCGCGCTCCAATGGATCAAATCCATTCCCCATTGTGAACATCGATCTTGTCTTTCGAAGTTAGATTTTTTTATGTCTCGACGACATCGTTCTTCTATTAACAGAACTCCTTTTAGAAGATAAGTCGACACATGCAGCCAGTTGCATTGGATTAGAAAAATAGAAAAGTAAAATTAGGAAGCCTGTTGAGACCGCTACGTTTGACATACGGCTAAAACATCATTAATCAGAGTGCCTGACGATAAGTGCCGTATATATCATTCTTGACTGACTACTTTAACTTCAGATTAATAATAGTATCAACGAACTTCCCTATAATTTTTTATCTAATCGGACAATTTTTCAGATTTTTCAACAATCAATTAAAACTGTCTTTAAACATTGAATTAGAACGATCTTAGACATTGAATTAAAACGATCTTTAAACATTGAATTAAAACGGTCTTTAAACAATAAAATTTATATTCGTAAAATCGCGTAATAAATTCACGGGAAAATTAAACGAGGAATGCTTAAAATTCGATCTCACGTAGTATCGGCTCGTTGAACACGTCCATTGCAGGCCATTGCGAGCACTCACGAACGCATCCAATTTCGTTCCCGTAAAGTAACAACATCGGTACCTACCTATGTGCTTCTGTACGAATTCGATCGCAGGTAGATACAAGTTACGTAACAACGATCGATTAACGAAACACAATTTTTCAGAGCCGGTCAAATTGTTCTTTCTTTTGATCTGCAAGCAGGAAAGAAAAAACGTTCGTACGTGATCGTCATTAGGCAAATCGATTCACTGACCGGTGGCCCGAAGCTAAATGGAGTTTACGCGTTCGCTCGTGAAAGGATTTCTCTATACTTTCTGATCTCGAAATCTTCTTTCGCCGATACAAAGATCTGCCGCACAGGTGGAAGAAAAACGTGTCAGCTGGCATCGCGTGTGGGAGTTTGAAAATTTCGTTCGATCGTTCTTTCTTTTCGAAACAGCAAACTCGGCTACTTTGTCGGTATGAGGATCTCGGTTAGAGAAATAAAGAAAGAAAAAAAAAGAAAGGAACAAAGAAGAAGGAAGGAAGGCGATAACAAGAAACATTTAACCGCGTCCTGGCCGACGGCCAAGAATCGCAGAAGTCTCCTCGGGTATCCTTACATCTGTCCTACCCTGCTAACGAACGTATATCCGAATTAAATTCATTAACGCGCGTAATTCGCTCGCGAATTCCGTTCCAACGAGCCAGTCCGGTTGCTTCGCCAGACTATGAAATTACTAGGGAGCCAATTAAACGCGTATTAGCGAGACGTTTATGTGCCGTATAAGTAGATTTATGTCTTTTACATTTGTAAATATAACGATCTCTTTAAACGACGAAATCGTGTTGTGAAAATGAACGAAAGGATCGTATTAAAAATAATTGCCTTTAAAACTCTCGGCTCTTTCACCTGCCTCACGTACGTATACATATGTATACACGCATACAGAAGCATATCGAATTTAATCTCACGTTCGTTTCGTGCTCTCGAAAGGATGCATTCAGAAGGAAGCCGATCGCGCGATGTCTGACAGGTAGAAAATCGCGCGATTAATGTTTAGACACTCGATCGAACGAATCCGTTAGCTTTTTGTCGAGCGATCGAGAGTCCGAATTAAAAAGTGAGATCGGTCTAGGCGGCACAGCTGTCTTCCCCCCTTTTTTCACAGATCGAGAACACACGTCACGCGAATCGATCGCATCGGCGTCGCTTTATAAAAAAAAATATTTTTACAAAAAAATAAAAACCTACTTTGAACATGGAGTGGG
>JAIFRP010000084.1:1598768-1623215 GCA_032403825.1 Odynerus spinipes | reverse complement strand
TTATATACTATATAATTGTATAATTACATGTTATATAAATATATTTAACACTACTTTAACAGTTATTGATAAATTTTATTTATCAATAAATCAAACATACTCAGTTTTATTTTCTTAAACAGGTATAGGTGTGAGCATGACAAGAGATTGTAGTACATTAATGGTAGCACAATACTTCAAACGAAGAAGAGAACTCGTCGAGATCTTCATTGTGTCCGGAAGTGGTCTAGGCATAGCCGTCATGTCAGCCTTCATCAAAGGAGCCATTAGGTAAACTCCTTTTCTCATAAAAACGTGTACGATTCAAAGGATCGAAAAAACGGATTTTTGCTTTTACAGCAAGATAGGATGGCGACTGGGTCTTCAAGCGGTAACCGGTGTCGTATTCCTAACCTTCATCCTAGGTACTTTTTACCGAAGCGCTTCGCTCTATCATCCCCAACGCAGAGCAATTTTGCATCTGAAGAATCAAAAGAGAAAGATCAAGGACAAGAACAAAACCGACGACAGGCCACCCTTCTTCGACTTCAGTACTCTCAAAAGCAAAACCGTGAGGATACTTTTGGTGTCTACCGGGATATCGGCATTCGGCATCAACACACCCATATTTTATCTGGTAATTATTCTCTCTCGGTAACTCGTTCTTTAGGTCCATCAGGTGATAATCATGCGATTCCTGATACGTAGGCGCATCAAGCCGAAGAGGAGGGCCTCGGCGACACCGTTGTCTTGCTCCAAGCTTATCTCGGCTTGGCCTGGACGCTCGGTTGCGTGGCCTTCGGTCTTTTGGTCGTACATCGCAACGTCGAGTGCAGGATAGCCAGGCAGTACCTCACACAGGCTGCCGTTTTCGTATGCGGGCTTTGCATTCTCGCCCTCACGGCCGTCCAAGGAAATTATCACGGATACGTCATGTTCACGTGGATTTACGGTAAAACCAGGAATCCCTCGTTTACTTCGAGACATTCCTTCGCGATAACACACTTTCTCTTGGACTCGTAATAAAATTGTCTTGCGGCTTTACGAAAATTCTACTTTTACGTATCTCGGGGAACACCGAAAGAGATATTTATTTCGCGATCGGAGTCGGTCATCGATTCGACCACCACTTTTTACGGATCACTGGATAAAGTTCGTTATTACCGTTGATACTTCTCTTCTTCCATCTGGTCCCATCAGTAATGGTGGACCACTTTGGATCCACTTACGGCCAATAAAACGGTAATCTTCCTCTTTCAGGCATCTTTTGTGGCGGCTATCATTACAGCCTGAAGATGTATACGTACGAAAGGGTGAGAGCCAGGAACTTTGCCAGAACTTGGGGCTTCGTTCAATGCTCTCAGGCGATACCGATCGCAATTGGTGTGCCGATTTCTGGTAATACGAAATCTCAATAACAATATCACGAAAATACGAATAAAATGAAGAAAACTTCTGTTCCCGTATTTCTAACTTAAGACGATCGTATAATCCATCTAATTTTATAAATTTATTTCATAGGATACATAAACGTGGGTTGCGGCGGTAAAGCAGGTTACTACTTCAGCTCGACCTGCGTCTTGGTTGGCAGCTTCACTCTTTTCTTCATAGATTTACACAGACGAAACTTGTCGAGGCACAAACACACGAGAGCGAACGGTAGCAAGCACCTTTGTGTTCTTGGTAATTGCCCTCAGCAACGGAGACCGTCCTTCAGTCAGGAACCAGAGAACGATGGCACGCATGTGGCGGCAGCCGGTGCGGCCGCTGCTGCTCTTGTTCTTGGCGCTGAACTTGCACCTGCACCAGGTGAATTTTATGAAGTTTCATTCTTATCGTTTAAGTTTTAATCAATTTTTTGGACTCGATATAATTTCCTTAAGACGCCAATTTATAAAAAAAAGCTAAAAAATTACAGTAATAACGCTAATCAACTGATCCTAATACCTTTCATTCTACTATACAATTGTTGATTCTATTTTTATTACCAGGTGACATGATAGACGCGTTAGGAGCCGAGAAACCCGAACTAACCTGTATCTCCGAGGAAGGTATCGCCGACATGGACCTCCCTGATAATCTTCTCGAAGACCTCGATTACATCGGCGACTGTATAACCTCGTGCAACAAGGTCGAGAACTACCTTATGCTCTCGGAGTTCGAAAACAATCTCATCGCCGAGATGCCGATTATTATGGACCGCCGAGGACGCAGATGGTCCTTGGCACGATCGAAGGCTAATCAAGCCACCGGTTGCGGCCAACAAACCAGCAGCAGCGCAATAGGAGGGAATTCGCCGATCCAAGAGGAAGATTCGAACGAAATGAACGCAAAATGGCATCTCGGGAACCAGCCTATCAACGCTAATAGCCGAACGATTACGGTCATCGACGAAGCGAGCGCGTAATTTTCTCGAGCACGCTTATTATTTCTGAAAGACGCCGGAACGAAAGGAGCTTTCTCATATTCGAGTAATCACTCTTCAACACAAAAGGGATTCTCGAATAGGAGGAAGGAGAACAAAACCTGCCGCGATAATTCTTCGAAAATAATTCCGAGACTGTTTCGAAGCAAAACGATTTGTTTGATGATTTTAGAGGAAAAAAAGAAAAGACAGTTAATTTGCAACGAGACATCGATAAGAAGGAAACGAAATTTTGTACTTTTACCAAAATTCAAACCGTCTCACTGCCTTGAGATATATTCTAACTCGAACTAACTGATCGATATCTATCGATTCACATGTTCCTTCCTTAAACGTTTAAACGTACAACACGTCTAGGGGCGTTTTAGATTAGTCGTAAGCGAATAAGTGATACGTACGTGACGTACATACAATGCACGCTTATCGAGAATTCGATAGCGACACTCGATTTTTCGCGACGTAATTAAGGACAATAACGTCGGCTATCGGCGAGAGGAACCACGGGAAATAACGCTCCGTCCATCATGGATACAACCTCGACTCCCTGAAGTCGACGTACGTACTTCGGTTTTTAAAAAACATCGCGTCACTGTCCGAACGCGAAGAAAAATTTTTGAGAAACGGATCGATAGGCATAACGAAAAAAATAAATAAAAAATAAATAAAAATAGCGCTTAAACGTAGGCACGCTAGCTAAAGATTTTCAAACTAGTCCGATCGAAAGGTCCACGTGATCTTGAGGCAAATAATATTGATGATACATAATATATATATATAATATAAATAATATATTATACGTTCTGATAAAATGGGATTATTATTGTGAGCACTGCGAACGAAATCGAATGGCGAGTCTCGTGCTCGTTCGCGACCAAACACGCGCGATATAAAGAAAGATACAACCTCAGAGATAATAATACGTATCTATTTATTTATCGGAATATTTATAGTTAGAGTGTACATATATTATATATAAAAGTATAGGTGCCATGTATGTGAACGCGCATACGTATGCGAGTACGAAGTAGCATTCGAGACTGCTCGATCTTTCGATCTTGCGATCTAACAGCTCGACAAGTAGACAATTAATAATTATCGTCGTGTGCAGGGTGGTTTTCAGCTAAATATTCTTTGATATTTGGAATACGCTTACGCTATAATCGAATACAACGAAAATACACGCTGACACACATTCGTTTCACTAAATCTCATTTAAAATCGTTTTAATCGTCACCCTCGGGAACAGCTTTCGTACTGACAATGATAAAAAAAATTCAAATAACGAGCGCGCTTTGTATCGTTCATCGATACGGTTTTGAGGGTCATCTAGCGGTGGAATGTCTGAATTACATTTCAACGCGCACCCCTGATAACAGACTACACTCGTGCACGCGTGTTATAAAGACCCCTGTACGTATACGCGGCAGCAATATTTGTGTTTCTTTTAATTTTTTTATGCGTGCATTTAATATTGTCAAATATTACCTCCTTCTATTGTTAAAAAAGAAGACTTGGAATTTCGTTTAGTGCATTTCAAAAAATTCCTTTGTAAAATAAAGTTGAACAAAATTATGTCTGTATCTTCACCATGTTTTGCGATAACGTGTGTATAATATGTCTCATTTTTTGTTTGTTTAACATTTCCTCTGTTATAAGACCGTTTTGGTATATAAGAAATAACAAAAAAATAATTTATTGTATCTAGCAAACACCGTATCTAGCAAGCATCGATTGTACGCTACCATGATACTTCATCACGCTCAGGAAAAATAATTACCAGATCGTAAAGGAGACTGACCAGACACTTGTGACCCTGTATTACGAATTTAGTTGTTATAAAAATGTGTTTTCACGCTGTAACTTCGTCTTTTCATATTCCATCCATATTTTATCTTCTAAGAAGCATATCTAAGTAAGTAAGATAACATCGCATCGTGTTTCTAATTCGACCAAAAATTATTCTAATTGTAGATAATTTCATAGCAGCTTCTTTTCTCTTACTTTTTATCAAATTGATTAACAGTTTAACTAATATTTACCGGGATATGGGAAGAAAAACTCTTTCGTTTTATTTTATAAGAATCTATAAAACAAGTCTTTATTCCAAAATTAAGCACCGTATGCTTTTTAAGAAACGTCGATTGAGTTTTGCCTGTAAATAAAACATTCAATACTCTACGTGAGTCAATGTTCAATTCAACAATATCTTATCGACGTAACATGAAGGACATTCTTTTTTACAAATTTTCATACAATTACAAAGATAATTAGACGTAGGTACTATCGAAATATAATGGAACTACGTATTAGAAGCGCAAATAATAGCTTTACCGCGGTACTCTGCGTTGACTTACAATTAGATAACATTGGGAACGTTGTCGAAAAAGCATTCAGGTCGAACAGTGAGTCAATTCCGATCATCGCCGATTGCACCTTCGCCTATGGTATCGCTCAAATCCTCGGTTAAAAACTATAAATATCTTTGAATAAGAATTTTCTTAGAAGACGACTAATCTCTTCGCGCTTAAACTCTCGTAGGGCGTTAATTATTAGTTTCGATCGGGAGTAACCTCGCGTAAATTTTCTCGGAAGAAAAAGAAAACGAAGAAAATTATTGCCAGCCGCGAAAACGATGGAAAAGGTATCATCGGCGCCCACGGTCAAACAAAGAAGGAAATTTGAACACATCGAAACGACGAATGTGAACAATCACGACACATCATCCGTTAATCATGCCTCCGATGTGTACGCAATAGGTAAACTATCGAAGTGCGTGCACGAAGAAGCTCAGACGTTAGTAGGCTGTTGTAAGGAGTCTATTGAGAAGTACCTCTTACAAGAAGAGAGGAACACCTTTGGAAGATTTACCGATCCGATTCACCACTCCAGGTTTTATTCTAATAAACATCTTGCTATCAAATATCTTCTCTTATTAATACTAATCTATATTTTTTCTTCTTCTTTTTATCAAATTCATCAGCGTCCGAGAATATCCTCAAAAGATGTACAAAATTCTACTGTACCTTGTAATGTGGAACCCACTCGTCATGAATTTGCCCATATTTATCATAACGTAAGTCGATCAATCGAAAGTCCACCCTAAGAGAAGAATATTAGAAACGAAGTTCCTTTTAGATACACCATGTGTAAATACAAGTCTCCCGTTTTATCAGACTTCCTTTATATATCCGATACCGCTCAGGATTTCCCGGAATCGAGCATCTTCTCGCAATCTCTAAACATCTCCGTCTTCACTAGTAAGTCACGAAAATACCGATCTTCCAATGAAACTGTACTCTTCTAAAATAATCGATCGTTCCTTTGTACAATCCAGTGGGTATCTCCATATTCTTGAGACACCTGCAGGTACTTCAATTTTGTCGTGACCATGGCCAACAAGGAATAAAACAAAGTTGGATCAAGCTGTCCGCTTGGTTCGGCCTATTAACCTGCTTGAGTATCCAAATGATTGCGAACTTTCCATCGATCACCAATGGCACGATCAACTTACACTTTATAGGCGTGATCACTTTGTTCGTGAGTTTCACGGAATATGCAATTCTTCAGGCTAGTATCTATATGTATATCATGATCGTTTATAAAATAGTCATAGACACTAAATAACGCATAAGAAATTATTTAATTAAATTTCAACATTCTTTTGAAATTTATTACAGAACAAAATCACCTATTACATGGTTGATATACTATGCGAACGGCGTGTTTACTACCTACGGTTGACCATATCAACGATTATGTTAGCAACAGCATTCGCTGCTGTCATCCCCGGTCTTATTTCCTGGGTACAATTTAAAGGTAAGCAGTAGTTATTTTACATAGGTCACTTTTTATAACGATAACCGATTAACAAGTTTACTCTTCGAATATTTCGACGATATTTACGAGTTTCGATCGAGTTTCGTAAAACAATTTCGATCTTAGGTGAGGATGCCAGAAAATGGCAACCAAACGACGGTGGTTGGATCTGGCACATTATCAGCGTTGTTGGAGAATGGATGTACGTCATACTAATAGGTTGTTATAATTTCACTCTTTCACACGAGCTCTTATCGGCGCGTATAGAAATGCCAGTAGTTAAGGTAAGACAACGTCAGACATAAGTGTATGTAATAACATAAATGTAGTATGTGAGTTATTCCGAAACTTTTAGTCCCACAACTTTTTTTTTTAAATAGAATCTATCGTGTTATCAAGAAATAATAAGTTTTAAACGTTTGCAGTTGACGTATGCGACGACAAAAGGAAAAAGAGTGCCATGAACGGATCGAAAAAATGATCGTCGCTCGATCGTTGGCAAAGCGACAAATAAATAACAACGTGCTATAAACAAGAGAATTATTTAGCGATACGCTTCGTCTGGAATTCAATAGATGTCGATGGCGAGCCTGCAGCACGGTCGATAAGACCTGCCGTGTTCCAAGAAAGAACTCCGATCGTCCGTTCATCGGCTTCGAGCACTGACTACAATATGTAGTCAGTGCCTCGAGTAACGCACGAGTCCGGCCTTGAAAAATAAAATACAGCGATAACGCTTAGCCGCTTCCGAGATGCGTCAGAACGGAAGTTCTCCCCGGCTTTACCTTTCACGATCGCTAGACAAGCGTATTATGCTAATGAATTCATACTACCAGCGTAGCAGGAGACAGCATTGTTTAATTAGCCACGTTTACATGTTCATTTAATCCACCGTTTATTAATACAACATTTTTATGTATCTCTTTGGTGCCAAGTAAAGTAATCCCGTAGGTGTATTAAAAATAATATATTCTTTACTCGCAACTATATCGCCGTTCTGTTCTTTTTACGTACGCGCGGCCGAAAATTTTATTTTTTTCAGTTCCACGAAAAGCGAATCGTACAGCTACACGTATATGTACCTATACGCGAAAAAAGATTTCAAGGAAACGTTAACGTCGAAAGAATAATTGTTCAAGGATAAAAAACCAAGCGCGGCAAGGAAAATATACCGAATGGAGAATCCAATATTTATTTAATTCCGTTTTTTTAAATATGCATAATACGAGCGTTAAAATTAAGTAACACGTTCTACCACGTGTCTTCGATATCCTCCCCCAACAAATACTCAGTCATTTTCAAAAACTCAATGCGTCGATAATAAAACGCACCGCGCCATAATATAAATAAATAATAACACGAGAGACCAGTCGGTGTTGCGAATCGAAGCAAAAATAAACACGAATAAAACTCGCAAACGGAAACGATACAGTCAAAAGATAATCCCATGTGTATATGTGTGTGTGTGTTTCATGATCTCCCAGCATTCGAGGAACTGCTATCGCGTAGAAAATAAGAGAGTTAGGGGTTAAAGAGAAAGAGAGAGGGGCAAATAGAAACGCAGAAACATACCTACCGACGACGAACGTCAACGACGTGTTCTTCGTGGCGCAACTGCTACGAGCGCCGTTTCTTCCTCCGACGCATCATCGATCGCTTGTTCGCTCGCTCGGCCGGCCATAACCTCAGCGCGATTCGAACGAGCACGACACCTCGTCCACCTTTTCCACGTCTCACAAAACCTCTCCCCCAAATTTTAGTCTCTTGTACCATATCAAAATTTCGGGTTATTTCGCGAGTGACTTTGAGCTTATAAAAGAGGATTAACAAAATAAATTGTGGGAAGGACATCCAGACATGCACACCCCCTCCAACCTTACCCGAAGATAATCGTCAGGAAGTTTTCTGCAGTGATATTCTGGGACAGTGGTGATTTTCGAACGAGGACGAACCTTTCTAAGGACCACCCTGGAATTTTTCAAGGTACACGCGAGATTTTCTCTGTTTATTTCTTTCTGTCAAAAATGACAGAAGGGCATCGTGTTTGACGTGAGACAATAAGGACTCGTGGCACCTGCGGAAGGGTCACCACGGAGGGCTCTTCTTTTCCAGGGGACGGGCAACGCCCCCCTGTGAGAAAAATAGCACGTTTCGCGAAAACGTATAAGTGTAACTCTTGTGCGAAGCATGTAATCGTTCAGACAAATTTGTCCTACTACTCGTGATTAGTTCGCACGTGTCCGCCATCGATTACCATGCTTTTAAACCATCCCCCATGGTGTGTGCGTAGGTGTTCCGACGTGTTTCTGCGTTCTTTAGATGAAAGGAATCCCAGAAAGCGCGGTAATACAATAAAGTTTGCGTGTGGGAGGGTTGATGCTACGTTGTTGGGGATAAAGCTGAAAGAATAAACTACCCTCTCTCGCTCATTCTTCCCCTGTCATTTCCTTCCTCTCTCTTCTCTCTCTATCTATCTTTTTTCCTTTTATAATCGCGTTTCTTCTTTCTATGTTTGCACACGTGCGCTTGTGAGAGGCGAAACTATCATGAATTTGAACAGAAGCGTTTTAATAGCATTAACATGCATATTTGCAATGTAATTGAGTGGAATAAGCGTGTACAATGATAATCATGAAATACGTATACAACCTCGTAAATATATCATGCAGAACACAGAATTTCTTTACCTAATTTTTGTGTATAGTATTATTATTTATTTATTTCTTATCAGCGAATACTCGATGTACAAAATAGAAAAAAGAACATAGTTTTAGAAGATTTTATAATAACTATATGACAGTGGATAAAAAAATATTAATTTAATATTAAGGTACGTGTAACGTTACAATTACTTTTGATTTCTGTTTTATTTGATTTCCGTACATAATATATACAAGATCAAACATCGAAAACTGTTTTAGCATGTTTAACATTGCAAATGTATTCATCGCGTTCTCGGAACGAAGAGCAAACCCATATATTTCATACCATCCGTTTAATTATCTCACCTTTTTCCAAACATCACGTTCCGCTAACAAACACGTGGTACGTGAACGTGTAAACGGATGAAAGATTCTCCCACGTGTCTTTAATATCTCGCTCGACACCTAGGAAACTGTATATCGATCTCTTCTCGTGTATTTGCAGATCGTAGATGACGTGAAAGTAGAGGCTTGTCGGAACTGATGCAACAACGTGCGTTCAACGATCCCATTTATCCTTACGGTTTCAACATGATGGCGCAGCGGATTTCATGGAAGTGATAAAATTATCAGCGGATTCGGTAACACCTTTCTTCACATTCGAGGTAAATTTACTAAGCCAGCGAATAATAATACCGTCAGTGATATATTATCAAAATTAAAATGATTATTATAAGGCGATGACGAAATGATACATTATACGATCACATTGTACAACGTGTTCGCACGTATCACATTATAAAGTAATTATGAACATATTTCTCTATCGTTTATACTGTCGTTTACTACTCAAAGGTCAATCGTTCTCCTAATGAATAATAATTAACTAACGTACAACGTAATCATTCTTTCTTGTTACACGCGAGCAGGATCGTATAAGAAAAACATTAATGGCGACTGGATTAACGCACGGTCGATGCCATCAGGATTATCTGTCGAGTTGATGATCACGAATAGGAACGTGAGATCGACGAGACAGGAAGGGGAGGTGGACGAGGTTGAAAAAGCACGGATGATCGTATCTCGTCTTGAGCGAGCGCATCGGCGCGTACATCGTCGCGCGAATCTCACCGATAACGACGCCGATCGCCAACGCTCGGAATCAAAGGAATCGAAGACGAACGAGGAACCGATACGTTGAAAATCATGGACAAGGAGGAATACTTGGTCAATCTTCATTACCTACCGATCATACTCTTCGTGTCCTTACCTACGGTGTTTGTTCTTACGTGAGTAAATTATTTAAAAAAGAATGAAAAAGTGATTTCGTAGTAGACCGTGTACCAAAGATCAAAGATCAAAGTTTAAAGAAGAAGTACGTGAAATATTGTATACAAAGCCTGAGAGAAAGAATATTGACATAGTCAATATTAATTCTACTTGTCATAGAACTGTTTTTTGAAAAACTGAGATAATAATCAGACTTAAGAGATAAGCATTAGTCTTATCTCCGCTAGCTTAATTACTGAGTATAAAATAAATGTCCATTTCTGTGAATACTTTACCGAAAATGTGAGCATCAAAAATTTGTCAATTTCGACAGGTACGTCATAGCTGTACTGTATGATCACGTGGAGGCTGGATTTCCTTACATCTCGGACGTTGCGACCTCGGCACCAGAAAGTTGCATATTTGCTCAGTTTATGAACATGATCGCTGCGCTCAGTGAGTAAAGAAAAAAGTTCGACTTAACAAGAGAGAAGAAAGAGCTTTTAGACCCACTATCGCGAGTGCCATCTGTCCTGCTTTACTTTCAGTGTGCTTCGTCATCTATATAAGGTATTCTCAAGTGAAGGAGTGTACGAGCGCGTTTCGCCTTCAAGCGTCACTACCAAGATGGAATTATTGGGCCTTGATCCTTGGCCTAATGACGACCCTCGGAGTCTCGATAGTTGCGAACTTTCAAGAAACATCGGTCATTGTCGTGCATATGATCGGTGCTGTTCTGTGTTTTGGCGGTGGCACGGCATATTTTTGGACGCAGGTAAAATTAACATATTCTCGGCCGGCGATCGTCGAACGAGGCTTTGGCTTAACGCCGTATGTAATTCCCAAAAATCTGTAGTTGAGTGCCGCAAGATTCTGCTATTTGTATGTATGTAAATATAAGAAATATTACTCGTCTATATGATGCTTATAAATATCTGTTGTTTACAATTTTTATAAATTAAATATTACTAATGTATAAAAATGTGATGAAAATTGCTGCTAATATTAAAATAGATCAAGCTTCGCTGAATGTTTTTTTTAGAAAGCGAATACGATGAATTTACAAGTACATAACACTTAGTAAAATAACAATGGTGTGGTATTTAAGCCTTATGCCTAGAAGTAGCGCCAATATTGAAATAACGTAGGACTATATTGCCGGCATTCAGCTATCAGATTAGAAACAATGTAGGACTTAAAATAGAAACAACCCAGACACAACTAAAACGATCAAATTCCAATTACCCATATTAATTTCTCTGATTTTTTACCACTAGGCCGTCTGTTCATTCTACCTGCATCCGTTAGGATGTTCGTTAAGAATGGCCCATCTTCGAATGGCCTTATCAACTTTCTGCACGGTCTGTTTCTTCGTCATATTCATCACCGGTGTCTTGGCAAGCCTGGCATATAAAGGTCAGTTTCAAACATTTATCAAACCTGTTGATCCACATAGAGATCCGAAAATAGCATGAGTCCGTTCACCCGATAAGATGTAATAATTAATAAGTCTCCTTCATGATTAACGACCTCGTTGTAGGTACGAATCCACAGAAGTGGTACAAAGGTGACGGTGGTTGGGAACTGCATGTTGCTAGCACGGTAACAGAATGGATCTGCGCGATCGCATTTTGCGTCTACATTCTGACATTCACTGATGAATTCAGAGACATCAGGATGAGTCATCCAAAGGTGATTTATCATAAATGTCAAAATTCTTTTACAACGAGCATTTAATGAGCTTAGCATAGTCGAGCGAGAGCCGACGCTGATCTCTGCTCCATTGGTACATACGTCGAGTCTCGCTCGACTCTGTTCGCGTAAGAATGTATGCAACAACCTAACCGCTGATAAAGTTGATGCTTCGTTCTAGATCATATGCAACTTCAACCGAGCAAGATCCAGCAACCAGGTCCTAAACGAAAGCCAAGACTCTCCGGTCTATCAGGAACAAGGAAGCCCAACGATCACCTGATCCCTCATCAGCAGAGGCGCCGGTGTCTACGTGAACCTGCTCTCTCATTCGCCAGTGGACACTCCTTGTCCTGGCTACAGATACCGAGAGTACAGGGACGCTTTGTTGGATAATGTCGCGCCATTAATCGCGACGACACCACCCAATGAAAGAAGAACCGACGATCTCTGCCCGGTACAAATACACGTGCACGATTCAGCGATCAGAGAACGACGTCGTGAAGGATTGGAAAGGAGAAAGGAACGCGATCAAAAAACGAACGTGGCTCAACAGGATGATGCTCGTCGTTGGATTGACCTGGACGAGAACGTCCTTGACGGTTACATTCTAATCGATGATGGTTGCGTCGAGTCAGCCGTGATTCATCAAGAAAGAGACTTTCCCGACTTCGAGGACGGCAGCGAGGACGTGGACTTTGGTGATGACGCTGATAGCCATGGTAATTATGATTCGGATATGTACGCCGAACGACCTTGGCCTAGGCGTGCTCGTCTCGATCTCGACCCTGGGGCAACTTATCCACTCGCCAACAGTCATGGCAACGCCTATCGAGAGTCTAGCAGTCATAATGAATATTCAAGACTATATTCGGAGATCTCGGCAAGAAAGGAAATAGAGGATAGGCGTCATCAGGAGGATGGTGATTACGCGATAGCCAACAGCCACGGTGATCACAGTCCTGGTATTCGAGGTCGAAGTTGTAGCGGGAGGCTGGAAACGGACCGTTTGATATTGTGGAACCCTAAACCTGATCCCAACTACGAGATAGCCAACAGTCACAGCAACTATCGAGTATTTTACGATAGCCAAACGCAACATCCAAATGTTCAGCAACCCGCGTGGCCGACTGGCTCCTGGAGAGACGATCTCGAGAAGAACCAGGATTCAACAGGCGGCGATGGAGCTAACACCGGAAAGAAGAAAGGTTTGGACACAGGAAAGTCTCCTCGTTCTAAGAAGTTAAAAAACGAGTCCGAGGACACGACGTGTGACATCGAACAATGCTTAGTCCAAATCGAGGAGAGTCTTTTAAACATCGAACAAAACTTGCTACACGTTCAAGACCTCGACTTACCAGAGCTAAGAAATCTTCTTTACAAGAGTCCCAGTATCGAAAGAAGTCTGTACGAGATGCAGGATCTTCTTTACGCGGAGAGTATCGTTCCAGTGATCAAAAGAAGCAAATCCTTGTCGCTCGAATCGGACGAAGATGATGATGAAGAGGAAGAGGAGGAGGAGGAGGAAGAGGAAGCTTGGGTGGGTGAAAAATTAACGATCAAAGACGACGATGACGAAGACGGCGATGCAAACCCTTATCCTTTCGGTGGATCTAACGAGGAGTCCTCGGACACGACCAATCAGGACGAGAATAACCCTTCCAGGTCTACGGACGATCCAACGAGCAATGACTGGGTCGAGGACAACACCGGCCTAAAAAACGAACCGGTAGAATCCAACATCCCCGTTGAGCAATCGAAGTCCGTGAACTTCGTGCCAAATAGCCTTAGCAAGACACCCTCGAGACGTGCCGTTCTTGACGAGAACAAAGAGAACATCAGACTATGTTGGTCGGAGCCCGAGGACCCCACAGTGGATTATAACCTGAACAATTCGTGTTCAGAAAAGAAGCTACATTGTCGAGACAAGTGTCACACCAGAACGAATTCACTCGATGAGAACCCCTCGTTCAAGGACACGGAACTCGTGAACAAGCATACTAAAACTTCACTGCAAAACATTTTCTTGGAACAAAAGAGCCATCGATTGTTGAATTCTTCGGACAAAGCCAAATCCGACGGAACTTTACAGGCTCACCGAGAAAGATCCTCTTCATCCAGTCGAGACGATGGAAAGCGGAACAAAGAAAGGAGAAGAAGAAGATCATCGAACGAGAATCGATTGCTCGCTCGAGACGATAAGAACGAGGATTTCCGTCGGAAGATCGAGAGCATGATGTCCTATCGTAGATCGACCATATCTAACTTGGATCATCACAAGAAACCAATGAAAACGTCAACGGAGTCTATCGAAAGAGAAAGATCACGTTCTAGCGATCGATCACCTGCTAAATCGAAGAAGACATCCGTGTCGATGGAAAGGATTCATGAGAAGGACTCGGCAGGTGGAAAGGGCTTCGGTGGTGAGAAAAAGAAACGAAAGAAAGGCTCCGGGAGATCTCAAAGTTCTTCGGAGAACGCTTTGGTTCCTGGCAAGCTGATATCTCTGTCATTGTCTCTCCTATTGGCTGCACTGTTACAAGCGGTGAGATGTCTCACTGATCTGGTCGAGGACGCGTTTAGGTCCGTTAGTTACGACAGAAACGGCCTACTGCAATGAGGACTCATGAAAGATGAACAGAATTGGGTATCGTTGTTATTCGAAGTCTCGCAGTGTTCCGTAGACAATTGTCTAACTATCTGTTGATTTTTTGAAAAAGAAAACACGCTCTCCTAGAATTCACCAGGTGATTGGAGAAACATGAACTTCATCGTTGTTGTAGCCGTTAATTTGGCGAGCACTAAACTAGACCGTTGCAATTTTACCGAAAAAATTCGAAGAAACGAGACGTGTCAAGATTGCGATTCCTTTTGTTTCGATACACAACGAATAAGAGCTGGGCAGGATTTAGATCGAGTGAAATTCGATACTCGAAGAGGATACGTCGTTCCTGTGTGTCCCATCTTTGTATAAAAAAATATTCACACTCTTCTATCATACTTCTCGAGCGACCATTTTGCATTAACAATACTGCCTCGAAAGCAAGGAAGGAAATCCTACAATTGAGCTCTCCTAAAAAGTCACTGAAAAAAAATGAAAACGTTCAGTTTGAAACAATTATACAGATGTATAGATGCACACCGCCTATTTTTCTGATTTCTCTCTTGTTTTTTTTCTTCTTTCTTCTTCCTAAGAAAGTACCTACGAGGACAAACTCTACCGTCTATGATCGCAATCGTCCCACAGCTACAGCTGCCTTCTGTGATAAACGCTACGCTTTTCGAAATCTACATACATTTTTAAGGGAAATCATCAGAAAAACGAGTATCGAACTTCGTGGCACGTAAAAAAATGAGAGGGAGCTGCAAGAAGTAAAACTTTTTCCCGTATGTGTGTGTGTGTGCGTGCGTAAGAGAGTGTGTACGTGTGTGTACTGCGACCTAGATTCGGCCTAAAGCGGGAGAGTGAAGCAAGTGCATTGAAAAGTTCCAATCGACGATTCATCGTAACGAGATATACCGAAAAGGTGCTAACGAAAAAAAGAACCCAAGTATAATGATTCTGAGACAGAGCAATGTGATTCGGTTTAAGTGAAATTAAACTTCGTGATGAAAATGACATAGTGATGGACCTACCTAATCAATATGGTTTAGACTTTATGCAACGAGCATAACCGGTGGTTTAGTTATGACATACACACATACGTTCAAAAGTGCCTAAATCATCGCGTATAATATACGAGGTGCAGTAACTATACTTATAATTACTATATATATATATATATATTAATAATTAACGCCTACTTATGTCTAACGTACGTAAGCTCCATTTTTTCAAGGTGTACCATTGCCGAAAGACAAGAAAAAAAAAAGAAAAAATAGAGAAAAAATAAACGAAAGCGAGGCCAAGGCTTTGGCACAGGGTGCTTAAGAAAATGAGGACACGCTCCTGATGTAAGTCAATGTCTTTTTCTTCTTTTCTCATTAAATACAAACACACCCCGTATAAAAGTAGAGATCAATCGGTAAGGAAGAATTCGCTTTTGTTAGGCCTCGTTTCGTCGCGTATCTCCTTCTTCCTCTCTCTTTCTTTCTTTTTAAAACGAAATTATCAGTTGAACTATCACGAAGGTTACGAGATTAGAATGGCGAACAGTTAATATCTTCTACCACCGTTTAATACTCAAAGGTAGTCGCGGTAAATTGCAGTCGTCGTTGCATAGAAAGATCGTCGAATCTCGATAAGATATGCCATTAGAGTTCTATACCATCTTGCCGTGACCTTGGAATACCAAAGCAGTGAGCTTAAAGCAGCAGATAGCTTGAGAGAGTCGGGAAGACGAACGAGCCAGGTTGGAACTTCTACTAATAGAAAATTGATAATTAATTCTCCAAGCTTCTCTTTGAATAGCGATTGCATATAATCGATTATATGAATATTCTGCGGGTCCGAGAAATTCGAGCTCTGCTCTGAACTTTCCTATATAATCGATAACTATCTATGGGTATGTATTACATATATATGCATATAACCGGACCGCAATTTCTCGAAAATAATTCCGATGGAATTTGAAGTGGGATGGTTATCTCGACTTTTAAAACGTAACGCACATATAACACGGTACATATATGCATACGTGTGTACAAACCACTATCGCATAAATTATCGCAAACGTGGTCTAGCTCTTCCTGACTCATAGATTTAATACACCAGCGCCTTATGCGAATATTTGCTTTCACGCGTTTCCTTGATCGTTGATATTCGACTGTTTTAAATGGTAAGCTAAATTAAATGGTGAGTGATATATGCCATGAGGATAAAGTGAAAGGAAATGTATTCGAATTGATCCTTCGCTCTTTGGAGTGCCTCAAAGGGGACGGGATCGAGTGCAGCTGCAGAAGAACTCGAAAGTCCTTTTCGTTGTATATGGCTGATCGTAACTGCAGAACTTGGTACGTTCTACTTCAACGTGTATGGATATATGTGTATACGTATACATATAGATATATACGGCACTTTCTTACACTCGAGTTTCCAAGTACTTAGAAGTGAGAAGTTCTAAGACGTTGCCTGAGACCCTTCGATCTCTCTTCCTCTCACGATTGCTAATTTTCGTTAGGAACAGTCACGTTTCCGGCTTTTGAAGTAGTCGCGTTGTAATCGACAATCGATTCTACCTACCCATGGTGAGAAGCGTACTCAACATTTCTCAAAGGTTTATCTCTTTTAACGAAAGCGGCTAATTATTTGAATAATCGCGTTTGATATTTTCGATGTTTTCTTTTTAATTATTTTTTACTATTTTATCATAGAAAACGCAAAATACACGAAACAAATTTTTCGGGGTCACGGGATCGATATTTTAAATTTAGGCGTGTCGAACACGCGTCAGCGTATATCTAAATTTTCATAAATATTAGAAAAGTATGTCTATGAGCTTCGTGGGCAACTTTGTGCAAGTTTTGCATCGCAAACTTGTGCTGGGAAATTTTGTAAGATACGAAGACATTTGTTTGCTATAAATTTATTTATTTATTTTTTTTTTTGTTCAAGAGTCAAAATGAGTTTGATACTCCTGCTTTAAAAGGCGGGGATCAGTCGGAAGGCTATTTCACGTTCGATTTTTTGAACCGATATTGGCTAGCGGCACCGTCGGCCAATATCACAGGGATTATTTCGCGCATAAAATTGCGATGGCGATTCAATTTCATCTTCTTCGTATTTTCCTTCCTTTACTCACAATATTTCTTTTCCTTTTTTTTCTTTCTCCCTCCCTCCCTTTGCAAGTTCTACAAGAGCTGATATTACTCTTCCCGTGAATTCCGAATTGCTTTTCACATCAGTACCTTCAACGTGGATAGAGCTAAATGACTCGTGCTTCGTAAGCGCGTGACAAGTCCACGTTATATTGCAATAAAATTGCATTTACTTTGTCCTCGATTATTCGCGATTAGCTCGCATTTTTGGAGTAACAATACCTCCAGTAGATAAAATACAACGTGGTCTATAATCAGAAAAAAAATTATCAGCGATTTAATTGTCTCGTATCAGTCGCTCTAGTTATCATACATATTATATGTACATATTTACAAACGTGAACGGAAAAATTCAAAACAACGTCTCGGTTCTTGCCAAGCCACTAACGATACCGCACACACAAATAAATGTCATAGTTAACTCGAAACATTCGCACGTAGATATCTAAGCGCGCGAAACATCCCAACGAGATACGTCAATCTTTTTGCACGCGTGTGATACGCTAGAATAGTTTCACTAACGATCAACCACCGACGACGACAACGTCAGCTCGTTTAAAGCGAGAACAATTATCGTCACTTACCGCACAACTATTCGCATAAACCACCGCGATAAGACGCGCCGTGTTATTCGAGCGATTCTCACGGACATAAAAAGAGAAAAAGAAAGGTGGGTAGTCTGAGTGTATTTATCATCTTTTATTAAATTCTCGAGTCTCCATCAAAGTTCTCATCACCAGCGTCGTTCGCATTAGGAGCAGTTCAAATTTATTTTGAGGGAAGTTTGAAAGCGGTATTGGCAGCAGCAATGGCGACCACGGAGATCATCAACGTTGAAATTAGAACTTATATTAACGATAGTTTAATGTGTATATATATATATATATATATATATATTGAGCAGTAAGTAAGCTCTTTGCGACTTTGTTCTTGTTTTTATGACGCCCCCAGACGCTTTATGTCGATGCTTTAGGATACTACAAGGAGCTGTGGGTACTCATGCGTATTGGTGTGTATATATACTTATACACACATGGTAAATGTGTGTCTATATATGACATAGATACAGGATTTGCACGTAAAACATAGAGCGGGGATATCAATCGTTTAAGTACGACACAGAACGCATTTACGCGTTCCACTACTCGTCGTCTTCTACTTCTTTTTCCAAGTTTAATTCTAAAATACGAGACGATCGAGAATAAAATGCGAGCGAGTACTTTGCTCGAGAAAGTGACGAGATCGTTCTAACAGCAAGATTTTTTATTTTTAAGGTAGAGCTTCGTATCGATCGTCCATTTTTCCCTTCGGTAAAATCGCCAAAAACATTTCAGATGTATTTATCAGAGCGGTTACGTGCCTGGCGTTTTATTTACGCGTCTCTTAACGAAATATTTCAAAGAGAATGATACATAGGAGGCAAGATATAAAATGGGAGTATCTTTGAGAATCATCGACTCGCTCGGACAAATTTTTCATTTCGAGAACGTAAAAGAAACGCGAGCGTCAAGTCGTATAATGCACGGTCCAAATACAAAGCACAAGATATTATTTCTTTGAGGATGAAACGCGGCTTGCAGTTGAAAAGGTGCGACCATGTATACATCGACATGTACACGTAATATTAACTAACAGAAACGGGTAGCAAAAGTCTTTGAACCCCTTTTGCCGTTTTTTCGCTTACTCGTTAATACTCGCCACTGTTTCTTCCTTGACTCGTGCTTTTGATAAAATCGAAACATAAAGAATTAAATGACAGTATTTTATACATACGTATGAGATAAAAATACATCCGAGTTTTATTAATATAGTAGTTTTATTGGACATTATAATAATTTTATTTATCTTCGGTTGTAGAACGCCTGAACGTATGTTACATATGTGTACGTGCATTCGAAAGTTTTTTCAAGAATGCAGCTTGATGCAAGAGTCAGGTTTCGAAAACTAATTCAGGTACCTTGACACCAGATGGCTCTAGGAGTTCAATGATCGATCGTAGCACAATCTGCAGTTACACACACATAGTGCTACATCGTGCCTATATTCAGGAGCTTTTATAGACGGATACAGTTACGAATGTTGCATAGCATTAGGGGCAAAATTGCATACCATTAATTCGGATCTTATAGCGTTAGATATTCAATCACTGACATTCAAATTCAAATATTCAAAGATAACTGATACTGTCAATGATATGCACAGAAAGGAAAATGTTGGTCCTTTGGAAATTGAGCTTAATTCGATACTTGATTAAAATTGGTATAAACTAATTACCGAATCGAAAGCAAACATTAATCATACGGATAAAACGCTGCTCAAGGGATATAGCCGCTTTCATCAATTTTATTTCAATTCGCTCATTAACGCTTGGTCGAGCAACGAAATAATCTAATTTTGAAACAACTCGCAACTTTCCATGCCAGTTGGACGGAACGGTAATTAATTTTTTGTTGTTCCAACGGCGAACTCCGATTAAAACTTTTATTATTATCACAACAAACATCGCAAGTTGTATAATCAGTTTTCCAACGCTCGCTCTTTTATTTATTCGCGAAATTTGATGATAAGGTAAAAGCTTAATAAAATGATGTTTTATGCCGGAGCCCCGATAAGCACGTTCACGGTTTTATACCATTAATCCGACAAACCGATAGATGATTTAACTTCAATGGAATGTTCAGTGTTAACTCCGAAGTCCCTCGGCATCTTCTCTCTCCGCAACTAAATCAGATTAGCTCTTTCTCTCCAGAAGGAAAGTTCGAAGCGAAGGTTAACAACATAATCGCTCGAGCGTTCAGGAAAATTATCCTTCGGAAAGACTTTTCATCGTCGCCGGATTAAATATCATCAAGGGCAAATATAATAACGTGAAACTTTCAAAATCCAGATTTTTCCATTTGATAGAAGTAGGAGGAACATTGGAACGTAAATATCTCTTCTTTTTTTCAATAATTCTCGCCAACGTCGAAAATCAGATCGAGTTAATATAAAAGCATATAAACGCGTGATGTACACATGTATAGATACGCGAGAGAGGAGAGGAATTCTCATGCCTCAGCGAGCAAAAAATTGTGTCAGATCCTGTCAAAATCTACAGTTTCGAAAAACGAAAGAGAAAAACGAAATCCGAGGTCGCCGTGCGTCAT
Source organism: Odynerus spinipes (assembly GCA_032403825.1). Taxonomy (NCBI): domain Eukaryota; kingdom Metazoa; phylum Arthropoda; class Insecta; order Hymenoptera; family Vespidae; genus Odynerus; species Odynerus spinipes. The sequence continues at coordinate 1,602,489 of JAIFRP010000084.1, read as the reverse complement.
AATGGCCGTTTGACGTTGAGCTTCGTGAGCATGACGGCGCGAAAGTAAGTGGAAATAAAAAATTCCAGAGACGGCCGCGAGCAAACATTTTGTAAAAGCTTTTTTTTCTTTTTATTAACCCCGTGGAGTTGAAAATGCTTCGTGGTGTGCAGAACTCCTTCGTAATTTAAAATTAACGTTGACTCCTCTTCACTCAAGTGACTTTTATCTCTTGAACAGGATTTCTCTGGATTTCATGTTCCTATTTCTCTATCCCTCTCATTTAAGAACAACGGAAAGTCGCCATTTCCTGAAGGATGATCAAGCCGAGCGCTTACACGATTAGCGCGTTAAACTCGTAACACGAAATCCGATCTAATCCCTGCAAGGAGTCTCTCGGGTGCGAGGAAAGTCACTTTACTATGGCAAATATCTGTCAAAGCCTGGACCTAAAGCGTTCGATTTGCTACCTGCTCTCTCTTTGTCTTTAAACTCACGCTAATGGCGACAGTGGTTACGCAAACGCGACGATTACGGAGACGCAACGAAGCCGACATAACTAAATCCATTAAATTCATTTCGTGGCTTTGTAAACTCGACTAATTGTTAGTCTATATGTATATATGTATATATACACTATGTAGAGTATGTTATACAAGTGGCGCGATGAACAAGCAAGTTGTCGAGCTCATTGTTGCGTGATTTCGTAATTAGGAGAATGCCAGCATGGACCGTGTCTCTCGACCGTTAGCGATATTATTAATGCAGGGAATGTCCTACGCACAGACGAAACGTCCCGAACATATTCCATAAAATAAAAAAATAAACAATCTGACGCCTATCACAGCTGACAGTGGCAGGTAAACTCGAACGTAATTAAAATCGTTTTATTCTTTCGCGAAAATCGATATCGCCTCGAACTCAGCCTTCATAGTGGGAAAAATAAAGGGAAAAAATAGATGAATGGAAAGAAAAGGAGAGAAAACAAAAGTTCCCTCAGACGCAGGTTCTACCTGGTAAATTGGACGACGACACTGGCAAGAAAGTTTGATAATGAAGCATGACCGTGAGAAATTTCATAATTAACGCGTTCGAAAGAAAAGTGGCGTGTACTCGAAGCTGCTCTCTTTCTTTATCTTTCTTTCTCTTTCATGGCAAGATCACAAAAAGGAGAGGAGATGGAGGAGGTTGAAAGACGAGCCTAAGAAGAGTCGAGAGGAAGAAAAATTGAGAGTGGTTGACTTGAAAATTGCTGTCCTATGAGAAATGAGCGACGAGAGAAAGCGAAATTGACGGGAGTGTACACTAACGCGCGATATTCGTGTAGAGAGACGAAGAGAGAGAGAGAGAGAGCGAGGAAAAAAGGGTATCTCACTGTGAGCGGAACACGAGATTGGAGTAAGCGAAAAGAGGACGAGTCGCGCCGGAAGCGAGAGGACTCGTTTTTTCCTTCCTCCCTCTCTCTCCTTCTCTTTTGGAAAAACTCTTCACCCTTAGCCCGACGAGACGAGTCAGAAATACGATCCGCTTTTTACAAAGCGTGACCCGTATCGCTTTACATCTCACAAAAAAACTGGACATCTTTGACAATGACGATCGATACTTAGCGTGAAATCCTGTACGGACTCTCAAATAACCCGGCTTTTTTCGTATTGGATCTAAAAAGATTACCTCTCTAATCGGATTTACGAAAAATCTTTTTTGCGTACACTTTCGTCCATTTCTCCCAATCAAATTTTACACTAACGCGTTCGTACCTAGGAAAGTACGGTCGAATCGATATTACGCGGTCCGTGCTTAGAACTTTAGCAAGGACTTCTCAAGCTGGTACCAGCTTCGAGACGGAAGTTGTGCGAAGACGAACGGCCGACGATCCTTCGGGAGTGGGTACGAAACTGTCTAAAGTTCAGTAACGAGCGAAGGCTGCATAAGAAAGAAGATACTTCTGGTTGGAATACGAAAACGAGGGAGATGAAAGGAGCAGAGCGAGGACCCTCGCTTCAAAATGAGTCGCTAGGAATAAAAGGAAGAAGAAGACGAACAAGAAGAAAAAAAAACAAGATATTATCCTGGTAAGGACGAGGTATTTATTTTTTCACAAAGTGAACTCCTTTTTCACGTTGTCACGACAATTAGTGTGGAACGTAGGATTAGGTTTTGTACCTGAAAGATATACCGATTCATTTCACAAAAAGAGGGAGAGAAAGAAAGAGAAAAACAGAATAGTGTAGGTTAGAAATAAATAATTCTACGAGTCCAGCGACGATCAAACGTATCCATAATCCGAATCCGTTCGTAATGGTACTCAAATTCACGGACGCGTAACGTCATTATCTGTCCGTATCAAAGCGTATCGGAATATATAAGATGATTATCCGAGCCAGTAGGCGTACGAGTATTACGTAACGCTCGAGATGCAGCTGTATGTGCAATGCTACGTGCAAAGGGGTGCCACGTGATAGATACATAGAGCTGGATAAAAGTCATTTTTCATACGATAACGAGAACACCGGGACTATAACTCATTCTGATTGACGTATCTCGTAAAATTTGATGAAAAATAACTACAAACGTTGATGAACTTTACGAAATAATAACGACGAATTAACATTTTGAGATTCAATTATATTATAATATACATATACCATACGCATGACTAGAAGCGTTGATGAACTTTACGAAATAATAACAACGAATTAACATTTTGAGATTCAATTATATTGTAATATACATATACCATACACATCTTGTCGTTTGACCTAGATTCAAAAAAATTATGAAAACATGAATATATCGCGTTTATCTTCGCACAACGCGAATCATTAAATCACTAGACCGTTTCCTACTTCCTTTTTAACAGCCACGATAAAGGAACCCTTGATCGGATGAACGAGTTTCTTCTTGGGTCACGAAGTTTCTACTCCCTCTTTCTCTTTCATTCTAGCCTTTGTTCCTCGTCGTTAAATCATTCACTATTCCATCGAACCCCGTGAGCGAAAAAAGCCTCAAATGTTCGAACCAAGACAATCGAAGCTGCGAGCATGAAAGACGCGAGAACGAGGAGGAGTTTCAAGAAAACGTAGGATATTAAAGGATAGTCAAGAAAGGAAGAAAGAGAAATCCTTTCACGAACTTCAAAGCTCACTGGAGTGTTCCTTTCGCGAACTTTGAGTCGAGCAAATATAGCGAGTACCACAGAAGAAATATTTCTATTGGATTATGTACTGTCAATGATCGCGGTTCCTTGTTTCTCCTCTTCTTTTCTTCTCTTAATTAAAAGACATCTTTTTGTTTAAGAAAGTAAAGAAAAAGAAAGTATTTTTTCTCCAGAGAACACGCAGAAATATTACCGAGGGAAGGAGCACCAGTGGCACACGATGGCGTAATGGTTGCCGTACAAAATCGTCGTTTTATTTTGCAAAAGTCCACACCGTTGAACAGCACGCCCACAATTTATAACTGTAGTTTCGTTTACGTCTCGCGTACACATTTCGAGCGAGCTCGAGCTGACGCGTGCATTCCCTGTTTTACTTTTTGGACCACGGAAGCTGAAACAGAAAAATAAGTTAGAAAGTGGGAGAGAAAGAGAGAAAAAAAAAGATAAAATGAAGAACGGATGAGCCAGCAGGTGGGCACATTCAGGTATGTAAAATGTAAAGAAAACCATCTGGTGCATTATTTCGCGAAAGCGCTATCCCGAGGGACTCGGCTACGCTAAAGCCAGCACATATTCTCTCTCTCT
>JAIFRP010000084.1:1587880-1598703 GCA_032403825.1 Odynerus spinipes | reverse complement strand
TCTCTCTCTCTTGCTTCCTGCATTCGTCCGTCGGACCAAACGTTCACCCGTTCTCCTTTACCTACTACCTTCCACCACCGTGTCTCGCTGCACACGCTGAAATACTTATTGCTCGCCGTGGTAGCAGCATCACCAGCAGCAACAGCAGTAATAGGAGCAACTCCATACCGCCACGGGCGTATCAAATCGAGCCTCTGCGAGAAGCACCACCGGCAACAGAATCTTACAAAGGCTCCTCTTTCTTTATCTTCGCAACCGTAGGAAGATCTTGGCTCGTGCTACGCGTCACAGATAAAACAGTAAAGAGCTAGCTGTCTATATGTGTGCAGTTAAATAAGAAAGAAAAAGAGAGGATGAGAGATGAAGGAAAGAAAGAAGGAGGTAGATTAAATAAAATAAGAAGAACTGAAGTGAAAAGTGAAAAGAAACTTAAAGAAAGAGTGAGAGAGAGAGAGAGAGAAACCTTGCTATTTAATTTTCTTATATTGTCTGTTTAAATATATTCTTTTCTCTCTCCGTCTCTTTCTTCTCTTACTCTTTGTATTATTCCTGTCCAACGTACCCAGATAGTAGGTTGACGCTTTAATTGAATCACCAGGCACGTCCATTTGTTTTTAATTAAGTTTCTAATTAAATACATTCGTCATACGTCTTCTTGCCTCGTATTTCATAGGTAATATCATAGATTCAGATTTCAATTTTCCCTAGTACTCTCTTTCCCTCTCGGTAGTCTTCAATCGAGCGTGTAGTTCGTTCAAAATTAAGCATCGAGCTGCTCGAGGTAATCTCTCTCGCTGCAGCCGACAGTCGCAGCATCCTCGTCGTCGTGCCACTCTCAAGCTACACCGTTTACGTGTCTCGCTGAAGAAGAATGATGGCATCGAGTGGATGGAAAGGAGAGAGAGAGAGAGAAAGAGAGAGAGAAGGGGAGAGGGAGAAAGAGAGAAGGGTTTAAAGCAAGTAATAGTATAAGGCTGTCGTCTCTTGGAAACATCTGCCAGCCGATTTCTGGGTGCACACGCCTGCCTTTCCTCTCTGCAAACCAACCATTTCTACCATAGTGCTCGCATACTGCACCAAACCAAGCCAACGTAATTCACGTTCGAGTCTAATTATTATCCAGGCGCACCTGAAATTACGCGCTATGCTGATATGCAGGATCTAGAAGCTTTAAACACGATGGAATAACAACAATGGTTGCTTTAGAATAAAGATGAGTAAAATCAAGTAAAAGCAAATAAAATCAAGTAAAATCGAGAGAGTAGAGTGGAGTAAAATCAAGTGAAGTCGAGTAAAATCTAGTGAAATACATTAATCTTATTTTAATCAAAAACTTCGTCTTCGAGCTTATTAAATTTTCCAAAGGAACGTGATATCCTGTATAGAATTTTCTATCGACTCACCCTCTTGTGCTTAGTTGGATACTACGTCGAAGGGATCCAGGCCGTTAAGTATAGGTTTCGAGAAAAATGTGGAACGCGTAGAAGAACCAATTAATGGGAAGAAGCATGAAGGAGAGGAAAGGAATCGATCGGAAGCAAGGATAGTACCGTATCCACCATTATTCCTCTTCCCGACGTAACTCTCCCCACTCGTTCAAACCCCTTCACCCCTTTTTCTTCCATTTCTGCTATAAAATCTCACCAAGTTCGATGCGAGAATGCGCTCATGGTCGTCCTGTAGGATCGATCCGCTCTAAATCTTTCTTTTCTGTAAGGATCCACGATTATTCGTGGTAGATTCTCGTCAGAAGAAATTCGCGAGAGAAAAGACGGCCATTTTCATCAGATTCTTCATATAATAGAGTATCTTTCGATTATTTATACTAATTTAATCCCTGAAATGTTTTTTAAATTAATTAATACGACTAAATATCAATGCGTAACTTTTAGAATATATTGATTTTTTAAGTTTCTGTCCACGTATATCTATCTCTGTCTTTATTGTACTTTCATGATACACGTATACGCATTAGGTAAGTGTATATTCACCTATCAGAAAGGACATGCACGTGTCGGAAGAGAAACATACGTGACACGTTGATTCGATGTAACATAAACTCTCGCAGATGTTCAATTGAAATCTGTTTTACGAACAAGAGATGAAGAGAGAGAGAGAGAGAGAGAGAGAGAGAAAGAGGGGGAGAATGCAGGCACGTTGCATGAATCGTCATGAGGTAGTATATAGAAAGCGCGTTTATATTTACGCAACTGGTTATCACATCTATTAAACACAAAAAGCTAAAAAAATCCTACCTCGAGATTCGCATGATATTTTGGATACCCTAAAAGGATTCGGATTAACGAGAAATGGACACAGATGATACAAAGTTAGCGCTCTTTAACAGGTTTCGTGTTTCGGATACGAGCGAATGTGTATGTACAATACTCGAAAAGTTCGCAACAAATGGACGAGAGTTTACGATACAACCGGAAAGATGAATCGGTTTGGAGAAGCGATCGGAAGTACTATTCTCAATCTCTTATCGAACAGGAGAGAGAGATGATATCGTGTACAGATGCATGCAATAATGCATAACGTTCGCACGGGGTATTCTTGAAAACGATGAACAGTGAAATATCGAATGGCTTTATGGTTGAACGAGCTCATTCAATAACGTGTTTCCTGGATTTTCTTGGAGAATTTGTCAGGAATAGTGGCGAAGCAGGTCTCGTATTCATGTTGATCGCACGATCCACCGGAATAATCGAGATGCATGCGACAGATTAGAAGATCTTCGTGGGATCGATCCTCGTTGCAGCAAAATAAAGTTCCGGGGATAAAGTGAAAAAGCAAGGAAGAAGCAGAGCCTGCTCATAAATTTAAAGGAATCTTTCCCTCTCTTTCTCTTGCTCCCTTTCCTTCGAACTCCATCGCTCGAACCAAGGTAGGTACTAATGGCGGTTATCACGAGGAAGAGCGAAGTAGAAAAGTTCGCCGACGAGTCAGCCCTCTCCCTTAAGCGAAATAAAATAATCTCGCGTTTTGAACATCACATTCATGAATAAAAAGAATTTCCCCGTTACGATTTATAATAACGTTTATAAATAATGTCTTTAATAATCGATAAAGAATATCATGAGCGAAATCCGATTAAACGATAAAGCAATGTCGTCGATCATATTCATACAATCGACTTATCGAAAGGGACATTCTAACGATGAAAAATCGTGTCCGGTGCCCTTTAAACGAGAGGGTCGAGAAAAGTACGCCCCCGTTTCAACCGTGGCACCCCACGATTCATCTTGCGTGAGTTCCATTCCTTGATATTCGAGGGACTTCTTTTCATAAGCATTCCAAGGGTGACATTAACACGAAAAAAAGTCGAGGGAAAGGAGTAAAGCCGAGTTAACAGTTTTTTCATTTTTGGTATTGCCCTAGTTTTCTTGAATTAGCCCGGGTTGACTTAACCCCGGGATGTTTAACGTCGCAAACTTTAGGAGAGTGATTTATGCCATGGCATAATTTTATTGAACCGGAAGATTGTATGTTTTTAATTTAACAAAGATCTACATAGTAAATATTATTTGCGATCGCGTTTCTAAAAAATGATAAAATCATGTTTGACTGCCCACAATTTGTAGGGCTATCCAAAACTGTTGACGAGAGGTGCGAACGTGCAATATTCGTGAAAATATCGATTTAATGAAAAGTAAAGAGAACGGAGTACCATTGAATTAAAGAGGATCGCTCGAGTATCATATAGATCGAATCTACCACCAAAATTTACTTCGGCCGCTCTTTGTCCGGGGTCCGCGAGCGCGCTCGCAACGAATTATTGCTCCATTAACGAAATTAATTATAAACGTACGTAAGAGGAAATAAGTCGAAGCGACTTGAGTAATTATTGAAAGTTTTAAACCGCCATTACGCAGCGGCTTTATCGAAGATTTTCGTTATCGAGGTAGCGACGCGGTTACGCTAATTAAATCGTTTTAATTATACAACTTTCATCCACGAACGAACGTGCCACTTCCGATATTCGTTCGACGCGTAAAATCAATAGCAGTACGTGCCTGTATTTAGAGAAAGCAACGAAACCGAACCGCGAACGGGATAGCGTGTATCGTTCGGGTTATGTACACTTGATTTTGAGTAAAAATAAGCGATTTCGAACCGGTTCTAATCGATCCTGCCAATATTGAACGTCTGCCGAGAAGGAAAGGCACGGGAGAGTCCGCGAACTTTTCGCGTTTTATCCAAAGCAAGAATAGACTTCAAAATGGCTTCTCTTCGAAACTCAGAGACCGATTGTGGAGGAACAAAGTAGACGAGAAGATAAGTAAATTTAATCGCGATTGCTTCTTCGAAGTCCAAAAAGCCTGACTATACCATAGATTCGATTCCCTTTTCTCGTCCCTTTTGTAACATCTCGGGTAACAACTACGTAACTCGCGAATGTCAACATCGCACGGTCTTTCAAGTACAATTTTTCGCCTTCGTATCAAACCAGAGTTTCTTCTATCGATCTTTTTACAAAAGGTCAACATGGAAAAAGAATAGAAGGAAAATTGAATTTCGCGTGCTTTATAATAGAAAAAGGGCAGTGCTTTTAAAGTACCACGAAGCAGCTTATTTTATCAACATTGTCTATCCTACGTCGTTCCCCCCGTTTAAAAATAGATTACAACAACGAATTTGATTTCCTTCGAAATCGACTTAAACGAAAAAAGAAAAATAAAAGATGCGTCATACGTGACCAAATTATCAAATCGCTTCGAGGATCCAAAATTTGAATAAAAAGATGGAGAAATAGGAAGTACTGTGATTGGAATATAATGAAGAGGGTGAATTGTCTTCTCTCGCAGAACAAGCCACTATTCTGTGCCGGTAATTCGATATTCCGTGACTCGCGGGGATAGCAACAGGGACAGCAACAGGAACTTCGAGGGTCGAGCCAAGTTTTATCGTTTAATGACACGAGATATCGATACTTCCGTAATCGTTAAGTATTTCCTTTAGGTAGAACTTGGTCTATTAGATTTCGCGTTCTTTCGTGCCGGTGATACAGTTTCTGGAAAGATTTTTCTCTGATATTTTCTCTAACATTTGTACGACAAATAAAACGATCTTATATTACGAGTAAACGAAGCGAGATACTTCCCGGGGTATTTGTCATCGTGTTGAAAATTAACCAGAAAAATAGCTTTTTTCTTTGGTCTTCTTACAAAATTACAATTTCTTATAATCCAATTACTAACGAACGTAAGAAAGTTTAATTTCGACTCCGCATTTGCGTTCCATCTGCCATTTCATATTCTTCGCGGAACGCACAAATTTCGAACTACGTTTATAACCGTCGTAAACTTTCTACCCGAGCATTCGCGCGTTTCGAGTCGACGTTTATTCAGCGACAAACAACCACCGCGAGCGCATCTAACGTGAAAAAATAAATGACGAAGTTTACGGCGAATTAATTAAACGGAGACTCTCGTAGACTTTAAGCTGTGCATTTCATTTACTTTAGACACGCGTGTAGTATCCGTTCATAGAAATGAATATTTTTCATCTTCTTGCGAACAATAAAGAGACATATCTGCGTCTAGAAATTGCGGTCTAACGTACATAAGCTGACGCAAATAATCAGACATCCGGGGCTTAGCAATGACCTCCTTCCTTCCTTTCAGCTAGAACGTACTCTATCCCGTTGAAAGCGGAAGAAAATCTAAACGCGGAGAAAGCTCGAAGGGATTTTGAAATTATTTGAATCTTTAATGTCGCCGGAGATGTAACGAGATCCCGCTGGACCAGCTAAATTTGCTAGTCTCCTTTGGAAATTCATCTCTCTGTTTCTCTTCCTCTCCTCCTCCCTCCCACCCTCTCTCTCTCTCTCTCTCTCTCACACACACACACACACACATATACATCCCTTCTCCTTCCTTTTTGTTATCACACAACAGAGCTTGTTAATACAAAATCCCTGCAGCTCTCTCGAATCGTTGCTTGATTAACCGGCAGGCCACGATTGTGTCAAACTGTCGTGGGTCCCCTTCGTGTGGGCTTAATCAAAGGTGCTACCACACGACCAAGCTCAACGATGAGCACAACGTAATTCAATCGCTACCGAGCACGAGAGATAGGACCGTGATTTTCAATCAGATATTCTCCAAATAGTAGTAGCCACGCATCGAACGAAACGAATTCTCGAATGGTCCACCTGCGAGCAACGCGCCGATAGACGGGGCACGATCGATCGCCTTTATCGGCGGGGGAAGAAAGCAGACAAAAATTCTTTTACCGCCGAGTGAAAAAAAAGAAAAAAAAGTATACACGTATATTTAACGTTGTTCCCGTGACTGCGAATAAAATGTCGAAAAAATGAAATCCTGATAAATCGATGCGAACGACTTCGCTGAAGGCAGGCTATTTATCTTGAAAGGAAGAAGATGGAAAATGGAGAGAAAAACTTAGACGATAAAGTTCACGTCGAAGTTAGTCCAAAAAAAAGAAGAAGAGTAGAAAGACGAAAATTTCTTTTTACGTACATACGAAAAGGAAGTCTTTTGTCCAGGTTTTTTTCGAGGCTGAACCTCTGCTAGACAAAAAGAACGGCGAACATGAGAGAGACACGCGCGTTGAACACAAAAAAAGGGGTAGGAGAAAAATGAGCAAATGCCACGAGACGGAAAGAAGCATAGACGTATTTTTATTTTTTATTTTTTTTATTTTATAGTCTCGTGGTAATCCTTGTCAACCTTTGTAAACATGTATATAGTATATTATAAGTACATACACGTGTAATATATGTGTACTAGCTCTTAAACTGTAACTTTGTTCTTATCAATCTGTTAGCCATTTGAGATAGAACGTAGAAAGAAAAAGAGATAGACAGCACAGTGCTAGTAGCTAGAAACTGAGAGACATACTCCAGAACGCCTGCGCGTTAGTTTTATTGATCAAACCGAACGTACGTTCAGTACATTTCGAACCATCGAATCAGTAGGATCGGACGATTTCGAATGTGATAGCATATCAATAGGAGTTAGGGTTATCGCGATAAAACATTAACCTATCTTGATAACACGCCTACCTTCATCTATCTTCGTCTCTCTTTCTCTTTTTGACTTTTTCGAAAGCCAGTTTATTACTACTATTTTTCCATGTCTAGAAAAGTCGCCTGAGAGTGTCCCGTTCAGTATGGGATGTCATAAAATTTATAAACGTAATGAAAGTAATTAGTCGAGACTCGAATCACGTTTTTTCCGAAAGAACGCAATTTTGTATAGTTTATTACTCGCTTGAATGTCATACTTAAGAATTTGTAAATGCAAAAGTTGAAAGTATGAAATTCTTTAAAGAAGTTGAAAAAGAAGATAGGAAAATTTACTCACTGCGGCCAATTAAAAAAGAAGTTGCATCGCAACGTCAAGTATTGAAAGTCGGATCATTGAACTTAATCGTCTTCCTGAATGTACATACAAACACATGTATAGATATGTACATACATTCATGCATAGTATAGTACACACACACACGTACACTCTCACACGTACACAGGACACATATATGCGTCGTAAATCAATGTCCGTTAGACCCTACCGCTTTTCTACTTTTCAGGCTTCGTTAACGCGATCTCCCGTGAACACCCCGAAGTAGCATTCATCCTGGCTTTTATCTTAAAGTGCATCTGCCGCGCGCGAGTACTTAGCCCAGAAATGCTTGATGAGGCTCGAACGAGCGATGCCTCCTGAAAATTTTATGTTCGCCTTCGAGTCGTCCACCTTCAAGAGAGAAAGATGGAAAGGGTAAGAGAGAGAGAAAGAGAGAGAGGGAGAGAAAGGAAGACCAAAAATAAGCCACTCGTTTTCCTTCCCCTTTGATTCGCCAGCTTAGCCGGGGGTCTTTTTGCCGGAGCACCGAGACTCGTCTTTGGCAAAGAATTTTATCGTTATCGTTGCCATTAAAAGCGCGTCGTTTACGGATCTCATTTTTACGGACCACTAAAAAATACGCTGGTAAGAGAGTAGCACGTAGTCGATCGCGTAGTCGTCTGTATCTGCATCGCGAGAGGTCGTGCTTTTTGTTAAAAGCCTTTCACGAGCTCCTAGTTTAAAAGAAACCATTTGTGGGGAAAAGCTGTTTCGATTTTGGTCTTCGGAAAGTAGCTTTTCTCTTTCTCTTTCACCCTTTCTCTCTTTTCTCTCTCTCTCTCTCTCTCTCTCTCTCTCTTTCTATTTCTCTTACGCTTGGTTTCTTTACACGTTTTGAGAGGTAGGTACCGAAGCGGTCCGTTTGTTTCAATTGAAGAAAATTTTCCACGGGGAAGAAATCGAACTTTTGTTCTTGTACAATTGGAAGTTTGTTTTCCTGTGGGAGACCCGACGTAAAGAGGGACAGATAGATAGAGAGAAGCGTTACATCTCGCAAAGCCTCGAACTCAGGAACGACCGGCTTCGCGTGGGACGTACTTCCGGTATTCGCGAGTCCTGCCAATTGCTCGCATTCCTGACGATGTTCGCCTCGAGATCGGCCTTCGTGGTATTCTAATTACCGAGACCCGATCGATGCATAATGAGAAAGCGAGACGAATTAGTAGCCGGAGCTTCCGTAGAACGACGCGTTAATCGAAAAAATATCTAGCTGCACGAGTGCAGCCATCTTACGACCACCCTTCTTTTCCTTTCCCTTGTTAAAGGGCGAAAGGGGAAAGAAGATCGATCCTCGGTGTGGAAATTGCGCAAGATCGCGAAGATAATTGGAATAACTCAACGAAGTCTCGAGTGCTGACTGGTCGACTTTCAAAACGAAAGACGGTAATTAGGAGGGGAAAAGAAGAAAAAATTGAGATCCAATTCCATTAGCTGCATAGTAGCTGGTAAGAGGAAGGGAGAAAAAATTTAAAAACATTGGATAACCCCTGAACGGAATAGATCGTGAAGATATTTAAGGAAAGCGGTCTCGATCGAGAGGAGATCGCGTAGCGAACGAACCAAAAAAGAGAGAAAAAAAGTGATCATGAATCATTTAAATTCAATCATCTCGTTAAATCATAGTGTTCGGATAACCTACGAGTAGATAGATACCTGTTAATCCGAGTCTCGCTTCTAGTAGTTTATACGCCTAACGAATATGGTTTAGCCGGAAGGAAGATGCCAGGTCGCAAGCAGATTGCTTATTAATATGGCTGTAATGGACCAAGGCGAAGAGTAAATTGCCATCTGCCATAATCCCACTCCACGCGAGGTACCCTATCTCAGCGAGAAGGGGAGATGCTGAAATTCGTTTTCGAAGTTTTCCACCTTCCGCTTGCTTTCCTCGCTGATACTTGCAACCAGATCGAGCAAGATTTTTTGTGCACTCGTATACGAAGTTTGCCTGTCGTCAGGGGCACGTTTCAAATGTGTACACAGAATTGCCTACCACCTGGCGTCGATAAAGCTCTAGTAATCAAATCTTAAGAAAAGCCTCTAAAAATAAAACGAAAGTCATTTAAATCGAGAATCAGACTCGATTCGTAGGTAAATCGTTCTTGAATTTTTATTTACATAGGCGAAACTTCGTTTCGTGGAAAATATAGATGAAATCCAAGTAACAGATTGCTTCCCGCGTTTCAAGCACTGCGAACTCGCCGAGGCGCGAAAGGTTCGTTCGAAGAGGAGTCAATCGAGTTTACTTCCAGCCGTTTTCCGGCGATATTCGCTAAGGTAGAACTTCCCACGCTTTTATCGAACTACCACGGACGTTTAGCTTTTCTGTACACTTCGAACTCCACGTACGTCAGGAAGATAAATAATTTTCATTTTCATTTAGCTCGGTGGTAATATTATGATTGTCGAGCTTAATGTTCGAGCACGAAGCAGACTCGAGAAGGAGCCTGCTCGCTTCTTATAATCGGTTTAAAAATACAACGAGCGAGCTGCCCTACGGCACTCGACCCTTTTACGAGAGACAAGCAAGTTTACTTCCCCTCTTACAGCAAAGAAATTAGAAAACGCTACCTGCACGACATGAAACTACTTTTATCATATTTTTTTTCTTCTTCTTTTTCTTCTTCCTCCTCCTCTTCCTCCTTCACCCCCTCGTTGTCGATGTAAAGGACGCGAACTATGCCACCGCAAAGAGGCTTTTTGTTTCTCAGGAATCACTTGGGAAAATTTTCAAAAGGTGAAACTCGAAATGTCGCCCTGGTCAAAGTTAGTGGTAGTCGTTAGATAAAGAATAATCGTTAGACGAGGAGCACTCCTATGTAGAGCACTCAAGGTCTATGGGTTGAACGTAGCCTTTTCAATATTTTCTAAAGCCCGTGCTTCTCTATTATTTAAAGTGTTTAACTCCGCCAGGAGAAACGTGCCGTGTCATTAAGTGGCCCAATTTCGGTACCCTGCAAGCTTTTGGGATCTGAACCTACATATGTATTTCTGCCCGTATTTTCTCCTTTTTCGTTTCTTCTATACACAAAAAGCATCGACGAAGGAGTTTACCCAACCGAGATTCGATCTGTCGAGTATTTAAAAACTTTCAGTAAAAACACCACGTGCCCGTGAGAGCGTCCACGAAAATACGATTATTCAAATTTCAATGGAATCTTAAACTCGACGTATTCGAACTTTCAGTATTCTTTAAATTTATCTCCAAGGAAGCTGGTCCTGTATACATACATCGCGAGGCGAGGGATGGCCGTTGTAAACGTGATTTTATCGCCAGATTTATATTCGGGTATGCCATACGTATGTATATACATATGTCACCGGGAAAGCTCGACGTTGGATAGGACAGATAGGAGTATCCATAGAAAGAGGAAATGAAAAAAAGCCATCACTACTTTTACACTCGTATCGTCTTTTTATTTCATTTTTTGTTTTTTTGTTACCTTTCGATCTTTA
>JAIFRP010000084.1:1556517-1572971 GCA_032403825.1 Odynerus spinipes | reverse complement strand
TATATATATATATATATCCATCGTTTCTACTTCTAACCTTTCACTTATGAAAAAAGATTGGAAAAAAACAGTGTTTTACTGTGTTACGCAGAGAATAGATATTTGCCATTATATATTCTACGATCTCTAAGCAGATATCATACGTGTACTTTCACTTTTACCCATTTCAAACAAAAAGAGATCGGATTAGACATTACGAACAAATGAGTTTATTGACCTAGTGACCGACCCATTGATGGTCATCGACCGCCTTTACACACACGACATATTGTTTGTTTACATGAGAGGCTATCGAGTTTGACATTGAGTATCGAAGTGTCAAAATAAACCATATATCGATAGTAAAGGGTGCAGCGTCTCATTCGAGTGTCAGTGTCCTGCAGTGCCCCATGACGCACGTTCATTGAAATATCACTCGCGTTTTATTCCAAAATGCATAATTGGATGCAAATTAATACTAATTTACATCAACAAGCGCTTCGGAAGTATGATATTTATTTGATCAGAGAATAGTCAAGTTTTTTTTAACAACATGTCAAAAGTTGGAGCCACAATGATGAATACAAGCGAAACAGAACAGGATTTTTCGTTTGTAGACAAAGAGACGTCTGCAAGCGAACAAAGTATCTCAAGTATAGTTGGTATAGTGCCGAAACACGCGGAATGCAGCTTACGTATAATGGAAGAATATTTAGACAATCAACAATTGACAGATGTTATATTAATTGCAGGTACTATTTTTGCTTTATTGTCATTTGCGTGATCGGACAGTCACTCTTCATTAATTCTTATTGTGCAGGTAACAAACGCATTCCAGCACATCGTTTAGTACTTAGTGCTGGCTCCGAATATTTTGCCGCAATGTTCACTGGTGCCCTGCGAGAGGCCACTCAAAATGAAATTGAGTTAGTAGGTGTAGATGGAGAAGCATTATGGTCATTAGTTCGTTATTGCTATACTGGTACATTATATTCACCTTTGTGCTTGCTAGATTTTTATTTCTCCTTCTGACTTTTTTTTATATTTTTGTTCTTTTTAGGATGTATAGAGTTAAAAGAGGACAGTGTGCAAACTCTTTTAGCAACTGCACATTTATTGCAGCTGAGCCCAGTCGTCAAAGCTTGTTGCAGATTTCTGAGAAAGCAGCTTCATCCAAGCAATTGCTTAGGAATACGCATGTTTGCGGATATACAAGGTTGTGTAGGTTTATTGAAGCAAGCACACGCATATACAACAGAGCACTTCATGGAAGTTATCAAAAATCAAGAATTTTTATTATCCTCTGCTGATCAAGTTGCTGAATTATTGGAGTCAGATGATCTCAATGTTCCTTCAGAAGAAACTATTTTCCATGTAAGACGGTAATAATATTATGTGTATAATTTTACATTAATTTCCATATAATTTTTAGGCTCTTACAAGTTGGCTAGAATACGATCCAGCAAAGAGGCGAAAGGATGCAAGCAGATTATTGAGTCTAGTGAAACTGCCATTATTATCACCTGCAGTAAGTTAAATATTCACTGTCAGAAAAGAACCAATATTTTATAAATGGAAACTAATTCGATTTAATCAAAATAGTTTATAGCAGACCATATCGAAAGTAATGAAATGTTCAAAGATCAAAAAGCTGCGCAAGAATTGATAATGGAAGCTTTGAAATATCATCTTTTACCTGAGCGTAGACCATTGTTACAGTCTAATCGTACAAAACCTAGAAAAGCTACTGTCGGTGAATTACTAGCAGTTGGAGGGATGGATGCCAAGGAAGGTAATAATAATAAAAAAATTGCTGATGACTTTAAAGAACTTTGATGCATTAAACTATATCATTTAGGGGCCACATCTATATATTCATTTTCATTACGTGAAAATACTTGGAAGTCTGTATCAACAATGAGAGGGAAACGTCTTCAATTTGGAGCTGCTGTTGTTGACAGAAAATTAATCATTGCTGGTGGTAGAGATGGTTTGAAAACATTAAATACTGTTGAGTGTTTTGATTTTTCTACTCACACTTGGAGTACTTTACCATCAATGATTGTACACAGACACGGATTAGGTATACGTACATTTTTCTTATGACATATTTAAGTGTATTGATAAATATAATTGATATGTAACATTTCCATATTATGATATAGGAGTTGCAGTCTTAGGAGGACCTTTATATGCAGTTGGTGGTCATGATGGTTGGAGTTTTCTTGACACAGTTGAAAGATGGGATCCAGATACACGACAATGGCGTTCTATATCTCCTATGTCTATACAACGTTCAACAGTTGGTGTTGCTGTATTAAATGACAAGTAGGTAGTCTATTTATTATGACAAATATTTACTAATAAATACATATTGTTTTTCAGATTGTATGCTGTAGGTGGTAGGGACATTAGTTCCTGTTTAAATACAGTGGAGTGCTATGATCCACACACCAATAAATGGACTGCTTGTGCTCCAATGTCAAAGCAAAGGGGTGGCGTGGGAGTAGGTGTAGTGAATGGATGTCTTTATGCTCTTGGTGGCCATGAGGCACCAGCAAGTAATCCTAATGCTAGTAGATTTGATTGTGTAGAAAGGTAGCAGAATATGTGTGACCTATTTCTGAAGATGTGTACATTATTTTTTCTGAAAAATGTATTATCTTGCAGATATGATCCTAAAACTGATACATGGACAATGGTAGCACCAATGAGCGTACCAAGGGATGCAGTTGGTGTATGTGTTCTTGGAGATAGACTTATGGCTGTAGGTGGCTATGATGGTCAACAGTATTTAACACTGGTTGAAGCGTATGACCCCAACCTTAATAAATGGGAACCAGTAAGTATGCACTAAAAGAAATATTTTATTAAATGATTAATGATTATTTATATTAATCCAATTCTGCCATAAGGTTGCACCTTTGTTGACTGGACGTGCAGGCCCTTGTGTTGTTATGGAAAATATCCTAAATGGTGTAAAATAATGAAATGGTATTATTGCTTGTCACATGCGTTCAAACACAATCTTAACCATAATCAATAACATTCCTATAATAATTCTAGAAATTCATATTATATTTAAAATTACATCTTTATCGTCCATAAATCATTCGATATCACATATTTAATACATTCTATAATATTTAAGAAAATATGAAGCATATTACATTGATCTATGCAGGTGAGAGTGTGATAAATTTTGTATATTTTTTCTAATTTTTTTTTGTTTTACAGTAACTTATAGATACATATTTTATTCTTATTAATTCTGATAAACTTAAAACTATAAAAAATTAAATATGCATTGGTATCTAAATAATAATCTTCCAATGATGAAGTATTTAAAATATTATCTATCATTTGCTACATGCAAAATATCTCAATTACAAAGAATTAATCATAAGTAACTCTTTGTAATAAAATTAATGAATCAATTTTTATATATAAATGTCTATTAATAATTATATGTTAATGCAAGTGTACATACCAAAAAAGCAAATAGGCTATATGTATATATATGAAGTTTTATTTTTTCACCAATGGTGTAATACGTTTATTTACACGTTTCCCTTATTTTTATGGACATATTTTTTCAATAAATTAACTGTTCCATCTATTTAATCAATGTTTCCCAATTTGTGTTATTGTGTCTCTTAATTTGTATCTAATTCAATATTAATATAGTAATAGTTTTAGCAAGCAGGGAAAGTTCTGAAAATAAGAGATTAAGATTAATTTAGAAATTATTTATGTAAATTTGGTTAACACATTACATAAAAAGCATTTACCGTGAAAAGTCTGATGCAGGTTCTGCAAATTTGTGTCTGACCATGAATGTTGCAATAGCTTCTGCTACCTTATCTGGTACATCCTCGTGTACAGCATGTCCACATGCTGGTAACACTTGCATTTGAAACTTTCCTAATTGTAACAAGAGACTGATATACTGAATTGAAGATCTTAGCAAACACATATAATTTTATGTCAGTACCTTGCATTTGACCCACTGTAAGCTCTTTGTCAAGTCTATCTACACCTGCTAATAATAATACTTTAGGGACTGGTACATTTAGAAATGCTGCTGACAATCCTTTAAACCATCCAAACCAATGTTGTTCAGTTTTTGCTAAATCTATCCTCCAGACATATTTTCTGTTAGTGAGTACAATATTAGATGTAGGTGGTGGCATATTTATAGAATCTTCTTCTTCAATAATATCTTCACGTTGAATAACTGGTTCGTGATCACATTCACATGAAGATGTATGTGACAGAGAATCGATGTCATGAGTTGCTAACTGATTAGTTTCAGTACTAAAACCAATAAGGTAATGAGTAACATGAAACTGGTAACATAATGATAGAAAAATATGCAACTATAAATAAACAGAAATTCTTAGAAACTCACTAACTTCTTTATTTGTCCAGGAACTGACACTTTAGCTGACTGTACATTTCGTATTTGACCGCTACGTACACTAAAAAATTGATATTATTTTAATAACTCTGACTTCTTTACAACAAACGGACAAATTTCACACAAAACAGGCTTCATCTAATATGACAGTATAACAGCCTATGTACATACCACCATTCTATAGCTTGAGGAATAGTGCTAAAACTAGATGGTCGAGACCTTAGAAAACTTTGCATGGATGCCAAAGCATCCATAGCTGTGCCTTCGACGACATCTATGACACCCAAACCATATAAATTTGGTATTAGTGGTGCAGCTTTAACAGCTACAGCACCTCCCATACTATGGCCAACCAAAATAACTGGCCCTTCTTCTATAGCAACTTCTATAACAGCTGCTACATCTCTATACAAGACAAAATACCCATGGTGCTTATTTTAACTTAAGTTACTGTAAGGAATGTATTGTAAATGTTCAACGTACGCAGCTAAAGTATCTGCAGATAAATCTTCTTCGTTAGTTGTATGTGTATCTCCATGACCTCTAAGATCAATCGCCATAACTTTACAGACTACCATCGTCATAATAGATTTCTAAAATGTATAAAATAGCAAATTGTGCTACATTTCATAAAGGCAATTATTAATACTTACTGTAAGTTCTGCCCATGTTAAAGCACTATAACCTCCACCATGCAACAAAACTAATGTTGGTCCTTCCATTCCCTTAGTGTAAATATGAAAAGTATTTTCTCCTAGTTTTATATCGATGGAATGATCAAAGTATGGAGACCATTGTATAGGCTCATAATCTCTTTTACGTTGAAAACCTTTTGGTTTATTTACTCTAAAAGAACAACAAATATGTATTGAAAGTCTAACTATAAAAATAACAAAATATTTACATTGACTAACCTAGAGCCTTGTCCAAAATTGGCACCTGGTGGTGGTAGTTTAGATTTCAATACAGACTTTTGAAGGGAAGACATACTGTAAGCTTTAATGCGTGTTTTTATGCAGACAATACTATCAGCCGGCTTGCAGCTGGATGTTCCAGTCTGACAAGCAAATCAACAATTTGTTTTGATCTCACAACCACGCTTGTAGGGTCACTTAGATCTGCATACCGATGAGTAACTATTAGCTTGGGCACCGACATTGGAGGTCGAGCTGACCGTATAATTGAATTTTGTATCCGCCATTGTACCCGGTAAATTTAAATCGAAATTAGGTTTGTTCCTTTTCATTTGCAATAATTTATATGTTAATGACAATCAATTCAATTGTCTTTGCAGGAATATTTCGTCCTGTATGTATACATGCTAATCAATAATATTTGACAGTGTAGATAAGAAAGAATTATAAAAAACAATTGCGAGAAGCTATAAAATCGACAATAGATTCGAAACTGCCGATAATTCAGTTTTGTGGCCGCAAAATATCTGCGACATTTACACAACAGGGAATACTTGTGGGAATAGCACAGGGCCAAAATCAGACGCTTCGCACAGGGAGGTTTCGTATTCATATATTACCACTGACTACATATATGTTGTCAGTGATATTACTTTGCTATCACTTCCATATATTACTAGGTAGTCAGTGTAGGTATACTACTTTACCTACTGAATTCAACATTTCAGTCAGCCAACTACGCCGCCTGGTTTGTTATCGTTTGAACTAAAATTTATACAAAGCCTTTTACATCAGAATTGAGGATCCTACTTTAACTGCGTGCCAGTTTTATTATCGATCGAAAACGCACATGTTTTGTGTTTGTTTTCATTGTCAGTTAAATTATTCATAAGTAAAATTCGTTAAAATGAATAATACTGATAGAAAGGAGCCCAACATTTTGGTGACAGGTAACAACTTACTATTATTTTCACGACTATTTAATTCAACGATAGACATACGATTTGACACAAGATTCGTTCTCATACTGATTATTTTATATTTCTTGATTTATTTAGATATACCGTTCAGAATGTGTAATAATATGTTGTTCTTTTCAGGTACACCGGGTGTTGGTAAAAGTTTAATATGCAAAACGTTAGCAGAAAAGACAGGACTAGCTTGGCTTGATGTTAGCGCATTAGCTGTTGAAAACAAATGTGTGGAATCATACGATGAAGTGTATAAGTGCCCAATCTTGGACGAAGATAAGGTATCTTCTTAATGGTTTGTTAAACCGATTTATATATAATTCATAATTATTATTAACAACAAATGTTACTTTGTTACAGTTACTCGATCTGATGGAAGACATTATGAGCAAAGGTGGACAAATTGTAGATTACCATGGGGCTGATTTCTTTCCAGAAAGATGGTTTGATATTGTCTTTGTATTAAGAACTGATACTACAATATTATATGATCGTTTAGTAGAAAGAGGATATAAAGGGAAAAAGTTAGAGGATAACATAGACTGTGAAATATTTCAAACTATTTTGGAAGAAGCAAAAGCTTCGTACAGAACAGAGATAGTTCATGAATTATCAAGTAATACCATGGATCAAGTAACAGAAAATGTAAATAGGATATGTCAATGGATTGAACAATGGAAGCTAGACAACCAAAAATAATAACATAAGATTTAAACATATTTTTATTTTATACTATAATACAATCATTAAATAAAATAACAGATAACAATAATCACAGGTCACTCAATATAATGTATTTTATATTTATGTATAAATTTATGCATAAATTTATGCATAAAACTTTCACGATTTGTACATCAGAGTGCATGTATGTATACACTGTAAATTACATATTTTACATGTGAATTTTAGTAAATTTAATCTACAATACCTAAATCTTGTTTAAGTGCTTTTAATCTGTTCTCGATGCTGGTATAATATTTCATTTTAACAAGAGCTTCTTTTGCTCTTTCTGTATCATTAGTATCAAAAGCATCTGCCACTTCCCTAAAAAAGTAAATATTAATTTTGTAAACTATAATCATAACAGTCTATATAAATTATGTAAATAATTATTACTTAGATAGTTCTTGCAATATTTTTTTGTTTTCTTCCATTAATTTTATTGCTTTTTTCTTATCATTCATAGCTGATTCTACTTCTTCATTTATTTCCATTATTTCCATTAGAAATTCAGGATGTAAACTTGTTGATCCTTCAGGAATTGATATGCCCTTCAATTGCAGCATATATAATCCTCTTTTCAATGGATGCGTTAGCGTGCTATAGGCTTTATTTAACAGAGAAGATAAAGATTCCGATATTTGTTGTTCCCTCTAGCAGTGCATAAGATAATTACGTAGAATTAATAGTCTACAATATATTAGTGTTATAACACTTTCAAGATGGCATATAAGCTTTTAGAAAAATCAAAATACTTGCCTCTGTCTTATTACTAAATCTATCGGGATGCAACATCTTCTGTAATTGTCTATATTTATCATGAACTTCATCATTGTTAACATTATAAGTGAATTTAACGCCCAAAATATCAAAGTAATTTAAATTTTCTGGCATTTCTTGAAGAGTTTTACATTGCGAACAAAATAATTTTGATTTATATAAAAAATTACAATTCCAACACTTTGCAGGACTGTCACTGGAATATTGTAAGGTTTTTAATGAGATTGGTGGATTAATCGTGTCTTTGCCCACGGAGTAAGAGTACAGTTTCCGTTTTGCTTTTAAGGAATGAGAAATAACGATATTTTTATTGATAATATTACGTACGACTCTTGCCACTGACATACTGGTAACTTTTTTACCAGTATAAAGTTTATAACCTAAATATCGACAAACGTTTGCAATAGATTGTTAATGATTCGAACGTAACACGAGCGAAAAATTACACAATACGTATTCAAAGTATGCGATCATTAATTTAATTTTATTTTATTATGTTATAAAAGTTTTTTTAAGTAACTGTTTATAATTTAGATATTTCATGTGCTGAAGCACACTATAACTGTAACATTAATGTTATCAAGTGTCATGACTGCTACATACAGTTCTTTTTATCTTACTTAGTGTCAATGATATCAGTTAAATATTTTCATTGTTCGTTACAATCTGTTTTATCTACTAACATTTCAATAAATAAAATAATTGTGTATCATAATTATATAAATCATTCAAAGACATCTTAAGTCTCGGTCAATAAAGAAGTTTTCTGCTCGTATCGACATGCATATCAGACATGTAACTTATCTACCGGTTCTGATAATACGGACTTCTATCTATCGTTTTTCATAGTTTATGGTGTTAGTGGATACGGTTTGTTATTCAATGGTATGAGTTATTTAACAAATCTGTATAATTTATGAATTGTGTGCAAACATGCCATCTTACGAAATGCCTTTACTTCTTCGCGTGCTGAACAAGGTAACATTCTGTTTTATCTTTAAATATATGTGTTTTTAAACACAAGTGAAATGTAAAGGTTAGAATAATTTTATCTAATAAATTGAAATGAATTTTAGCCAGATACATTCAATGTCTTAAAAAGAGCAGCAACTGCGATTTTCGATAATGGTGGAATTATTAGAAAAATAGAAAATTTAGGCGTGAAAGAACTTCCATGCAAAATCAGCTTCAGAGGAGAAACCTACAAACAAGCAGAGTAATTTAATAATAAATATATGCATATATCTTGTTATTATCTCTTCAGTTAATTCTAGGATTTCTACTAATTATATACACGAATCTGTTTATTTGTAGCCATTTTTTATTTTATTTTGATGTACCTCCTTCGAAACTAGCAAGTCTGACCGACCAATATAAACGAGATATAGATATACTTAGAAGTAAAATATTTAAGCAAGAGGAACGGGATCCTGTTAAATGCACATTGCACAAAGAATTATTGCCACCTGTATACAGGTAAATATTTCATTCATTCACTATTTTTATGAAAAACATAATTTTTATTCACAAATTATTTTGATATTTCAGGAAAGACGTACAGAAATTAATGGAGCTTGCAGAAAAAAAGAAAAAGGAGCACCAGAGATTACAATACAGTCGTGAAATAACATACTATCCTTCTTTACCTAACACTCAATAATTCTGCTATTCATAAGTATCATGATACATTATGTACATAATCTTATAATAAACTGTACAATTCTATAGGAAGATGAAGTTATTTGGATTGTACTACGTACAGCAAGAAGGAGGGATTTATGTTATTTTTGCAACAAAAATGAAGATTTATTGGCTGATTTATCATTTATTAACTGATACTTTCGTTACATCATGAAAAATTATCTTTTATAATCATCAAAAATATTTGTACAAAATACTTAATATAATCGTATATCGTATATTATTATATAATAATTATTATAATCATTAATATCTCACGTGCAACATGAACTTGTAAGATAATATGGTTACACTGTAACGCGTACGAAGATTTAATCGTAACAGTAACGGAGTAACACTGCAATAATGGTTCTGTATTATAATTTACTCGTAATACGTAACAATTATCTTTCTACACTGTCCAATCTATGGAATACACACGTAGCATATATTTTTGTTCTCATTCTAGTAAGTGTATAATCTACTTGTTTCGTCCAGAGAGCTATTTAGTTGCGATATATGATAATTGTTAAGTGCTTAAAACTTTCGGCTTTCGTTTGCTTTCGCCTTAGTACTAGGACAGGTAGATCAGAATTTACAACATACCGATACGTATATCGGTATTTTAACGCGTACGTAAATTCTTTATTTTCTTTTTAGATTTCTTTTTGCTTACAACTACTATGCATGAGTATATATATATCATTATATATCTCACGCATAGATCGAATTTGGCCCGCGGAAGAAGAAAGTTATGCGATAGAATATATCTATAGCTTGAGTACTTATGAAAATAAAAATAAAATAAAATAAAATTATAGTGCGCGCTGGAAGAATTTGTTCCACGTCGCGACGCTACCCTACGGTTTACATGTGTCTGGTGTTACCAAAGTTAATACCGCTTTGATTGGCACCCTTATTGCTACCATATTGTAGACTTATCACACCTTGACCGGCTCTGAGTTGTTCCTCGGTGAAATTACGAACATTTTTGTCCGCTTCCTTCGGTCCGATACTTGGCTTGCCGTAGTTACCCGCCTAAGAGATAAGAAAAAATGGTTAGAGAATAATCGACATCGAAAAGTGATAATAGAGAGATAAAAGTATAAGAGCATACCTTTCTTCCAAGAGATTGTAAGCAGATGACAACGGAGTTCAGATTTTGCCGTTCCCAAAGATCAACGGTTTGGAAGGTCTCTTGAGCTGGGACACCCAGACCTCGCGCAGCTTCGAGGAAGGCATTTATATTTTCCATGCACTTGAAAGCTAACGTCGTCTTGTTCACCTTCTTCACAGATCCTTCCTTGATGTCGTTGACCAGCCTGGAAAATATAAAAAGGAATATAATATAATATAATCTTTCGAGCAGGTTTCGATTAAAAATCATCGTTTTCATCGATCGAAACGTACCTGCAAAGAAGTACTCCGTCTTTCAGAGTCTCATAAAAGTTGTCCATGTCACCATTGGTGTTTATATCTTCACCGGTGATCGTCTTGATCCATTCCAAGCATTCTTGAGCAAGTTCTTCGCTGTACTTGCTATTGATCTGTAACCCAGCAGGAACAAAAGATAAGAACGTAAAGATCTTTATCGATCTCTGGTAAAAAGTAGTCGACGAACATTATTTTTCGATCGAATCGAGCCACGGATTCTTTTATTCCTATCTAGTTATTAATTATACGAGGTTCCACTGTTCTAAGTAATGCATCCTGTAGGGTCTGCGACACGAGCGTTACTGCTGGAGTCACTGACCTGACTCGTTTGAACACCAGTTCGTTGTTCCTCCGCTGGTACGTACCGCATGGATCATCTCCATAAGCATATGCAACGCATAGCGTTCGAGGAGAAGATTTATTCGAGCCAATTCACGTCCGATCCGTTTGCCGGAGATCTCATTACGCTTTTAACGATAACGTGCATATGTGTATGTAGGTACACGCGAGTACTACCGAAATTTTTGTTCTTAACGGATGTGAGATGGATTAACGAAAGAAGAAGACTAGAAAAGAAGGGGAAAATCTTTTGAGAAGACTGCAAAGGAAAGAATCGGTGCGTCGCGATTCAAACGATAGAACCTCTCCTCGTACCGAGTTTACCCAAAGAAGAAAGATACGTGCGAGTACTACAAAAAATTTTATTTTAAACGGATGTGAGACATATTAACGAAAGAAAATGGGAAAAATCAGCTCGACGGATAAATTTGTCAGAAAAGACTTTTGAAGAGACTGAAAAGGAAAGAATCGGTGCGTCACGATTCAAACGATCGAACCTCTCCTCGCACCGGGTTTACCCAAAAAGGAAAGGCATCCGAAGTTGGACCGACGCCCCGCATTCATCTCTCCGCAGCGCATGCATATACATATTCCGTTAGACACGCGGTCTCTTATGCATCCCGATGCACTTCGCGCGCGTGCACGTCACGCGCGCTCTCTAAGTCGCTCGCAATCGCGCCTTACAACAACAACAACAAGAACCGCACGCCATACCACCATCCCGCATGTCCATCTGCGCTAACTGCAAAAATGTTTTCGCTTTACACGGCGCTGACCAACGACGGAAATTTTCCCGTACCGAGGTGCGCCCTCGTAAAACGCGCTTTTGCGCTTTTACTTTATTGCTCCGGGAGCCTTGACTTCGTTCCAGGGAGAGAAATCGTCTTGCTAAGTAAACACGGTGACTCGAAGGAAACGTATGTACTTACTTCTGTAATCGGAAATGTCTTTTACTATGTCTTTTTATTTTTTTTATTTTTTTTTATTTTTTTGTCTCTTTGAGTACTCACGGAAGTAGGAGAGTTCGTAGAATTTGTACTTTGTGTTACGATATTATAGTATTTCGTGTTTTTTTGTTAATTAACACGTTAAGTGCTATGGAAGTCACCGGTGATCGACACTCGATTGTGCAGTTGTATTTGAAATTTTTATCAATTTTATTTTTCGATATTTATGAGCATCTAGAAAGCAGGAAAATAAATTTAGGAATTTTTTACAGTTAAAAAAAGTCCTACGGTGGGATTTAAAATGTAATCCATTATAAAATAGTAAGTTCTAATGTAAAAAAAATGTGATAATGAATTCATCGTATTTTCATTCCGAAAATAATTGCAGACGATATTAGACAATTATGCAAAATCGGCTCGGCACTTAACGCGTTAATTATACGAGTAACTAATTATGCTAGAAATTTATTATCATATAATGAGAAGTAAATATTATATTATGTACTTTATTATACATTGTTGGTAATTTTCTATTATGCCAGTAATTAGTTATACTGATATTAATAATTCATTAAATTTTAACAGGAATTGACGAAACACGAGTTACCCTCGCTATTAAAGATTCATGCATAGTCGACGGTGTTAATTTTGTTTCTCGTGGAAGATGAGGGGGGATTGTTAAAAAATTCTACTTCCTCTTCTTCAAGAACGCGTTGGCGTCACTCGAATGGGCGGATACGAGCACGAAAAAAGAAACTTCTTAACGAGAGTCGCTCTTCACGGATCCACCACTTTCCTTACAACATCTCACATACATGTATGTGAACGTATTTGAAGGAATATAAATTTAAAGACGAGAGAGAGTGTAATACGCGTTACGAGAATCTATTATTTAAGAATACCACGAGAGATAATTTGGCTCCGTGTAAAAGCTCGCCAAAAAATGCTATCTTTTTTGTCTGGAAAGATCATGGTACCTATACTCTTCGAGGAACGAGCAATACCAGAACATAAATCTTATGTGAAGTACTCTCATGCACTCGTGGTATTCACTTTCACCTGAGAGACGTCTCGAGCAAAAAAAAAATCGGTAAAAAAAAGAATGCTTTTTACGCTCGCACGAGCTTCTTCGTGGACCGAAAATTATTACTCATAAGCGTCGAGCTAAATGATTTATCGTCGTGAAAGTAATGCACTGGAAAAGGAGTTCCGGTGTCTTAAAAAATCGCGAAATTGAGGAACGCGATTCGTGTTCGTAATTCCTCGTTAAAATTCACGAAATCGTATTTTATTCCCCCCCTTAACGAACGAAGGCAAATCATGCGCTCTGTTTTAAACTAAACACACACGACTTTTCGAGCTCCATTTTGTTCCCTTTTAAGCACCGTATCGCCACGATACCGTCGCAGTTGTCATAATGTAGGACACGATCGTGTCTATATTTAGGTATTAAGTAAGTGTAAGATAATTTTATTAACGTGTAAGAGCTTGGACGGTACCGTGTCGGCAGCAAAATATTACGCGGCTTTTGGGGAGGGGAGGCGGAAGAGAAAAGGAAATTGAAGAAAAATTTATCGCGGCTTCGCGTTACGCGAGACGATAATCCTGTGTGGACTTTCCAATCGCTCACGTGTGTTCTTTATCGCCACATAACAGTAAAGGAATCATCGAGAATGATCATCGCACAAGTTTACGACTGAACGAGTAATTTTTTGATTTCTCTTTCGTTCCAATTTTGACGAGCTGGCAAATACGTTTTCGAGAAAGCCGAAGATACGGATAAACGTTTCCGTACACGGAGTATCGTCCGACGTGGATCCCCGTTTATGTGGGTGATGTCATTGGATAAAGGTTTATCTAATCGATAGGTTTGCGGTTGTATCGCGAGAAGAAACAACTACCGTGCCCCGTCACGGGAACAAGCCGTCCCGTTAAACTTCGATATCTTTTGACACGTTTAAATAGTTTCGTACGGTTTACGTAGAACGCGTACGTACGTAATAAATCGATTAGAGAAATATAACGGGCACGCGTTCACGCTAAGGATTCAAATTTCGCGGTAAAAATGTTATCTTTCCGTTGGCACGATGCTGGTAGGTAACTCGCGTCCGTTAGCTGAACTTTCTAAACACGTCGAGCGAGCGTTTAGAGTGTCGCGTCTACAACGCGTTAACAATAAGAGGGAGGGAGAGAGGGAGAGAGAGAGAGAGAGACCTTCCACGAAGGGAGAGATTAGGAATACGGGATAGAGAAGAAAAGAAGGAGGATGTCGGGGATCGTGTTCGAGTGGAAACGGAAACGAGGATCCTCGATTTTCTCTCTTTGCGAAACGAATTCGAAAGAGTGGAAACGAACGGAAGATTTTCACTTCGGCTTTCCCAAGCGACGCGTTCCGTCACTTTACACCGGTAACCATGAAACCGTTCAGCGATTTCTGTGTATGGGACCAGCTATGCTTATAACGCGCTACGTCAGCGATAACGCGTGGCTTGTGCCACGAGCACGGAATCGCGGCGGAGCGAACGAATTCCACGGTAATAATAATAACGATGACGGGAGAATAATAATAATAATAATGATAATGATAATGACGAAGATTACAATGATTTCTTGCGAGCGTAAACATTCCTTCGCTGTTGCTAAAATTGATTTAGCAAATTAAAAAAAAAAAGAATCGTTATCGCGTATTGATAAAAATGCATTGAAAGAAAAAAAGGAAGAGATCTTATCATCGAGATCGTCAAGAAGCTTAAACATACTTTTCGTCCGAGTCAGAAGCGAACGATCGTGCAATAAAATGATCGACGATACTTTGCACCCTGTTTATTGTCCGCATTAGGCATCGATATCTCGGTAGGCGTCGCGTATGGACGACGTGTGCGGGGATCGAGAAAGAACATTGCCGATCGGGATAAGAAATATTTTCGCGATTCGTTAAGCCTTATCTATCTTATCGCGAATCGTGTAATATACTATCTGTCGTCGTCGTGCGTTCTCCTAATAATGATTTATCAACGCGTGACGATCTCCGATATTGTAGCTCGATTGTTTTACTCCATACAGCTTTTGTTAATTTTATTTTGGAAATATGGAAGGGGAAGATCGCTCAGCACGATCGGACATTGATAATATAATAATTTGTAATAATATATTATAATACATATAGATGTTATTTAACACGTTGAATGCCATGGTTACCAATGACCATCGTCCGATTTTGGAGATCGTTTCAAATGTTTATAAATTATGTTTCTTGGCATCTACGAGAATGGGACAACCGATTATAAAACTAGTAAGATTTAATATATAAAAATGTGATAACAAATTCTTCCGTATTTTAATTCCAACAATATATAATATATACACAATATAGATAAATATATAATATTAAATGAATGTATTGGATTATGCAAAATCGATTTGGCAGTGAACGTGTTAAATTAATAATTTAATTTATTATAATTTATGTCTTAATCTCCTCAATTTACCATGTTTTAGTTTGTTACAAAGTATCGTAAACGAAAGAAAAATATTTATAGAAGAAAAAAAAAGAAGCATTCGGTTATGTTTATGCGTCTTGAGAGAAGAAACAAGAAGAGCAGAGATTGGCTCGTTAGATTCGGTCTCTCGCTGCGAGAACGAGTCGCGCTCGCGTTAAAAGTGCACCGAGGGCAAGTACTGATAATTAAAGGATTACCATGCGTGACTCCCCACGTGTGTCTCACGGTCATGGCACGATGACGATCGGCGTAATGACACGTTCGCACGTTCACGGCCGCGAAAAGCAGGTCAGCGAAGGCGTTATGTCGACGATGAAGAGCGAAACGAATCTACCCTACACGTCTCTCTTTATTTCTTCGTCTCGTTTTTGAGAACGCTCAAAGGCTTCTCTTCGGCATCTTTTTTTATCTCTATATATGTGTGTGTGTGTGTGTGTGTGTGTGCCCTCGATCAATTAATTTATCGAATGCTTCAAGCGAGAATGATTCTCCAGAATTTTGTGATAGCCTTATGATCTCTCCCTCTTTCTCACTCCCCCTTTCTCTTTCTCTTTCCTCGCTCTGTATTCATTCATTATTATACACCGTATCGAAGAAAGCAAAAGATTCGAAAGTCGCAGACCCAACTTGACCTATTCGAATAATTCGATATCAGCTTCCCCTAACAAGAAACTCACTCGACTTCGACTTTATTATCCGGTCTTCCCTTTTCTTTCTCAAAGAGAACCAGATTGTATATATATATATATATATATATGTACAACGTG
>JAIFRP010000084.1:1523578-1556424 GCA_032403825.1 Odynerus spinipes | reverse complement strand
GAACCAGATTGTATATATGTATATATATGTACAACGTGCCATAGAAGAGTAAATGGACCAGTTTCCTTTTCGGTAGGCCATCACCGAGGATGATCTTCGATAATCGTCGAGTGGATTTCCAGCTGTTAAAGGAACTTTCAGATGGCTCGCCACTCGCGACTCGAAGAGATCGAGATTAATGATTCACCTTATAAGGGGGCACGGTCGCCGTTAAGGACGATCGAATTTATCGCGAATCGATTCGATATTTATACGATCTCGACTAAATCGTTGACCCACTTTGTAAGGTCAACGGTTGCATAATACCACACCATATTGTACCATGTATGTACGTACGTACACGTATATATGTATATACATATATAGGTATATGCGCAGGCATATGCGTACGCTGCGTCTCGTACGTACGTAAGTCGTTACGAAGGTTGTCCGGTTGTGTTCTCCACCATATACGGTCCTCTAAACGAGAATGTCCTGTACGGTTTTAAAGGAATTACGTCTCCTTACGCGTAACGTATAGGTGAGCATACGAACACGCGTTTTCAAGTAGAACGTCGTAGTTTACACTTTTATCGCCATTTTTTCTCGTAGTATTGCTTGTATATTACGTAATAAATAAGTTCGGTTTTAAAAATGAACAGATTCTAATTCTAAACATTTTATTCGAATGGTATTAACCAATTATCTTTAACCGTTGAGTGCGGTGAAGCACTATCGCGCTTCGCTTGTCATATGCCAAAAATGGGGAGGAGCGTGATCGCGCTTCTCTTGTCTAGCCAGGAATGCGGAGATTATATCAAAATAATTGGATCACTTTTTCTGTTGTACCACCATCTACGGCTCTACTATATTTTACCACTGTGTTTTATTTATTTATTTGTGGTAAAAAACTTTTCATTATTTTAGAAGAATTAAAAATTGTTTTCATTTTTTTAACAAGTGTTATACTAATAACACTCATGTAATGAGTGAGAATAAAAAACATTTTTGTTAGTAAAAATTACTTTTTTTATAATAATGAGAGTTTATTATAACCATTTTTATTAGTTTCCCAAAAAATAATTACGCATTTCATTCCGCAATTTTAGCATATACATACATACAAAAATTCTTCCGCACTCAAACGGTTAAAGGGGGAAAGTGCCATAAATAACAATGGGGATTTTATAAGCGATTGAATGTAATTTTTGAATTTTTTAATAAATAAAACAATTGTTGAATAGGACCGAACTTATTTATGTTACGACCCAATATATTGTGGACTTACTGCAAAAACTCTACGAGTCCCAAATAATGGAGATATTTGATTTAACAATTTTCTAGTATAAGGGAAAAGTATGTTATTATAAAAATGTATAATATGACAGAAATTAATTAAACTTCTGTTACTAAAAATATATCCACGTATTTAAGTTATCGACAGCGACTTAACGGCTTTTGTGCAGTAAGCCCACGATATGAAATTTTAGAGGAAAATGAAAAAGAGGAAACTATAATCTTGATAAACGTGATAGATTCATGAAGAAAGTTCGTTCGGTTTTTGAAATGTAAAAATGTAGAAACAAAAACCGCGCGAACTTATTGTCCAACCCAATGTACAATGGCGATACAATAATAAGCATTATAATACCTAGCAATTTCATTTGTAGCCATACGAACAAATGACGGTTAAAGAATCATTACCTATTAGTTGAACGAAACACGTCGCTTTCCGTACATATTCCACTAATCTTTCACAGCTCGCTTTAAAATTACTCTCACGACTCTTCGAGGAACGTACTACATACATGCACATACGTACGTCTGTACATATTATACATCATCGCGTCCATTATTCGAGAAGAGGGAACGGAATCATCGTTGATGTCATCCGAATAAAAAACCGAGCGGCGTAGTCACGCGTTTTCGGAGGCATCGTCGATAAATCACGAACCATCGTTCGAGTTGGTGATTTAAAACGAACGATTTTCTTATAACTCACTTAGAAGAAGCATAACGACTGGGAAGACTAGTTTTTGTAATAAAAAAAAATAAATAAAAAATAAAAAGAGCGAATAGCTTCTTCCTTCGGTCATGGGAACTCGAAAGGAGGGATTTACGAGAATGCAAGGTCGCAAAGAGGGTCGCATATAATAACGAGGTCACGGAGGTCCCTATCCTTCGTTTTAATTGAAGTTTCCGATGTGAAAGAAACTTTCGTTCCCTCGTGGATAAAACTCTGAGTATTTCGAGAGAAAAAAACGCGATATATATGCAACGCATAGAATGTATCGTCTAGAAAGCGTAATTACCGGCGCCGGATGTTCGGTTAAGCAACGAAACTAACGATCGATAGTAATCAAAGTCGACTAGACCTGTAGGCTACTGCCTCCGCCACCACCATCGCCGTCGTCGTCGTCGTCGTCGCCACCATGAGATTATGACATGAGGAAGAAGCTATGCTAGAATGAGTCACGACGCGGAGAAAGTTTTCTCATAAGGTCAGGTCCATGTAAAGCTGTTTAGATTATCTCGATGTATGTATGCACGTGTACCTACTTCACTCGGCCGAGTTTATTTCTAGCGTGGAGACCTCGTCTCTGCTTCCTCGTCAACATCGATTCGAGGATATATCGAGGAAAAAGATTTTAGAAGGATGGATTCGACAAAAAAAAAATTGAAATTTCGCGGATGAATACTGTGCGTGGAAACGAATTCCGATAAAGATCTCGAACGTCGTCGTGTAGGGCCGACCGATAATAATTAGAAGCGAAAACAATTCTCTCGAGAAAAATCATAAACTGAATGCAATTATTCTAAGGAATTCTAAGAACGCGTGTTCTTGATTTGCCTAACAGGATCACCGCTCTCGCGCGCGTGTTCGTCCTTCGCCTCTAACCACTTTTCTTGGCAACGAGTTCGAGAACGGCAATCAACGTGAACGTTATCGTAACTTTTCTTTCTTTTAGAAGAAAGATCTGTTTTTGCTTTTTCTGATCTAACGATTATCAGTTTCAAAAAAGTAAATCTCAATTTTCAATCAATGAAAAAAATTTTAATCAAAGACAAGAGTAATTCGTAACTACCATTCATCGTACCGATAAATTACCGAATGAAAATAAAGCTCGTTTATCATAAACGAGTTACATCGCTTGCATTAATTTACATTAATAGTTTACGCATACCTACTACCGTGGACGATATATGTATGTATAGAAAGATTTTTGAGGTAGAAAATCACCGAGCGAGATAATCATTGGAGATAGTCATGCTTCGCGGCTCGCGGAATACGAATGATAGTAATTATGAATTTAGAATCTGTTAACGCGCGTGGACAAGAGCACGATACCGTGACGGCTCGTAGATCAAAGTAGTTCGGAAATCGCGCCGATTCGAGATCGAGATCGGTTGTAATCTATCGAAGGATTTGAAATTGATGCGTTCGATTATTCGAGAGAAGTTTCCTTGTCACAAATCATACTGTTATAATTTGCTCTCGAGGCACGATCTCGTGATTCCGAAGTATAAAGAACTGGAATGAGAGAACCGCATTCCAAACGCGATAAGCGTATATCTTCGTTCGTAATGAGTTTCATACTCGAGTTCTCTCGAACGATCGTCCCGTCGATCTCGATAGATCGATATAAATAAAGTAGACTCCTTTTTTCTTTCCTTTTATTTATAGAGATAACAATTGGAATTATTTAGTCTTCGGATCGTTGAATTTGGAACGTTCCGTTCTAAGTAACAGTAGGCCGGTAGCGAATCGATATCTACAGTCTACATTATCGCGTTTTCGTGTTCGACAGGTCAAAGACACGTAGAACAGAACTGTTCTGCATGTCGGAAAGCTTATCTCGCTTATATACAAAGCATCGGAATTTAGTGACTCATTCTCGTCCTCTAGTCAGGAAGTCGACATAATCAAAGTGTCGCGATATGATGTAACTAGCATAATGTCCAGCAGTGTAATTTAACGGGAAGGAAATATTCGTGTACCTACCGTCGTTTTTAACGGTCTACTCGAATTCGACCACTCGAGCGATTTTATGAATGACTGTACCTACTTCCTTCTAGCTTCTAGAAATCTTTAGATTTGTGGTCGAACACCGCGTAACGCGTTACACCGTGCTTAAGTTAAAACGATAAAATGTGAGTCACCGTTGCTTTAAGAGATACTATTAGAAACGACGTATTTCCATATTCGGTGCTAGCCGGGGCATGATTATTAAGTAGCAACAGCAGCAAGAGCAGGAGCAAGCAGCGAGAGTGCGCTTCTCAGACACATACACACACAAATCAGAGAGAAGAAAGGCAAAAGCTTTCGTGTACCGGCAGTATACCGTTCTTTCAAGCGCGCTGCTCCCAAGCCGCAGGAATGTTCAACGATCGGGATTTAAAGCGAGCGAAGGGAGTACGAAGAAGAAATTCCATCCTCCTCCGAGCAGAGCTGGCGTCTACGATCGAGAACCGGAAAATCCGATGATACGATCTTTCAATCCGAGAAAGCATTTCTTTTAGAGGGAGGGGGGGGGACTTCTTTTATACAAACTCAACCAAGAGATATTCTTTTTACCGTGAAGTATACGTCGAATGGAACGTACTTCTTGAATTGAATTGAAAAATAAATAAAAATCCTCGAAACATTCCCGATCTCCATTCATACGAACGGGGAACCTACGAAAATAAGCCGTGCTCCATTTTTGGACTTCCGGAGAGTGCGCTCTGGGACGACCCTCGACACATAATTCAATAAACAGACACGCGTTGCTATTTCGTACTTGTATAGTATACATCCATCCGCAAGGGAGTGTTACTACTCTCGTAGCAACCGCGAAGGACGAGGATAGGATCATCTCGGGACGGGATAGTACCGTTTACCGTAGGAAGAGGGAACGAACCTTCGTAGTAAGGCTCGTCGGCTATAAGAGAAGACGAAGAACAAGAGAAGGAGGTGTTGTAACCATGGCCGGCGAGTTTCGCGAGGGACGCTCCCTTCTTCGGCAACTAGGTCTCATTTTAATTCCCCTTCGAAAAAGACGATCGGCTAGCAGCTGTCGACCGTTTGCAGACACGTATACTCTTCTATGCTAGTGTACAGGTATATCCTAGTAGGTATGCGCTAGGCTGAGGAATCAACGAAGAAGAAGAGGACTGGAATCCACTTTCGTGTTATACCGCCACTTGAAACGCGTCTTGGAATTTCAAATATACCGCTCGCTCGTTCAACAAGTGTACACGAAGAATTCGTGAACGTATGTCTTCTGTAGATAATGGTACGTGGATAAACGGATAGATAGCAATCATAGATTCGAGGAAAATGATTATATTTGGAAGTAACTCGAAAAAACTACGTGTACACACACACACACACACACACACACACACACACATATGTTTTAGGATAAGAAAAGGACAAGTAAACATCGTTTTTATAAATTCCCAAATCGCCCTTGGACACAATCATGCGATAATTCGTTCCAAGGATTCTACGTGACGTGTGCGAACGAAGAACCCTGAAAGACGAAGTCGCCGATAAGAGAAGGCGATTCTCGGACCGAGATAACGCTTGTTTTTCCTGCGTTTAGCTTCATAAAAAGGTGAGAAAAGTGTGTGACGTGTGTATGCCGCGTATTACGAGCCGCGCCCGCACGAGTATATTCCTCGTTTCGCGTGTACCTAGCCAATCGACGTCTCTCGCGATGCTCGAGGGGTGGTTGCGTGTGGTAGTGAGTTGACTGGGTCAGGGGTGAAAATCTTGAGCGAGGTAGAGATGGAGGAGCGGAGAAAGAAGGTGGTTATTGTCGGAGGTGGGTGGGTGGACCAGGCGTTACCTTTCTCTGTGCTTCCGCCGCGAAACCGGATTTGGTAGCCCTGTGACTGGCCATGATCCTTCGAGTCGAGGTCGTTCACCGACGTTGGAGGACCAACAAGGACGAAAGTAAAGTTCGGAGAAGGTTTCCCTTTCTCTCACTCTTTCTCTCTCTTCCTGCTCTTCGTAATCGACACGAATCGAAGCTTCGATTCGCGATTCTCGAACAATGTCAAAAGATCGACGATCTTTATCCGATCTTTCTCTCTCCTCTTCTCTTTTGTCTCACTCTTTTTGTTAAAGGCACGAGGAAGAAGTGCTGAGCGGCAAAAACGAAACTCGCTGTTCGACGGTCGCGGCACGACTGAAGCGACGCTGTGCCGTAGCAAGGCGGGCACAGGACTCGTGGCCTCTTCTCCGGCGCCGATTGGTCGCGAGGCGCGCGAGTATTGAGTTTTCGTGCGACACGTGACCTCCGTTCTCCACTGTTGCTCCGGAGATGACGTCAGCCAAAGAGCGACGACGAATTCCTGGAGAGTAGAGTCTTCGCCTCTCGAGTAAGTACCAATGCATGGATGTATGTATGTATGTACGGACGTGAAGACTTTTCGAGATTTTATTCGATTCTACGAACTTCGTGGAGGAGATCCTCTTCGGCTCGGGGGCACTCGTGAAACGAGTTCTCTATCGATCGGTTTACTACTTTTTACTCCTCGATATTCGATCCCCCCTATATTTTGAGGATTTTTTATTTTAGAACTCTCGTGCGGAGATATAACGAGCAGGATCGTGTCGACAGAACGGTTATTATATTTCGTAATTAATACGAACGAAAACTTTGGACCGCTCGAATAAAAAAGTAACAAAAAGGGATTTGCCGAATGCCTGTCTGGCCCAGAGAGAAATGACGTAATCGCTGGTTACATTCTTTGAATTGTAGCCACATCTTGGGACTTACCGTCTCGCTTTGAAAGCTTTCCATCACGCCCACGAAATCGACTTCATTTCTTACCATAGCTGGTCTGACGAGAATACGACATGTGCACGCTGCGATCCTGATCTCGCGTTACATCGTTATGTCATATTTTTTTTTTTTTCAATAATTCTTTCGTCCTCTCCAAAATAAACTAATACGTTAATCTTGTTTTCGCGGTATTACTATATTTAGCGGCGGCAGTATTCCTTCGTAATGTGTTTCTTGAACAACACGTTTTTGAAATTCATCAATGCGCGCGAAAAGTAATGCGTAAGCATACGCAGGATGATTCATCGGCGATTAAGGTCACGTTCCGTTTTATATCGTGTGCCGTTTTAAATGCTGCTCGACCATTTACGAAAACGTACGATTATGGAGTTATTAAAATCAATGTCGATTTTTTGTAATACATAAAATTATGCAATGTTATATTAAGAATTATTAGTTAAAATTTAAAATATTATTTTAAGACGTGGTCATTATACGGAAAGTAATATATAAATTAATACAAGTAAATGTTTTAAAATGTTTACATATACTTAGAAATTTAGATCTTCAACGCCATCTAGTGATAACTCATTTTTAGAAATAAAAAATGTATGCACCTGATGTTAGGCAACACTACATACACGTATGCCTTGCTGTACTTTATCGAGAGAGATACTTACCGACGGATACACTTACCGACAAGAAAATTTATCGACTTGCCAACAGCCTGCTCCAGAAAACTATTGCGACCAGTGGATAAAACAGGAACGTTACTTTATCCACTTTTGCAAAAGACAATTCTTTTTTGCCTCTAAACAAATATTAACTATAAATATTTAAAAAAAATTATTATTTAACAAATTATTATCCATATATATAAATGTTTTTTATTTCAAAAAGATCGTACACACGCAATTATTATTATAAAAAAAATGAAAATATTCTCTCTTGTTCCGTTAACAAAAATTGTAAATAACTTCGTTCATCACTTCGATAAAAAATTAGTGGGTCTTCAATACGGAAATAATAGTTTAATGAAAAAATCTCGCTAATCTGATCGTTGATACGTCCCTGACAGTTGTGTAGTCCCCCTCGCTCCTCGAAGGGAGGTGCGGCTTGCACCGGAAAACTGGAGGGGCGCCTTTAGTAGGACATAGCCTCGCATTATGTGCCTTAGGCCGGACTATATACAGTTCTGTTTCACTGACGCGGTAGCCGCGCGTAACACGCTTGAGTTCGCCGTCGTTGTTCGTTTTATCGTTCGCGAGACGATAATCGTCGACGATTTGACGGGACCTAAAAAAAAGAAGATAACAATTTGAAGATAATCGATCGCATCGCAAACTTCACCCTCACGCGATCGGTGCAACGTTCGCCGAAGAAATCAGAGTAGTTAAGGGGATGCAATTTTCATTTTCTTGATTACCAGTGACAGTCGCTTCCGGTTGACGGTGAAAAAAGGAAAATGAGCGGAGAGGCGCGAACATCGAAGATCTCGACGCGCGTCGTCTTGTGATTCTATCCTCTGTGATGATAAAATTATATCGAAGAGTAAAATAATGTTTGATCCAGTCTCCGAGGAAGAGAGGAAACGATTTTTTAGACAGGGCTACGGTTCTCACTTGCCAGGGTAAGATATTACGTTTGCCATACGTTTTATTACCCTTAATAATTCTTTCGTGATATTCAAAAAACAAAACATCTTATTATTTGAAAACGACAAAAAGACAAACATTCGACACAACTTAGCATTATATAGAAAGATTCGGACGCGTTATCGATTGCTCTTCTTTCATTCACCTCAACGAGACTTCTAAGGTTTTTAGGGGTACGTTAAATGGTATCGATTCTAGGAACGTTTCTTAAGCATCACGAGATAAGATTATTGTGTTCCACGTCAAGAACAAGAAAGCATCTGCGCGATGATCGTTTCAGTGAGTTATAATCAAACCTAATTAAATTTGCAAGTTGATCAACGTCGGTACTAAATGTCTTGGACGGACACGCGTTGCATAACGTATGCAAATACGATGTTTAGAATGGAGTACCGAAGTTACGATTCGACGTACGTACATATATATATATATATATATATATATATATATATGTACATTATTGCCAATTGTTAGACCAGAAAGAGACATGATGCGGATCGTGTTCCGTTTCCGATGGTATCTAAACAACGTAGACGTTACGTACGAGTGAGATGACAGAGCGGTGACGCGAATCAGACGTATCCTAATTTATAAAATGTTTCTTGACATAATTGGTTAAAAAAAAGCTAGAGTAACCAGTTGAAAGGATCTAGGACGATAATGAGTCAAGATGTTCTATAAAAAAAAAAAAAACTTCTCTTTGACTTTGAAATAATCCTTGTACGCACGTGTACCAGCTCGATAAAAATAGATCTATCTCTGATCAAAGAGAGCTCGCACTTTTACTGTTATGGAAAGTAACTTTGTTACTTGGCACGATAACGGTTACTTTCTATAGAACCGTATAAGTGTGCGGATGTCAAACGACATGTCCGTGGAATATATAATATGACCTGGCCCGTCGTCTCTTCTCCCCCTTGAATCTATGATATCGTCGACGGATACGTATGTTAGATCCATACGTTAGGTAGTTCTACGCTTGATGATCGAGTTACGTGACGGATACTAAATAAACAGATAAGAACATCGTGGACGTTCTCTTAGAACATTCTACGATCCTTTTTATATCACTTTCCAAGGATGGCGAAGCATCGAAAACGGTCTGATTACTTTGAGAAAGGTAACGATCTCGTCGATAGAAGAATCTACGATTCTACGGTTTCTGAACAAGAACCTCCGCGCATCGAACCGTGAGGATTCGCGTTAGATTGCCTTTTCTCTTCCTGATCTCCTTTTGTTCTTCTTACGACAGGACAAAAATATATGTGTGATAAAAAAGTTCAGACGCTTGGATACACGAAACGTTTTTATGACATTTTTCTCTTTTCTTTTCCTTTTAAAGGAAAAACTCTGGATCGAACGCCTTTTTCCCGGACCTTTGCCAAATACTACAGAAATTAACGCTTTGAGCACCATGTCACCTAGATATGGGTGACGTATAAATTGCCTATTCAATTTATTTATTTATTTATTTAAAGGGTTACAGTATTCTTTGAATATAATATTTTTACAAACAAAAATAAAACCCGACTTCGAACATGGAGTGGAAGAAAGCGCTGAAAAGTATAAAATAATTTTTGTGTATAAATTAAAATGATACTACAAAAATTGTAACTTTTTCGAAGGCAGCACAAAATTAATAGTACATTCTGCTTAAGAAGTACCTGGCTGGTTCGGATTTCAGATTTCAGAGTGAATACACTCATTCTTATGTCGTGAAAATAAGTGTGCAAGGACATTTTGTGCCGCCTTCGAAAAAGTTGCAATTTTTTTAGTATCATTTTAATTTATACACAAAAATTATTTTATACTTTTCAGCGCTTTCTTCCACTCCATGTTCGAAGTCGGTTTTTATTTTGTTGTAAAAATATTTTTTATTTCATTCTTTTTAGTGTATTACTACTTGCAAGATATAATTTAGATATATTAGATTTAATTTTTATAATAACATCCGCGAAGAGATTTAGCAGGTTTGATTCGAATAAGTGGACCCGTTGCTTAGTTATGGCCGGATAAACAAATAATTATTCGATAACTGATACTTATTCATAACTGTCACTTATATGTAGGTTTAACATCCGCGAAGAGATTGCCCGTTGCTTAGTTACGGCTGAATAAACAATTTGTACCATGTTCCACCTTGCACTAATTTTGTAATAACGTTGTTAACAATGGAACTACCAAAAAATTGTTTAGGAATGAAGTCAATCGGAGACCCATGCGTACAAGATGGAAAAGGTTTCAATCGAATTGGTCCATCCGTCTAGGAGTAGTGCCCGATCATACAAAAAATCGATAATTT
Organism: Odynerus spinipes; assembly: GCA_032403825.1. Lineage (NCBI taxonomy): Eukaryota > Metazoa > Arthropoda > Insecta > Hymenoptera > Vespidae > Odynerus > Odynerus spinipes. The sequence goes on along the minus strand of JAIFRP010000084.1, from coordinate 1,545,712 downwards.
TGCAATAACTTTGCAAATAATAAAGCGACATAGTCCACTTACGAATTGAGTAACCTCCGTCTTTTCGAAATCGGTTAAATAAATATACATAGGTATTCAGTAAGGTGAACAAAATAATAAAACAAAATTATTACAAATTATACTAGCAAATCTGTTAACTTTTGGATTATTCTACAATCACTGGCAACTATCTAAAGATGTTTGGCGTTCAAAGTGTTAAAGACCAGCGTTAATCACAGAGATCGTACTACAACGATCAATACGCGAGTACTCCTACCGATCTATAGACACAAAACATTTTTATTACACTTTTCTTTTTTTTCCTTTTAAAAAAAGACTTCCGATCGTTCACCTTTTCTCCGGACCTTTGCCAAACACTTACTCCAACAATTAAACGACTAACGTTAATCACATGCGATCAATCAATGTGATTGTACCGCAACGATCAATACGCGAGTACTTGTACCGATCTACTAACAAGGAAACCGTCCCAGGTGATACACTCCGATTTCGATGAAACGTCGCGTAGTTGTAGAGCAGAAGAAAATATGAGACACGTTAATAAAAAATAAACAAAATGAGGTCTAACAAAATTCCTAACTGCATAGAAATTTGGTACATAAAAAAAGAAACACTTCTTACATTTAACGCAAACCTCTATCATTAACCGTTTAGAAGTTATAAGCAAAAATGAAAAAATCCTGAAACTTTAGGGGCGGTTTTCACCCCTTTAACCTGCATTACAGCAGATAAAAAAAACACGTGTCTCATATTTTCGTCTGCTCTACAACTACGCGAAGTTTCATCGAAATCGGAGTGTATCACCTGGGACGGTTTCCTTGTAAGTAGGTCTTTACAATTCGCAACGATTCCACCTTACAAATCACGCTCGTCCGTCTTTGCGTTCAGGAATGGTGTCCTTGAATCAGAGATTAGATCGAGTGAGAATTAGATCGTGGTCTGACCCTTGACACGTACATCGGAAAAAGTAACGACCTCGAGTCGAGTGTATCGTGAAGCTGGTACCAAGACTGGTACCGAGACACTTTACACCCCCGTCCTACCACGCGAGGTGAATCCCGCGCGAAACTACCCTTATGGCGTTTTGTCTCGAAATATTTATACTACTGAGCGAATACAGCCTCGTTACTCGGGACTATTGATCCTGGAGAACCAGAACGGTATCGAAAATGTTTTCAAATGATGAAAAGTTGGATCGTCCTTGGTTCGCGTGATCTAGATGACTATTTGACGAGTTCGTTCGGCAAAATATAAGATTTATATAACGATCGGCTCCCAAATGATTTTTTAAATACTTTTCCACGCTGATGAAATACGATTTCGATATAAGAAAAATGCGTTGATGGATATCGATACTTTGTGAGCCTAGGAGACCTCGTGCAATGACCTAGATCGATTTCGTATCGATCTCAGCGTATCACGCCGCACGCGTCGATCATATATAAGTGACTTTCCGTGATGCACGTTAATAGTCAATGCACCATGACCGTCACAGAGTGAGGTTCCCATCTAGTAGGTCACCGGTAGTGCATTTTTACGATCCGTTACGTTCAATGAGCCGACGCTCGTTATCGCGAAGCATTGTTTCTCTTCACGGGCTCGAAGAGAAGCAACATTATTTTTAAAGCGATCGTGAGATAAAAAGTAAACCCGTTTCAAGTTCTTTGCACACTTTTCAGATACACGGGTCACTGTCCGACGCTCAAGTTTCGAGTGGGGAAAAGATTTGGAGCGAGCACGGAGGAAATAATGAGGGTAAGGACGATCGAGGAATTAAAAATGAAGAACAAAAGGAAAAAGATCTTAAAAAAAAAGAAAAAAAAGAAATAATACCACTGATGTTCCGCTAGGCAAACATTTCGTTTGAAATACTCTTATATTTTGCTACTCGTAGGAGTTACTGGAAAAGAAGATTCTAAAAACGGGGCCTTATAAGCCGAATTCCGGTAAGGACGTTGCACTCGTTAAGATACCGAACGAGAAGGACATCAGAAGAGATTGGAAGAACGAAGCGCATCTGTACAAAGCACCGCCATATATCTTAGGATACACTGGTAACGATCTATTACATCCTATCTATTATCTATCGGAGTAGAAGCAGCTTTGAAGGTACACCACGATTCGTGAGTAAGGCTATCTGGCTTTTAATTCGTAGGATACATTCCTGGCTTTAACAACAGGTACGGTCTTTCCTTTATGAGGGCAGTCGAAGAGGGTGCAAAAGAATGGCGCGAGACTCAAAGTAAACTGAGGGCACGGAGGGATATCATGAGGGCTGAGGCTGAAAGGACGGATCCGAGAAATCTTTTATCGCGTGCTAGGGCCGACAACGTTGACGTAGTGATCGATCATGGTCACGAACGGGAACGAGTGAATTTTGGTACGTTCCGACGATCTCGATACATTTTTTTGTTTTACACGTTGAACGTCACGTGGGTCATCGATTACCTCCACCCAATTTTATAAATTGCATTTGAATCATCTATTGTTATTTATGAAAATGTGATCTTAAACTTTTCTGCATCTATATTTTGAAAAATATTGTAAATAAAATTAGAAGACTTTTGAGTTTAGACAAATCGATGTGTTAAACGATTAACAATTTGTTATTTTCTCCTTTTTCGTTTTTTTTTTTATAGATTGCACTGTTTCTCCGGAAAAACCACCGATCGTGGGCTACACGGGACACATTCCCGGTGTAAGAGGAGAGGTAGACCTTTCCAAAAGGTATACAGAAGCTGCTAAAACGGGATTGGAATTGGTACGGAAAGAGCGCGAGCAAAGACTGAACAAAATGAAGGGCGCTACTGCCGTTCAAAGGGTACTCGATGCCGCGTACATCGACGAAACTGGCCATACGAGAGCGTAAAATTGTATACTTTAGAGAATACGTATTATAATCACGGTATTTGATACAGGTATTGAGATTATTGCCGCTGATTCTCTTGTGTTTCGAGGAAAAAGCAGATATGTATAAGCGTTTGTAAGTTTTAATTCAGAAATGGTGGATTTCTCTTCTCTTATTACTACTTCCGCTCCGTGTCGAGAGCTTTTATAAAATATTGATTTTATCAGTGGTATCCTCGCTATAAAATATTACCCGCAATACGTACTTAAAATTCGCGGATCGATATCTTATGCCCGCAAAAGTGGATCAAGTATAGATCGTGCCTTATCCATTTTAATAGGGAAGAAGTTGTAAAAAATACAAATAAAATAAATTTCCGATAGTATAAGCAAATGATACCTTTTTAGCGGGATGACGACGATAATTGTATAAGACAGGAATACTTTGTTCTATTATTGTCTGTCCCTCTTCTATTATTGTCTCTTCTGCGGAGTTAATACTGAACAGTTTTGAGATAGCTTAAATAGCAGTATTCTTTAATGTTCAGTGGCTTCCCAATTCTCTACAGATAGTTCAAAGTAGGATACGCATATGTTTAAGTCCACATTCGTTGCTCACATATCAATTAGTAACTTTCTTCGTATCAACGCACTCTACGCCTAAATATTCCGTCCATGTACGATAAATGGCTCTTTGTACAAATTATTCTAGCTACATCGAAAGCGAATTTCTACAAAACGTTTAATCGTTAAATCACACGCACACTACGCGCATTCATCGAAAGAGATTCTTTATATGTTTCTGCCTGGAAACATCATTAAAGAATAACCTGAACGGTCGACATTTATAAGTTAATTCCATTTCTCGGTTCATGATTGGATCCGATAAGATTTATATTTCGAATCTAATACGAAATGAAAAGTGGAATTTAGCTGTTATAAAAAGAATATATTCATTAATAAATATTATAACATTTTTTGGAAGCAATTCATACTCATGATAGTTGTCCCCTTAAATGAAGTAATGACGTTGTAAAGATTTTATCTGTGTAAATAAAATCATTAATAAATGGATAGTTTTCGTAAGGTCATGTAATTGGAAAATAATATATCTATTATTTAATGAAAGAAAACTTTTATAAATAAATATTTAGCGAGGCGTATAGATGTGTACAATACAATGATGCTATATCAAAAGTCTAAAGTTTTATGATAGCAACGTACAAATACTACTTCAGTTTTAACATACAAATACGTAGTACGGTTTATTTATTACGTTGCGGCAGTCTATTTATTCTTTCTATCTCCATTGCGACCGTTTTTTTCCAACACTCGGTCGTTAATGTATTTTGTCCATATGACAAAGACATTAACCTAGCTAGAACTATTAAAGAATGTAGATTATCTCCAGTTATATTTTTATTTGATTGCCGCATCTGTACAAAGTCTTCTTGGATAACCTGCACGATATAATATTAGTCATTAGAGTGAGTATTCTATATAAGGTTGTCTTCTTATACCTATGGGTTTAATAAATAATATAACTTACATTTGTAATACTTTCATTAAATTCAAATTCAGTATGCCTTAAAACTTCAAGATAGTGGCGAATATCAGTCAATCGATTTTTGTCCTTCAAGTACTGCTGAGCAGCTTCAATTACTTGTAAGTATAAATTTTCGGATTCTTCATCTACTTTAAGTATAACTTGAGTTGGACACTGCCAAATCAAATTGATCATATAGAAACAACTTTGTTTAAAGCATTTGTTATATTATAAAAAGGTATTACTCACTGGTATAAAAGATTTTGCTTCTGACAAAATTAAAACAGGTATATCTGTATCATATTCCATTGTATAAAATTTAAAATCATATGGCACTTTCTGAAATGTAATTAAATTAGTAATAGCATCGTAGTTCTGTCTTCCAGCTTGTGAAACTTGACCACTAGTCAATCCTGTTTCATCAATTACAAGATGTGTATTAGCACTTAGTTGCAATATACCACTCGTTAATCTGTTGCACTCATAGTCTTTCCTAAAATATAAAAGCACTTCTTTTTAATTAATATAGCATCTGCATATGTTAAATATATAGGATACAAATTGTAATCTAACTAAAATTACTTACTTTGGTACCAATGCCATATCGTTTAAATTTTCCAATGTAACTTCCAAAAAGTGACTCTTTTTTACAAATAACGTTAAAAAATCATAAAGCTCTTTTGGAAATGTCTTGTATTTAGTGACAGAAAAATTGGTAATATTTAAGGGATATGTACCAAGACAAAGATAATCTTTTCTCATATATCTAAAAATAACATAATTTGTAAAATAATCTCTAGGTATTTAGGATTATTTAATAGCAATATTATACGTACACAGAAGATAATAAATGGCAGATAAGATAATCTGCAGCCAATTGATCACCAAATAGTAATTGACTTAAAATTATATGAAGATCTCCTCTTATTGCTTGAGCTTTTGACATAATTAATGGAACATTCTCTATTTCATGTTTTGTTAACTCAGTTACCTTTATTGCATGAAGTCTGGGTACAAGAGAGACTGGAGGATTATGTGTGTGCATTTCAGCATCTTCCATCATTTCTTCAGTATTATTAACAACACTTAATGCTGGATCAAGAGATATAAATCCTATTATATCTACGACTTGATTCAACTTCAAGGATATTTTTTCATCGTAGATCTAAAAATATATAACAGCATAATGACAATTATAGTTTTAAAATGATATAAAAATGTATACCTTTCTTCTATAAACAGTGGAAATTGAAAATAATTAACTAACCTTTACAATGCAAGCTTTACCATCATCAATCGGAACTGGAAAATTTAGAATATGTTCCTTTGATAAAATGTTACTACTATTATTATTATGCTTAGCAATATTTGATTTTGTATTTGTTTTATCTGTCAATAATTTCTCTTTCTTTCTAATTGGTTCTGAACAATCCATTTCTTCCACTCCATTATTGTCTAAACTTCGTTTATTGGAGTTGCAGTTATTTACTATATTCGTATTTGAATTATCATTATATGTTGTTCCTTCTTTTGTCCAATCATTTAACCCTGGTATAGAAATTACAGTGCATGTCTGCCTTTCAGAACTTACATTTTTTTCCGAGTTAAAAAGGATTTCTTCATTTGGCTACAAAAGATTAAAATTCTTTGTTAAATATTCTTCTCTTAAAAATAAAAACATATTTATTAAAACAGTTGTAGGTAGTATTATACATGAGATAAACTGTTCTTATAGCATCTCACACCTGAAACTACCATCATTTTTCTTTAGGCCTTACATCATACCCAGAACGTCTAAATAATCAACGGGGGTATATAAATGATGTAAGGCCATATATTAATACATATATAAATTATTACCGAACAAAACACAGAATCCGTATACATTCCAAATTTAACGTCGCAGCATCCACTCTGTATATTTTTCACCTCATATTTTTGAAAATAATATTCAGGATTATACATATCTTGTACCATGCCACGAAATCTGACAAGTTGTTTATCCCTAAAGTCATGTAATGGAGCATTATTTAACAAAGGAATTTCTTTTAATGCATCAGAGTTTTCTAAAATAAGTTTACAAGATGGTTGATTTGCAATAAAATGTTCGGGTGTCCAATCATTAATGCTGAGAGCTATGAAAAATATAATTTTATGTCAATTAATCTATTAACATTATACAGCGGCAGATAAACGTTTGTCTTTGATTATGGTTATTATTAAAAAATAAGAAAATATTAAATATCATAGAAGACTTACACATTATTTAACAACAAATAATCTTAATTTGATACTTGTCAAAATAACTTGTAATACATCCAAGAGTTTATTATCTAGAATTTATAAATACTGTAACAAATTCTCGCCACAAAAGCGCGCGAGTTTAATATACTAGTACGCACAACCTCATACAAAGAAGTATGTATGTACAATCAAGTATAATCTTCATTGGTACATACGTATTTGAGATGACTGGAATTATCCAATTAAAATCTATACAGGTTGCATTCTAATAAAATAAAATAGCACTTATGGAAATACTATTTAGAGAATATATAATTAATAAATATGCATTGAAAACATCTTGGTAACTAATTTGTTTTCTGTATTATCGTGTTATCAATTAGGAAAAATTAACTTTTACGTGCTTTCCCGCCAAGATTTATTTCACATGTTACTTATTCATGATTTGCTAATAATTCGATATAATTCGATAAGAAAACGCTCATTGGTTACTACTGCAATAATCGATTTATATTATATTCAACTATCGACATATCCACATTATAGTTTGAACATATCGATAATCAGTGGCGCCCCTGTCGTTGCACTACCAGCCAATCACCGTGCTTTTGTCTGTACCACTACGGATAGGTTAGTAAACGATATCTATTTAGTGCAACTATTATGGCTTAAGACCGCACATGCGCATCATGGCCAAAATATAAGAAGAAGAAGAAGTAGTGCAACTGGTGCAACTACTCTCAGAGTTATGGTTGGTGGTGCTTTGCATATACAAAAGTTGAGGAGAAAAGTGTATTCTTGTTTTTTAGATTAAGAAAGGTTTGTACGTGACAACACTTTTACTACGAGACATTGATCAATTCTATGAACATATATTTTTAAAGTATTGAATAAACCATGATGTAAAAAATCTAACGTTTGGAAAAAACGTTCGTCGAGAAAAAATTTTGCAGATAGTGAATCCATCACGATTTTTATTATTCAGTTTCAGTTAAAATGCTAAATAAAACAAAGATTTTTACAACCTTTGTCCGTAATTATTCGGTACCAAAATATGGGAAACCAGGTGCAGTAAAATATGAAAAAGTCACCTATTATCCCAGGTAACGAACCATGAATATACTTCAGCAATTAGATGAATGTATACCTGATTTGTGTTACTATGAAATTTTTAAAAATTTTGTTTTTAGACATCCGGACCACCAAGATCCTCCAATTACTCCATCTAAACTTTTAATGGTTAAGTTGGTAAAACCTTTTCCGGGTAATCCTTATTGGGATAAGAATATACTTACGCAATTAGGCATCGCGAGTAAAGTAAGAAATTGTGCGTTTTTATGCATAAATTTGTATACATTTCATATATATACTTTATTTCTGTCTAGGGAAGAGAACCTGTAATTGTTAAAAATACTCCGGAAATCTGTGCCCTGCTATGGAAAGTGAAACATCTTGTAAAAATTACTCCTATAAAACTACCTGACCCGTTACCCAACCTGGAGGATTTAGGTGCAAGTTATTTACACGACAATGGAACTTTATATATTACTCCCAAACTAGATCCATTGCGCGTAGAGTCTACTGACAAATTTGAAAATGATCCAAAGAAATTAGAAAGTCTTAGAATAGGAGAGAAATTAAGGTTGCAATGGATGAGTGGTAATTTGCCGTAATGCGATGATTAATTTAACAAAAGTTTTGAATGCAAGAGTTTGGTAAAATTGTATTAGTTTGGAATGGAGGGATACTATAAAGCGAGTGTTTGAACAAATAATATACTTTATTCGTATTCTATGTATGATCGTGCGAACACGTTACAACTTATAACCTACTAACAGGTAATGTTAAAATCTTGCCGAACTTCCATCTTTTTTTTGTTTTTTTATCTTTTTCCTTATACGATACGATAAGACTTGTCGAAAGTGAAGGATGCGTGCCGCTTTGGATCAGTCGTGCGGTCCTACGTAAATATTGTACGTTAAAAATCATATTAACTGTATTTAAATCTATCGCAAAGAGACAAAATGACAATAATTTGCTAGGCCGTTCCGCATCCTTTGAAAGAGACTCCTCGCAAAAGTTTCAAGCACGTAATAATACGGGACACAATGTTAATACTTTGTAACTTTACTTGCTTGATCCTTAATCATGGAAGTAGCCTTTTATTTCAAATTTGTCTGCGATGCTAACGAGTATCTATACTGAAATAGTAAACCCTATTTGTACACTAGATTCTATGAAAACATGTTTCCATATATACGTAAGTAGATTTCAAAAAATTCAAATAACGTTAACATTTTGGAAGTCCTAGTAACGGAAAGACAACGATCTTATCTTTTTCAGCCGATCGCTCGTACTCGTCCTATGTAAAATTTACGTTGAACTCGACCGTCTACGACTTCGAAGTTTCCAAAATCGCCTATCTCTGGACGTATGATGAATGCAGATTGTATTCTGCGCTTTAGTACCTTTCTCAGGCATATATATTTTCAACAATCTCGTCGCCCGATCTTCTTGCGTTCGATCATACGCTTTGCCGCTAAGAAAGCTCAGTAATTTCAAGCTACGTCTTTTTATTCTCAAACGATTTAAGAAATTCGTCTCCGACGTCGGAGTAGGGCTACCGCTGTTCCGATCATTTGATTCTTCACCGAGCTTGTTAGATTTTCTTTGCATAAATTCTATTTGTCTCCTACACTCACGTGGAGCATCGAGCCTCCTGTATCTACATCTATCGCTTGGTTCGGTCGCCCCGATCGCAGCGTAAGCTTCTTTCTGCAATCTTTCAAAACTTATCTTCTCTAAATTTCTGTTATTAGACTCCTCTGCTCTTAGCGCTACGGATTCCAATTCTCTTAACCGTTCAGCTTCTTTGGTACTCTTCGATGAATCTAGCGGCGCCGGTTCAAGCTTCTTGGGGCCTTCGTCCACGTCGGAAAGTTTTCTATGAAGGTCGACGATCTTTCTACGAAATTCCTCATCTTCTTGACTCAACTTGGCAAAAATACGGTCTCTCTCGATCGCGTCGGTACTCGAGCTGACGTTTTTGGACGTCGCCGATTGCAACCTCTGTCACCACCATCCAACTTGATGTTTTCCACTTCCAGGCGAATCCTCCTCTTCGGGAAGAGGTTCTAGTCTTCTTCTACCTAAGAAGCAACGAAGCGAGCCAAGACTACCTCCACCGAGTAATTGATCCATGCTTAGCTCTGGCATACCACAATCGTCGTTCTCGGATTCTTGATCGTGATCATCCTCCGTTGATAAATTGAGACCGTAATTATCTTCACCGGAAGTACCCAAATTGCCGGTTCCATTCGGCGGCGGCTAGGGAAGTCAGGTACAGCTCGGGCTAGTGATTCTTTGCAAACAGAGGGCAAGCGAGTCATGCAAAGGCGTGCGAAGCTCACAGCTTACTATACTTGATGCTTTTGCAGAAGGTACGGGCTTCGAAAGAAAGCTATACAAACGTGTCTTTGCCTAAGGTTTATTTTAACATTCTCTTACTAAATCCTTACCTAAGACAGTTTGTAATGTACTCATCTACGATCGTGTAATAATAGGCGAGTTTCGTTCACACGATTGCAGGACACAGCATTGGAAGAAGAAAGCAACAAAGTCATCGGACAAAGTGCGATATACGATTTTATAACGACGGCAAAAATGATATTATTATTGCTGATATTATTTTTATCAGAGATCGTTATAGGTTCCTACGATATAAAAATTGAATGCGCATATCTCGTCAAGCTATAATAATGGTTTTAACTTTGTCCATGACTAAATGTTACGGAAGCGCGGCACGCCACTACTCCTTGGAAAAATCCATAATCTCAAGCTGGCCAGTACCTTCGAATACTAACGTTACGGCAAACTCGTGGAAATAGTTACCGAATGTGCCGTGAAGCTCTCGTCGTCCGGGCCCCCGGACGTTGGAGTACCCCAAATATCGTCACCAGACGTTGCTCCAGACGTGGTACCCTCTTCGTCATTGGGATCCAGAGAAAATTCTGTCCTCTCGGGAGGGACTGGTGGTTGAAGAAGGTACCCACCGACTCCCTCGCCAAATTGTTCCAGGAGAACCATTTTACTAACAACATAATTACTGGCTCTTGCAGTCCAAGCTCTCAAACCTGTGGGTGGTGATTCCGTGTCACGATTTTCATCGTCTCCTTGCTCGTCTAGCTCGTCATCCTGGTCTAAACTGCTCATCGTACCGAATCTTCTCAAAGTCCTAAGTTCGATATTGAGAAAGAAAGGATATATGTAAGTAATAAGGTACTCCCTGCAGTCGTGCTAAAAAATGATCAACGATCATGGCTTATTGCGATCTACCTGTAAGGTGGTTCTCCATCACAGTCGAGATCATCTTCGCTTCCATCTTCCGTATTACCATCGACGGACGTATAATTCGGACTGTTACGTCCTGGACTATCATGTAGGCCGTTTCTTAGTCTATGTCTCGTACATAGATCCGGCGTAGGTGGCATAACGGATATTTTTGGTGGTAACGGAGAGAATGGGTCCCTCGGTAGAGGCGGTGTAGGGCAACCAGATCTGAAGAGATACGTATACGGTCAGTCAATGTTAATCGTAAATACTTCGTTTAATATATTGGATTATCAATAAAGCGTATAACCTGTGGCATCTTTTACAGATGTTGATAGAACTCGTCGAATTTTCTTTCGAGGACACATAGCTCCCGTTTTTTCTTGCCGTAATACTATTAGACTTGACTGTACTTAAACTGGCACTCGAGGCCGTGCTCTGTTGCTCGACGTCCGAATTCACAGTCGCAACTTCTTCCATCGCGGTTTCTTGAATAGGCCTATCTGTCTTCTCTCTAGGCGTTCGTGCAGCTAACTCTTCGACCGTCCATTCCTCGAGAGAACTCTCGTTATCCGGAGGTGGTATCTGATGCGAATTACGCACCCATTGAGCAAGATGATTGTCCTCCCGCGTATTCTTCAGAATGTCGACGAGGCTCTCGGTCGAGCGAGATTCTTTTTCTTCCTCGGGTTCTCGTGGTTCTCGCACAATCTACGCGACACAACGACACCCGATTTGACCAACCTTACATTTATTATATCCATATTTCTAAGCAGATCGTTTAAAAATTGCTCATCAGCATATACCTGTGGACTTTCCGTCGATTCTCTAACGGTAGCGAAGTTGTTGCTGGTAACCGGGCTCTCTTCGGGGCTGCCCAAACTCGGCGTTCCACCATAGCCTGTATTTAGATAGATTCTAAAATACAACGAATTAGTACGTGGTAAACAATACTACCTAGTAACACATCGACTACTTTCTACATAGACTTATCTACTCTCTTTTGACAAGTAATCTATACGACACTGTGTACAATTGCTACTTACATTTGCCGTTGTAGCAAATTATGCCAGACTGCTTTGAGCTCGGGACTGGGAGCTCTCAGAATGATAACGCGTCTTCGAGGACGACTGTGGGGACTACAACCACCGCTATTCGTCGTTTCCATCTGACCATTCTCAGCATTGCCATTCGAACTGATCGCCACCTGTAATCTAAACTCTGTCGGTCTTTTCCTGACGGTAAAGCATGCCTCCGCAATATTGGCCAGGCGTAGAGGCTCCTCCGTGACAAATAGTACACGATCTCTCGAAACACGAGCAAAGACCAAGAGATCGGTGAGAAGGAGCGCCCAAGATGGTTGCAAACGAGCACGACCTTCCACTTTGGCTAGTGCACCGCCGAAAAGCCTATTGCAATTAGAAAATGTTATCTCTCAAAATAAATCTCTTGGATTTGACGTTCTTAACACGTCCGCTACCAGGGTATCAGAAGAAAATGTAATATGGCATTAGTTGTCATTAGCCAATTCTATTATTGCTTAAAAACGAACAAATGTAATTATCTTCAGACCATGAATATCCTACGTCTATTTTATTGTTTTATAATTCAACAAATCTGTTTGCAGCACAATTTGGTCCAATTAATTATCATAAACTGAGATCATAAACTAAAGAACACATGTCATATTTGTGACGATGGTAGCGAACGTATTAATAAGCATTTATCGACTAACCATTGCCTCCCTGGCATAGCTAAAGTAAACGGTTTGCACTTTGCGAATACCAGTCGCGATTCAACCTCTTGCAAACTAAGTAAAGGCCTTCCGGTGTCACGCGGTGGTTCCATAACACCTGCATTAGCTGTCGCTTCTCGATAACCTTGAGCCAAATCACGAGCTTGCTGGCAGTTTCTCGGAGATGCCAGATTCAATAACCTCGTCATTTCTCTGGAAGAAGAATGCACACACACACACGCGCACAAGAACAAAGAAATGTTAAATTCGAAAAAGAGCGCTGGAAGCTTCGACGCTCGAAACGTCAAACGCTTTGCGTCGATCTTAAAAATGTAATTTAAACGCACCTGTAGTGTTCTAAAGGAAGCAAGAGAACTCCCGTAAGATCAGGCCGTCTTTTATGGGGTACGGCAGGTTCACAAACCAACTTTGCGAAAGCTGCGTTTCGTCTGAGCGCAACGAGCAAACAGCAGGCCCGTTGCAGCCCACTAAGGTACCGCCTATAGGCCGCCGTGATCCTGGGTACTCTGCAGAGATAGCTATCGATACCGCCACCCTCGTCTCTGATCTCCTCGGATATCTTTAGTAACTCGTCGAGATTTTGAAAGAGGATCATGTAGTCCGCCGCAGAGAGAACGTCACGTCTTTCGAACAACGGCGTCATGAATCTCGTGTGACCACTCTTCAGGATTCCCCAGTACCTCGTCTCTCGTACCGTTAATTCTTCCTCCGGCGGTGCATCCGGAGCGAGATTCGGAAAAACCTGATCACGTAGACGTGCAAGATTTTCGTCCTGTCTTTTCGAACTACTACCAATCGAGAGACCGCATGCATTAATGTCGTTACCTATGAATATGCTTCTTTTTGAATAAGCTGATAACTTGTTCAACATAATGATTTCTACTGAAACTGGACCTATGGTATTTTACAATTTCGAAGTTAAGTAAAATCGTGGATAACGCTCGACGAGTCGTATCGAAAATCGAATAATGTCTCGGTATATACCGTTCGAAGTGATTATGAGCAAATAATCCGGTTGCATAACCCGTAAAGAAAAATGCTACTATGTCTTCCGATGTAATCTTACTCGCATGCAACTCTTCGATGCTTTTCAGATAGAATAAAAGAGAGCGTTACATCGATCGGTTACTTCGTAACGCGGATAATAACGAGTTCCATGCTGTTCGCGTATTCATATGTACTTAGGCTTGCCATACATACGAGTTTGGTCCAAATAATATTGGAAGCTTAACATTCAAATAATCTCCCGGTTTTTTTTTAAATTGCAATAATTGTTACGTGTTAATAACCACAAGTATATCCATGTATCTATTCTACCCTAATTTATTGCAATTTGCATACGTTATTTTGCAAATTAGAGTTAACGTAAAAAAAAAGAAGTACGATCTGCTAGGTGAAATGTCCGGACTTAACTTCGAGAAATGATGGCAAGCCTATGTATACTTCTCCGATTGAAAATATATATTGCTTATGATCGGAAGTTAAAATTAAAGGATGGGGGTGTGAAATAAATGAAAAGAACAATGAGTATAGTTTAAAACAAAACTTGTTGACAACAAAAAAAGACAACCGGGCAAAGTACAAAAAGATAACTGAATGATAAGTCACAAGAGCACATCTTCCGCGAGAGACGCGCGTGCGTGATAATTTTTTTAAACAAGGCACTTTCGTTGTAATATTTATAAAGAAATTCGAAGATAAAAAAAGAAACATAATAATATACAAGTTTTAATAGTGAATTTAAATCGCGGTATTTCTTCACTGTAAAACAAAAGCACGAGGTAAGCTTCGAAGCGATAAAAGAAGAAAAGAGAACGACTAATCGCGTTCCCTTTCAGCAGATTTCTGCTAGTTCAATTCGACGATCAATAAATCCAATCAAGTTCATCGATATCGATCGAAGGACACGTTCGCTTTCATCGTTGAAAGATCGAAACCGTTCGTCTGCAAATCGATCAATTTTCCCGCTCAAGTTAAACGCCGAGAGGAAGGTGATTCTAAAATTCGGCGAATAACGAATCGATTCGCCAGCGACCTGATCCATCTACGATCTTTCTATCTTTCGAGCGGGCCGCGAGCCGCGAGCGAAGATAACGAAAGGAACGAAAGAGATAAGCGGTTGAGGTTTTACGAACGATACTCGTGTGATCGGTGTGTCAGACCAAAACGCCGGTACCGACCTCGGCGCTGAACGCGACGGTGTGCTGACTAGTGGCACCGAGCGATTGTTGAAGGGTAACGTTCACCGAGTTGGGCCTGTGCGCCGAGGAATGAACGCCTCCCTTGCGATAAACCTCAAGGACGAGCTGATTCGTTGCCGCCTGGATCAAACCGAGTATCTCGTCTCTCGGTCTCGTCACGACGTTCGTCGTTTCGACAAAGACAACGTAGTCGCCGGGTTTTAAGCCGGATCTCTCCGCAGGACTTCCAGAGTCGACGCGTTCCACGCGTGGCGGTCTGCCCCAAGATAAAGAGAAACCCCATGGCACCTGGACAACGGTAACGTATGAGAGTATATTCACGAATACTTCTGCGCTTATTTGCTTCTTTTAACACGTTAAGCGGTATGCCGGTCACCGGCGACTGACAATATAGCCAGTCAGTCAATGTTTCTAGCTAGACACTGATTGAAAAGTATGTATATCGTCAGTCACGGGTGATTGACGCGTCCTGAGTAGAAAAATAAGCAAAGTAGCCTCTTTGCTTAACGTTAACTTAACGTGTTAACATTCTTAACTAATATAGTTTTATAATAATGAAATATTCCAACGGTACCTGATTAACGGCGCTTTGTCTAATCAGTCTTCTAGTTACGGTGCAGGGTGTTCTACCACCTTTCGCAGTAAAGCCTGGATGTAAAGGTAAACCCGTCAAAGGATCGACCGGTTCCAACTCGAGGTGTCTCAGATACGTCAGATCATCGCCTCCGGTATTGTTGCTATCTGATTCTCCATCTTTGGATAAAGGCGGCGAGACTCCACATTCTTGCGGTACACCCGCGTATGTTGTGCTCGTACTTCGGCCGGATCCAGATTCGAGCGGGTGCCATGTCGCTTCCTACGAAACGTACGTTGCGATATCAATCCTTTTGTGTAGTCCTTTTATCCTTACACTCCGATTTACCGATACTTTAATATCATGCCTCGTTTCTTCGGCGAATACTACACGTTTCAGCGACATCAACGTAACTCTCCTCAACAAAATTCAAAAATTTTTAAAAGAACACCGATAACGATGAAAGCAACGCAATAAATGGCGACCGCGATCATCTTTACGACGCGTCGCAAACGAACGTCAACGTGCGTTGAGAAAGCACTGCACGGACATAACTATTGTAATGGCCAAAAGCCAAGCGAACTCTGCGCGGATGATATGTCTACCGTCAGGCAATCGGCTTAACCCTGACCTTAAGCGAGAAGACTTAAAAATTGCAGACATTATGAGAGTTTGCGATACTATACGTAGGATTAACGTCGATAAAGGCGCCAAGACTTTCTCAAGTAATTAAAAAACTAACGTATCTCTGTTTAACGATTTAAATTACCGGCTTTGTAATGCTTTTATAGAAATTCCTTCGTATCCTGTATAATATAATACATTCGGTAGCGATAGTTACCTTATCTTGAGACAGAGGTAGAGGTAGAGTCATGCAGCCCAACAATTCGCTACGTCTGAAACACGAAGGAAAGGGTGGCGAACATAAATTTTTCATGTCTTTTAGATAGTCACGTACTGGCACATTTCCATACGGACGGTGGCGGCGTCACGTAGAGACACACGAGACCAAGTACGATTTACGTGTGTTTGAGGAGTGAGAGACCGGGAGAGAGAGAAGATACATGCGCGCGCGCGTGCTCGCTCGTGCGGCTTAAATACCATTTCGCAAAGAAACGTACACACACGATGGTAGTGCGGATGTGACGAGAGATGCACGTGGTAATCCCGATGCGCATGCCTCGAGAGAATCGATTCCCCTCCTACCGCAAAGAACCCTCGAAAACCCAGATATTAGTTTGGATATTGGAATGGACCGTAGCGCGTTCTACGGAATAATATTTTCTATTTTGTCCGAGCGGTAATCATCCACTTATTGATTTTACCACGAAATATTGTTTTTTTAATGTTGAGATCGATTAAAATAAGATAAAACAGATCTTTGGTATCTGACAACATTAGTCATCGATAAAAGTATATACGTTATGTTATCGAAAATTTTTAATGCAAATACACCGTTGCATATAATTTTACATTCTCGTATACTCCATCGAAAGCTTATTTTGCATTCGCGAAGGGTCAACAAATGCACTGCAATGAAGGTACATGGAAAAATGTGAGTTAGTAAGCATTACGTGTAACCCTGACACTTGACCCAAAAATTGCATCTTTCTTTGGAAGATTCTCATCTTTGAATTCGTGACATCGTTAGAGCGGATCAAAAGCGACGGCTAATTGGACTCTCCTTTTGAACTAATGCTCGGAGATTCTCCGAAGTAATGATTCAAAAAATGTAAAACATTTCGTACTAAAGCAAATCTTTTCAGATTAACATACCCGTGAGAAGTGTCAACGAAAACGAATCAGGTTTGATCTACTGTATTCAATCTATCGACTTGATAAACTTGCTCGTATGATATGCATACTAATAGGCTAATAGAATCCTTGCAGAAGGTCGTGAAGATAAAATGAGTGTAACTAAGCACGATAACCGAATTGCGCATCGAGTCTCGATAAATTTGCAATAAAGATTCCCAGGCTCCCAATCGAAGCTCCCGCAAGACATTAGCTCGGATTCCATTCCGATCGACTGCCTCCTTATTCTAAGTTTTTTCGGGCATGCTCACCTTGCTCGGCGATCCCTGTGCCAGACGGCGATGTCCAGGGACGTGGGTTTGCTGATACAGTGTGTGTTATTTACTGGACAGGGCAGTATCAAGGTCTCATGGAAGACCGGATTCGGCGTTGCTTTGTGGACTGCGGTTCTCTTAACGACTCCTTCGCCGCTAATGTTTTTTAGGCTGACCTTAACATAAGCGTGAACAGGTCCCTCGTAGGTCCGCCGGAGGTCCTTGCACCTTATCACTGTACGAAAGAAAAAAGGATACCTTTAAGATGGAGCCCAACTCCGATGAAGCGAAACGTTTGGTTCTTTTCTCTCTTTTTTTTTTTTTTTACTCTTCTTCGCCCAACAAGCGCTGCCCGCGCCCACGTCTCCGCCCCCGCCCCTGATACCCAACGTCTTCTCGTTTACCCTCCAATTTACTTCGAATATGAATTCGAAAATTTCGTTTAGATCTACACGAGTACATAGGCGATGTAAGCTTAAACGAAGTGCATAAGAAATATTCTATGTTCTCGGGACCGATCGTACCACAGCACGCACTACTCGCAGCTTGCCGCCGTCCGATAGCAACGATACTTTCCACCAACTGAACGTAAAATATTTCAATGGAAAATATTAAAGCCGAGCGCCGTCTCAATAACGATTTACTTCGATACCTTCGGTACGACACGCACACTCTCACGATCTCGCCAATATTTCCTACGTTTGGATCTACGTGCTGACGGCAAACGACATAGAATGCACAACGAAGTCGTGCCTTCCATGAGACACGTAAGTAAACTAGGGTCACGGGAAATTCTTTTTTCGCGAGAAGCTTCTGACTCCTATGTTTATGCAATACTAATATGCATATGACAGGAATCAATGTCGTTGGGCCTACTAACCGAAATGAAAATGCCAGGGGAGTCTGTGGGTTACTGGCACACTACTATCTTCCACGGTGCCAAGTGATAGACCCCCTCTCGCGGCACGCGACCGGCGCATGTCTCGTTACGAGTACGATTCAGGAACGTAACGAGCAACTCGGCGAACCCCGGACGCTTTACTTTTCTACCTTTCCCGTAAAAAAACAAGGATTTACAACTCACCTCGAACTTTTATATGATCGGTAACGAACGAATACTCGATCTCGATCGATCCACGGCAATTCGACTTCAATGGCTCGCTCTCCGGACTATATTTCAAGCATCTCCGAACCGTAGCGACTAACGGAGCTTCGGGAGTATTCGAAACGGAATTTAAGACAGACTTGGAGCTATAATAATCGTCCGTTGAGGATGATTTTGGACTTTCCAGCTCCCAAACATTGCCCTTTTCACTCGTGTCCATGCGTTCTTTCTTATGCTCAAGATCCGTGCTGGAGAAGACTCGTTTATCTTCCAACGTAGAGTCCAAGTTGGTCTCGAGCGCTAGCTTCTTCACGTTAGGGTTGATCGCTTCGAGCAGAGTATCGTCTTGTATTTTTGATCTTCCACTTGATTTAGGACTGACGCTGGAAGATAGTCTTCTCTTCGGTCTTTTCCCATCGATACTTTTCTTCTCTTTTCTCTGCTGTCGCTTCCTACGTATTCCACGTTGTCTTTTCAGGGTAAATTCACCCTCGCCATGTTCGCTGACCGGTGAAGAGAAAGCCCAGGCCATAGGGGAAGGATCTTCCAAGAGTTGGCTGGCTGATGAGACGGAACTGTCGCTGTGTTCCATGGCGACTTCGTCATTCGTGCTGCCTTCTCTTCCATATTCCACGATTGTCTCATACGTGTGATCATCCTCGAATGCTTCCTCTCCTTCCTCCTCTTCCCCTATAGCTTCTCCAACTGTGTTAGTATCTTCGAATATTTTAGTCCTTTCCTGAACGTTCCCCAAAAGAATCTCCGCGACCGTCTTCCCTCCAAAATTAGTTTCGTTTTCTCTACAGGTAAAAGGTAATCCGCATTAAGTATTGTTGGCTTAATCGTATTTCTCTTGATATATTCCGTAAACTCATACATTATTTTATCATACTTACCTACTGAGAACTTCCGTAACCGTATTGTCCATGTTTTCGAACTTGGGTAAATCTTGATCGATAGCTAAGTTGGATAGTTTCCCCGCGAGTGGCGTTTGCCGATGGTTCTTCCCCTGCTTCAAAGGACTAACGGACTGACGATGAGCGACTTTCGTGTAATACGGAGTTCTACATCGCGCGTGTAATTTTAAAACCCTTGCCAGTTTCGGCTGATACTGTGCTTTCTTAGACTCATCCAAGTCCATCCTGAAATCGCAGTTTTGTAAATAAATCTGAGACTTGCTCAATGGTACAGAGTCCGCCTCCATCACGTCCTCGGGACTAGTGGCCATGGAGATTTGTTGAAAAAAGTCCGAAACGTGAGACTGCAGATTTGCGCGTGCCTCGTTAACTATGTTTTGTGGTAGCTCGTTGTTACTTCGAAAACTTTTAGATCGACTCTTGAAGAACAAAGTCGGATCCGTTGGTAACGTTAAAGCCGTCGAGCACTTTGAACCAGCCGGAAGGAACGTCAACGGTCCTATGTCCGCGTCCACTCTTGGGGTGCCCTGATAAAAGCTCTCCAACTTGGGCGACCTTTCCAATTCTTGAGAAAGCGATTGTTGTTTACCCGTTCTCGCGTTCCCCTTCGTTGCCTGGTGGTGGCAAAAGTATCGAGAAAAGGATTATCCTCGGCGCAATCGCTTTTTAATAGAGGCATTCTCGTCGAAAACGCTATTTTCTCGGGAACGTATCCACGATCGATGCGGTCGAGTATTCTACTTACTTGAAAGTACGTCCTCAAGTCACTTCCATGGCTACGGCATCGCCGACGACGAACCGGGGTAGGCTTCGCCGAAGCGTTCTGTATATTCGAAGCATGTTGTACGTGCCTGTTTCTGCTACCGACGGCTGGTGGTGTATTGGACAAGTCTCGAAAAGGCCTACGGGGCGCCTTCTTCAGAGTGACTGCTGGACCGTGGGGCGTCGAGCTGTTCGCTGACAACGATCTCGAGACCGTCCACTTCAGCATCTTTGACAAAAAAGAAAAAAAAGGGAAGCAAAGTGTTAAGAGAAGGAACTTCCGGCACATACTACTACACTTACGATCTTTAAAAGACCCACTTCTTATCGAGCTGATTAAAATTATCGACATTTTAGTTTTTTTTCCAATAATATTTGCACGTCTTTTATATCGAATGGATCAATGTTCTCTATCATATTTGCGTGCACAAATATAATCTCGCGCTAAACTCGTAGGACGACGAATAACGCCTCCTTTCGTTTTTAACATTAAAAAGAACAGTCTGTTGTTTTGTCGTTCTTCTCTCCCCATTTCGCCAACACGATCGACACGTGCTACGCGCAATCTCGAGTTTTTCTAATATCTATATCTATCGACACTAAAACCCCTTTTCTTCTTAGAAACGTCCGTGAATCGCGTGAGACCGAAACACAAAAATCTCCCTCTCTCGCGTTTTACCTTGTAACATATCGCTGTCTTCAAGGACAAGCAGGAGAATACGTACCCCTTTCTAATTGCATAGTAGTGTTAACTGGAGGATAGAAAAGAAGGAAGGAGAGAGATAGAAGACAGAAGCACTGACAACGTTCGGAGAAATAACAGGAGGGTCGCCTCTGGTGACGAAAGCGCGGCTTGCACCTGTCGTAGCATACGGGAAATAGCAAAACAGGTGAAACATTACACACAGGACACAAGCGCTGATCGGAGACCGTTTTACGAATTACTACCACTTGCTTGCGTCTAACGATCGTCTAAACGCGTCCAAAACGAACGGATCCGTGCCGCGACCTCTTAAGCGCTCTTAATTCGATCGCTGTCGTCGCTGGGAAAGTGTCGTAAAAAAAGAAATAAGGGGAGGAGGAAAAACGAACCGCACAAAGAATTAAAATCTAAAAGCACCTAACTTTCTGAGTCCGTTCGAGCGAATTATCGTTGTTTGAATTAACACTTTGAGCGTCATGTCACTCACATATGAGTGACGTATAAATTGCTTATTTAATTTAGCTATTTATGTATTTATTTGTTTATTTGTTTAAAGGGTTACAGTATTATATTAATATATATATGCGGGTATTTAGTAAAGTGAACAAAATAATAAAACAAAATTATTAGAAACTATATTAGAAAATCTGTTAACTTTTGGACATTCCTAGAATCACTGTCGACTATAGAAATATGTTTGGCGCCCAAAGTGTTAAAGAGCGTAACGGTTTTCATAAAAATACAAATATCACCCTATCGAAGCAAAAGTTTTTTACAAATAAAAGATCTGGCTAAGTACGTTGGTCAATCGTCTACGAAGTGTCGAGCAACCTGAAAATTGCGCCAAAGCGAAAAATGGTAATAGTACAATGAGAAAAAGAGAGAGAGAAAGATTATAATGGGCATCAGGTTTTCACTTTTAACGGTTCCTTTGGAGGGTGAGAACGGCGCATTGTAAAGTAAGTATAAAAATGCATTCATTTGCATACAGGCTGTTGCCATGCCGGGCACGTGCTGCTGTCCCATAATACTCATTTTTTCGTTCTCTCTCTCTCTCTCT
>JAIFRP010000084.1:1499210-1516771 GCA_032403825.1 Odynerus spinipes | reverse complement strand
ATCTCATATATATATTTATTTATTTTATATATATGTATATATAATAATTTCTGTATATATATTGCTGTATATATATCAGCAATTTTTATACGGTTAAATTCGTCTTGTTATAAAGCACCACATTGTGGTAAAAAAAATATATCGATCCATTTAAACAATCACCGACACCTTCAGATTTTGAAAAGTCTTGTGTTTATTAAGATGTGTAGGTACCCCCTATCACATAGATTAGAGTTCTAAAATAAACAAATTACGACCACACGATCGATGTTTACATTCTAACGGCTCGAACGAGCGGTGACTCCTTCATTAATTGAAAAATATACCGTCCCCAGTCGCGGTGACGCAACGATAGGAACAGGACGCTAACTCATTTTCGAAGCGTTTGATTGCGAACAGCCGTCGATAAATTGAATATTCATCGCGGCACCGTGTCCTTTCCCTTTGTTTCGGAAATTAAGGCGCAAACAGCGTATCGCTATAAATCCTGACAGGTGTTTGGTCCTGATTCATACATCGACCACTGTCCATTAATAAGTTGACTGATTAGCGAAGGGTGCGTCACCCCACCGTTGACGTAGAAACTTATGTTAGCCAAGTATAATAATGCGGTAAGACATATGTAACGTTTCTATAATCGCACTAAATTAATTTGACTTTACGAATCTTTTGTCTTTAAGATTATTTATCGACATTATATCTCAATGTTTTAAAGCGAGGAAGTTTTATTTTATTAGATTTCGAGTACCATTGAATCGGATAGAAGAGCGACTGACTCCGACTCGGGCGACATCGAAAATTGCAACGAGAGTTTTCTTTCTCGAACGAGAAATAAGCGAGATTGACGGGAGAAAAGCACAAAAAAAACGAATCGTCTACATTCTACAGTAGCCGCACGTGCGTGCCGTCTTTCTCTTTCTTGTGTCACATGAAATATTGAAGGAGATGGATAGCAAAGCAGTCTCTCGTGGGAGCTGTAGTTGAACTACTGTGAATCCAGCTTCCGTTACGAAAATAAAGCTCAACGGAGAGAGAAGGAGAATGCGGCAAGGAGAAACGGAGGGTGAAGGGAAGAATAGAGAAAAAGAGAAGAATTGACTGTAGAATCGCTCAACAAACAGGAAGTGGCCAGTCGGAAAAACGAAAGCAAAGTGTTTGATTATTACCACCGAAAACTCATAACTCTTTATTGGAAAGCGACAAAGTTTAGAAGCAATAAATACCTCGGCATACAAGCGTTGAACGTGTGGAGTAACTCAGAAACAGGACATCGGACAAAAAAGTAGCAAGGGTGTAGGTCGTTTTAGAGTTTCTTCTATATTCTTAGCAAATAACAATCATACCGATGCAAAATATAATGACGACTATAATAAATGCATATATAAAACAAATTTAAAAGATAATTACTAAATAATAAAAGCAAGAGGATGTTGATGATGGAGAAGATCGCTGAAAACGTTTCCTGAAATGCTCGAATAACTCCTGCGAATCTGTTGGGCGATTTTTTTTTGGAGAGCTTAAAAAATATACCAGTCCACAGTCAGGTATCTATTTATACGGTCCGATCGAAGCATGACACGACGAAGGTGAAAAGCGAGCAGTTGCCATTGAAAAGATGTGCTTTCCAGCACAAGCGTTCACCGACATTCACGAATTGTGACCGATTGATTGATGATAAGCATAATAAAAAATTAAGGGCAATGATTTTGCAATATTTTTGAACGCATTGCTCATAGCACCATATGGCTACTTTTGTTACTAACGCTGGATGATTCTCGATTTCAATTATTTCTCCGTTCTCCCATGTAGCCACGATAAAGTTTCAAACATTGACGTTAAATTTCCACGTAATACTTGAGAGCGAGTAACGTTACATCCACGGAAGGGTGTCCGTGTGCCGTGAGTACCTACCGTATGATGGACGCGTATGTCACGCGACTCGGTCGACTCGCCTGTCGACACTTTCGATACATGTATGTCGTTTACAAAGACCGACGTCAATGGGTTAAATAACGGCAATAAAACGCTATAATTAGAATCTACAGATATTAGAGTGTACATAGAATACTAAAATTAAATTATTAAAATTTATAGAGAATTTATAGAGATTATTAGAATTCTTGATTATTAATTATACGAGTTATTAATTATACTAGTAATTTATTATTATGTAATGAGAAGTAAATATTATACTACGTATTTGGTCGTAACGTACATAAATTCGGTTACATTCCGCCATTTTGGTATTTATTAAGAAATTAAAGAATTACATTCAATCAATTATGTAATCTCCGGTATTATTTATGACAGTTTCCCGTTTTAAAGATAATTAATTAACACCAGCCAAATAGAATTTTTAGAATTAGAATATATTCATTTTTACGATCGAAATTATTTATGTTACAACCTAATATTAATTGTAATACATTAGCGACGTTTTTGAGCGGCATACCATGTCCGCGATATTACATTCCCCTTTTATTCGATGTATCGAGTGTACACCCCCTCCTAATGCTCGTGCCAGCTCGACTAGACGGGGTGGAGAGAACGATCGACCCTTAACGTCATATTACACTGGCTAACATATTATCATGTGGAATAGCATGAATGCGTAATTTACTTTTAACCGCTGACAGTGAACGTAGGTTGTACCTATGTTGAAAAATGCAGGGCGGTGATGGCAGTATCGCGCTTCACGCTCTGTTAAACGTACACCTCCGTCAAAAGCAACATCTACAACGTATTGCGATCGGTAAAAAGAAAATGGAATAAAACATGGCACACGTGCTTTAATTTGTACTTTCCTCCGTCCACGATGTATTAATTCACATCTTTCTCAAGTTAACTCTCTTTCTCTCTCGCTTTCTCACATGCATGTTCGGCTTCGAGACAACTTTTGAAACAATCTTTGAAAAATATACAGAATCGCATATTCGAATGTCAATATTATCAAGATGTCTCGATACTAGTGTTACAAATTACGATTTTCAAGAGTAAGAAACAAAAAGATTAAAGATGGAAACATTTACGAGGCGTGTCACACGCGTAAAATTATCCACGCTGTCAGCCGCCGAGAAAAGAGGAAAAAATCTGAGGCGTTCTCCGTCGCTAATTGGCGGGGGTGACGCATTGCTCTTATAATTGGTCGAACGAGGCGAGGATCACAAATTGAAAGATGCAACGTTTCTTTCGTTTCCTTCTTTCCTCTCTCTCTCTCTCCCTCTTTCTCTTTCGGTTACAATAAGAAGAATCCCATTGAAAAAAATCACACGGGATTGCATAGAATCGCTGCTCTTACAATCGACGACAAGGACGGTGAGAGCGGCAAAAGGTCCGCCCGTCTTGAGGTCTAGGAAAATTTAAGCCGTCACGGGACGTTAAAGAGAAACCACGAGTCCCTCGTTACTTCGGACACCCTAAGAAATTTGGATTGACCAAGGTAAAGTACAAAGAGAAAAACTGAATTGTGAGATACGGGAAGCGGAAAGTATAATTTCCTGAAACGAAGCTTCCATGCGTCACGAAGAAAGGCTTTCCTTCTCTCGAGTGTTAAGATCGCGAGTCGAATAAAAGGGAGAGAAAAGCTTTGGATGGGAGGGAACGCGTTTTATGCTTATAAGATGGAGAGAAGGGGAGAGGAGAGAAACGCGATGGTGTCGTCAGGCCCGCCTAATAATTCTCCGTGGGCGACGCGAGACGTGTACGTGTCAGCGCGCCACGACGCGCTCGTCCCTCACATCGTGGCTAAAACATCGGAACTCTCCTTTCTCTATCGGCCATATCGTCGCGGTGAGAGACTTTTTCTTCTTCTCTTCGTACATTCTTTTCTAAGCTCCGGTTTTTCTCAAAAGTACACGGTAGAAATAAATTATAGGTATATAGTTGCTTAAAACTGCGGTCTTACGCGAGGCGAGGAAAATAAACGAACACGAGAGAGAAGCAAAGTTTAGCCCTTTCTTCTATTTCTTTCTCCTTCCGTAGACTCGAAGAAATTCCCAAATCCACGACATCGATCAACACCACCCTGACCTTGAATCATAAAATAAAATGAACTTGAAAAGAACGCTAGACTAGCTTCTAACGTAGCAACGGATAGCCTGAGAATGACAAATGGCAGTGTATCATTCCTCGTCCTTATTTTAATGATCCTACCCTATTTCATCTTCTCTCGTAATACGTACACGGAAGAGGAAGAAAACCAGTATCGAGTTAATATTTGGAAACGAAGTAGGGAACTTGGAAATGTATCAACGACAACGGACACGTTACTCGATATCCTTGCGTAACGAGATCCAAGCCGCTATTATGGGTAAAAGAAAGTTGTAAGGACCGTCTCACGAGAAGTCTCGATCGAGAGCATCCGTGAAAATTGAAACCCTGTCGTTGCGCCGGCCGTCTATGGCGCCCGCGACGGCGCCGACGCCGACGCCGACGCATACGCTAAGAAAAGTCACATTCTCTGACTCGAATCTACAATCTCGGTCTGCGGATTGCTTCGGCAATGAGAGTCTGACCTGAAAGAAAGCGTGCCATTGTCAAGTCTAAATTGTTCATGCGAAAACGTCTCCGAGGGCTATTTAATCGATTTATGGGCAATATCGATCCAACGAACATTATGATTCCCATTTGAACGTCATCCCGAGTAAAAATTATCCTTGAAACAGCCGAACGATTTGTTAACGCGCGCTTTTTCGCGGAAATAAATAGCTACTCTCGCGGCGAGCGTATCGAGGCGCGCACAGATAGGCCCTTTCGTTTCTGAGAAGGTTCGCGCGTACGGAAGCTGATAGAATGGAACGCAAGTGGAAACGTTCCGAAACCAATGAGCGGCTAATGAAGGTGGAGCCAACGAAGGAAATCTCCACCTACTCTTAAAACACTCTATTTCTCCTCTCCTCGTATGCTTTCTGCTCTTTACGACGACAGAATTCGTGTACGCGTGTGTGTGTGTGAGAGAGAGAAAGAGAGAGAGAGAGAGAGAGAGAGAGAAAGAGAGGAACAGAGAGAGACGCAAACGGAGACAAGAGGAGGATCTTTCGGTACGTCTTGACTCGGCAAAGTCAGTTGGCATCCCGTTGCCCTAAGCAAAATGTCCTACTTGTGCGTCTTCTTGGACCGCTACTCTTCGACGAAACGCGCGAAATAAATGGTTTCAATTTGGAAGATGAAAACGTCACGTGATTTTGGTGCGCGAAGAAACTACGCGAATAGCAACGATTCAAATTAATTAAAAACGAGATTAATTTAAAAATAAAAAAACGCCAAGATTCGGAGGTGCAGCGCGATCCGTGAGAAAAGACCCGCGCGAAATCGGAAGCATGGACAAAGGTCGATTTATGAGGCACGCGTGCTGCTTTAGAATTCGGCCGATTCGGAGCGGCAGCTGTCGATCCTGACAACGCCATCCAATCGTCCATGTTCCCCATAACAACAATAACAATAATAGTCGAAATAGGAAACTTTTTTTTTCGTTTGATCTAATTTGCATCGTCGTTTGCTAGAATTCGTTACGCGCTTCGGGTACAGTAAGGCCGAAGCTCGTAAATGTCCAGCTTTTGTTGAAAAAATAAAGATAAAGTGACTGGTCTCCGAGAAATGCCAAAAACGAGCCAAAAACGTATCAAAAATTGCTATAAATCGTTGAGAGATCGTACCTACGCGTGCTCGAGATTTTTGCACCATTGTATTTTGCGCTTCAGACTTATGGATCGTTCCTGTCACCTGTCTTGTCGAATTCAAAGATATTCATATTTCTTAAGAATAATTAACTTTATTAAAACGATAAACTGTTGTTGAAATAACTGATTTTCGATTATTCCTTTAGTATTGTTCATGACGGATTTTAAACAATGCAGTGAACGCACGTGTATCTACATGGTGACCAAATAAATAAGAGGAGGCAGAAAAGGAAAAACGAAAAGCAAAATGATCGGTGCGAACCTGGACCAGAACGTTAATAACGTGATAGTGTCGCAGCCGACGAATTCGCATACTTCGCAAGATTTCACTGTCTCGCGGCTGTTGTCAACATCGACGCATCCGATAGGTAAGAACAGATAAAATTTCTAAGAATCGACGCGTAGATAATAGATCGCTATGATGCTCCGAAGATTTCTTTCTAATTAGAAAAAAAAAGTGACCACAGCAGCGTGGCTTTTGAGTCGTAAATGTGGAGCACACGATGTGTGCGTTCGATTTCATCGGAATAGTGTGTTTCCGCTCATGCTGCTCGCATTATACCGCTTTGATGAATGCCCAGGCACAGTAGACTCATTCAAGAATTGCCGCGTCTGTGCTTGCTCTCCTCCTTTTTTTCCCTTACGCCCAACCACTATCTTGCGCGGCATCTTCCAGTATCTCGATGCCGAATAAAAATTTGCTAGTTTCCCTGAGAGACAACGAGCGCGTTTCTCCTACGAAGCATCTAAACAGAATCGACAAATATCGAAGAAGAGGAATAATTGCGAACTAAAAGTAAATTTGTTTAAAAAAGACTCATCCACAGAATGTCAGGAGAGTACGACAGCGGGTGGAAGCAGGAGACCAAGAAGAAGTAGGACGACCTTCTCGGCGCAACAGTTGGCCGCCTTGGAGAGGGTCTTCGAAAGGACGCATTATCCCGATGCTTTTGTTCGCGAGGAACTCGCGACTAGAGTATCCTTGTCGGAAGCTAGAGTTCAGGTAATTTGATCTATCTTTACTACGGCGGAGCATTATTTTTAAAGAAGACAATTTTACGTGTCACCTTTTTCTTGGTATCACCTCTTGAGACTCGAGAAACGGTGGAATCTTCGAGTACGTCATTTTCTTTAGAAATAAGAAGATAGTAGCCATCTGAGAAAGTAACGTACTGTCTCTCTTAACACACGTGTTCTTGAGGTTATATTCGAAGGATAAGCAGCACGAGAGTGAGAACTCGGTTGAGAATGAGAGAAAGAGAGAGAGAGGGAGAGAGAGAGAACTTAGAAACCAGCATCAACAGCTACGACGATAGCGAGAAGAGACAGTAGAAGAGGTGGAGGAGGAGGAGGAAGAGAAGAGAAGAAGGCGGAGACTGCGGACAGCCAGGCAGAAAATCGAAGGAGACAGGTTGTCAAGGAAAGAAGCTATGATTAGCCTGCTGCAGCCCGAGATTGTGCGCGTCGCGTTCAAGCGGCATCTGCGCGCGCTTTAGAGTACAGCCTGTGTGTGGCTGTGTATCCAGCACGTGTGTCCCTCGCTCTCTCTCTCTCTCTCTCTCTCTCTCTCTCTGTCTCTCTGTCTCTCTGTCTCTCTCATTCCAGACTGTCTTTCTGTTCGTCTGTCCGTCCGCCTCTCTATCCTATGAACTGTACGCCTGCCAGGAGCCGTCACGCTGTCCCGTCTTTCCCAAGACCGTCCATCCGTACGAGTCGCACGCGTTGTTCGTGCAGCATGCCGCAAAGGCGTGGATCTCTTCTTTCTCTGACTGTCACCGATCCTCCCTCCTCTTCATCTTTTTTCCTACTACCCTTGCTGCTGCCACTTCTGTGCTCGAGATACAATAAAATCGCGACCTAAGCAGTGTATTTGCGCACTTTCCAACAATCTACATCTTATGTCGAATACGTATCACGGTTTTCTCCTTTTCAGGTATGGTTTCAAAATAGACGCGCCAAGTTTCGCCGAAATGAAAGAAGCTCGGCTCTTAATCGCGGTACGTCTACGAGCAGAGAAATGGAAACGACTTTGCCGCTTCGGCCGATCAGGATGACCACGAGCCACGCGCATGAAAGCAATACGGAATCGCTCCAACCGCAGCAACTCCCGCAGTATTCGTACAGCGAATACTGGAGATCGCCCCAACATTATACCACCGTTCAAACGACCAACTGTCATGGATTTGTCAACGGTACTCTTGGGAATGTCGCTCTTCCATCGTATCATCAATCGACGGAGATTCATCCTGGCATCGAAGGAACGTCTATAAATGGTCTAGGCGCATTGAGATTAAGATCTCGTCCTTATAGCGCTGCCTACTCTGCCATGCACGCGAGCATGTGACTTTTTCTCTTTCTTCTCTTCTTCGATTTTACAAAAATCAAAGAACACTTCGACAATCGTGACTCTCGGTCCTTCGTTCGCTCGGCAAACTTATGCGCTTGATTCGTTCGTTGAAACCAAAGATGGAACTCTACTGTAACCAATGACGTAGAAAAGACTTGAGTTTAGCTTGATTAATAATCGAGACATGGTTGTTATGCATTATGAAAACAGGGTATATGTACATGCATGTATGCATACATATGTAAATACATAATTAAATAGATACATAGATACATACGTATATACGTTACGTACGAGGAAATCAGGAGATTTGTTTTATAATGGAAAAGGCAAAGATGTAACGTTGTAACAGCGTATTCGTAACGATTTTCAAAGATTCACTGTATTGCATATTTCGTAAAAGGAGATAATAAATGCATGCGGTTCAAGTATTATCAATGGAGATGACTAGATAGCTTCTTAAAAGTATCTTAAGAAATATCGTCAATCACGATGGACGCATAATCGCTCGATTATATACGACATACGACTATTCGTACATGTAAATATTGGCACAAAATTAGAATGTAGTCAATTACCTTCTTACAATTATTAAATTGGTCGCAAACATTTCGTTCTCTATCTAAATCCAATGTATTTGCCGACAAAAGTGTAATACGAATATTTTGCAAAAATGTTACAATTATAAAGATAAACGATGACTAACGTTATATCGTAATTGGCCGTCCAAGAGTAATTTTGATTATAAATAATATTAGTCTTTGTTATTATACCGTTACTTGTACGTTCTGAACGGCATTGCTCCAATCGACTTTAGATGGTACTAAGTAAAAGGCTGGAGCTATTTTACTGCCGCATGGACACTGACTACCGGCTATCCAGCTAAACGAACCTAACTTCGTATTACACTTTGGACAATTCAGCTTTCCTTCCACATTGTGTATTATGTCCGGCATCCATGCCAATGGCTCTACAAAATATATCTTTGTACAGAGTTCCGCGGTTTGATCCACCTTCTTTACACGCTCTACCGGTTCTTGCACACGTTTTATCTCTTTCGATGTACGTTTCGAACTGATGTGTCGCCAAATCTGTTTTTCATGTGCCGTGTGCGGTAAAATATTACTTGCGCTCGCTACGATTCTTCGACATTTCTTACACCGATAAACTGTAGGTTCCGGGCGTACAGTGGTTAGTGCAGGATCTGGCTTGATCAAATCGATGCAATTTTGAGGTAAAATTTTTGCTTTCCTCACTTTGTCCGCAGCTATTTGCAATCTGTACATTTTAAACTGAATATTAGTATTGTCTATACCAAAATCCATTTCCTCATATAATTTCAGCTGCGCGATAAATCCAGGATTTGGTCCTACAAAACGTCTCTTCTTTTTTACTATTTCAAATGCATCCAGAAAAGATTTCTTATGCTTCTTCATAACATATGCGATAACTACGCTAGCGGATCTGGATACACCAAAATAACAATGTACTAATATTCTACCATTCGATACCAAAGCTTGATTGATAAATTCATACGCATCTTCCAAATGCGTTAACAAATCTTCTCTTGGCATATCAGTTATCTGAATATATTTTATGACCAGATTGGGCAAACATTCTTGAATCTTTCTTGGCAAAGGACAAGAGTCTACCGTAAGTATATGAGTCATTTTTATTTCCTTCAACCAATTCACGTCTGTAGCAGCTGTAAGATTTCCCAGAAATAAGTTTGCCTCGATTTCGTTGAAACTGGATGGACCAGCGTCAAAGTCATCTCTATTCAACTTGCCTTCCTCGTCATGCTCCATGTTTATCCTAAATTTCAAAATATAAAACTATAGTTTTTACCATAAACTAAACTATGATCAAATTTATATTTCAAACTTTGATGTTTAATTTAATACGAGCAAATTCCCTTTCCAGGATTTACCACAACATAACCATAACCTACAATTTTATTTGACAGTACATAGTAAAATTGAATAAAATGTACTAACCTGGATACTGTAAAGTACTCGATCGAAATTGCTCGCTGCTAAATGGTGTTCTCCAAAGTATTAATTATGGTATTCCATAAATTTCTTGTTGTAAACAGTTACACATCCTTGTAATATAAGCAAACTGCTTTATATAACATATAACCTTCTATAAAAACACATAAACAATCGCGTGCGAGCACACACATACTCACATACACGTTGTAACAGACCGATAAAATCTCCTCGGTGGATTTTTACAAAAAGTTCACTTCATAAGGATGCAAATACTCATCGTTCGCTGATCGTTCGTCATTAATCGTGAAAAGTGAAATTTGTTTATGTTTACTTTCCCATCGCATTTCGAAGGAAAGGTCTCGCCGGCAGATACGTTTGTCATTATCATCAACATCGTCGTCGTCGTCGTGTCGTTGCCCTCGTTAACGTAACAATCGCGAAAAGGTCAAGAGACCGGCCGGGCTACCGCTGCTTGACACCGCTCTTGTTCACCGTTTTACACAATATCTCGATGACAGAGCCAGGTGAAACGAAACGTCCGCTTCCGGAAACGTTTCTTTCCGCATCCCCTATTAATTTGACTCGCGCTGTCGGTAAAAGCGAAAACGCGCGATCTCCTTTTACGCCAGTCTTCGTTTTAAAACGTTTTACGTATATATGTTACTTGACACGTGATAATAAAAAATAAAAGCGTAGGTGGCTGTGACCGCGGAGATTTCGACGCTTTGACCTCTGCCATTAAGCACGAATTTGTCGTGTAGAACGATGGCGGATGCATCGGATCTTCCCGGCGCTTCCTCTATGCAGAAGATGTCGACAAGAACGCTCAGACAAAAAGCTCAAGAGTTCCTCTCTTCGAGGAAGTATGCCAATAATCTCGTCGACATTATTAGCCAGTGGGATGTAAGCTGATATACTTTTTTACAGCCGATCGATTGGGTCTAGCTCTGTTATAATACACCTTCCTTAAGGTTATGATAAAATTCATGTCTCCTCATTCTTCTTAGGAATCTACCTCCTCTTGCCTACTGACTATAGAGACGATATTCGTGGAAGTGCTTAAACGAGGTGACATGTTTGTAGAACGTACAATTACACTTACAATCTCAGGTACATTAGTAATTCCTGCTATATATTTCGATTATTGTTCATTTTGTACAGCGTATTTCGACTGATTCCCTTGTACGCTGTACTAAATTTTATACTTTATACATTTAATATTTAATATACATTCAAAGGAAATACGATATCACTTTTATAAGATCTTTTTTAACAGAACCTAGTCCAGAAACAAGATATATCAATTGGTTACGCAACTGTTATGAAGAAATTTGGGAGAAAATTCTTATATCTATGGAAAAATCTCGTCCGACTATTCAATTACAAGCTCTTACTACGGCATTAAAATTATTAGCGGAAGAGGGCAAAACTCCACTGGAACCAATTGGCAATTTAGGATACTATTTTCCATTACATCGTCTGAAGCCTATTCTTATGTGTTTGCTTTCCCCGGATAAAGACAATGTTAATTTAATAAGTAGATTTCAAGAGATCGCTGGATACTCAGATGCTCTCTATTACTCGTGGAAATGTCTTCCATCTCTTACTCCAAAGAGACAACCACATGAAGTTTATATTAAGAATTTATTAGAGCTCATAGATAAACTGCCATTGCCAAAAGATACAGAAGGTAAGAAAGTCTTGAATTATGGAATATACAAATTATACGTTTTATCATTTACTCATGAAAATTATTTTCTCCTCGTTTCCAGAAAATGAAATATCCGAAAACAGTAAATTATTATGTGGATCGCAAGGTGAGATTCTAATAGCAGTATAACATAACATCAAACAGATTAAAAAATCATCAATTATACTTCATTTTTACTAGCCAATAGTTTTGTATGGGATCAAGCCAGTGTCAGACGTGCACTTAATAAAGTATGGGCATGCGTGATGCAATGGGAATTAACGCCCCAATTACATAAACAATTACTGATAGTACTTTTGGAGAGAGTTATGTCACACCTTGAAAAGCCTATATTACTAACTGACTTTTTAATGGACTCTTTGGATGCGGACGGTCCAATCGGATTACTTGCTCTACAAGGCGTATTTGTACTGGTTACAAAACATAATTTAGAGTATCCGAACATTTTTACGAAACTCTATTCGATGTTCGAGCCAGAAATTTTTCATACAAAATATAAAGCTCGATTGTTTTACTTGTCCGATCTTTTCCTCAGTTCGACGTAAGTAAAGTTAGATAATAATAAGAAACACTTCCGAATTAAATGTGTTCTTTATATTGAATCATATCATTCTTTCCAGACATCTACCAGAAGCATTAGTGGCAGCGTTCGCGAAGCGTCTCGCGCGTTTAACTCTGGTCGCACCACCTGAAGATATTCTTATAATTTTACTATTTGTGGGGAATCTTCTTCTAAGACATCCAGGCTTAAAAAGACTCATTGACCATCCTCAAGGAGGAGAAGTGATATCTGAAGAAGGAACGGGAACTGGTGACCCATTTCTTATGGAAGAACGAGATCCATTACTGAGCAACGCGCTCCTTAGTAGTCTTTGGGAAATCAAAGCTCTTCAGTGGCATATCCTACCGAGTATTGCGACGGCTGCACGTTTTATTCGCGAGCCGCTTCCTTCTGTGGAATATGATATGGCTTCCGCGCTCGAACGTACAGGTGGACACATGTTTGATCGGGAATTAAAAAACAAAGTGAAAGACATAATGCTGACGTTCGAACGTCCAGATTCGATGGCTTTACCAAAAGGCGAACGTCTATTACAGTACTGGCAACTTACGTCCACGCATTGATTCGCATTGTGGAGACGACGATGAACCCGTCAATGGTCACGTGCAATACATCTTGAGATAATCGTGTAAGTGATTGCAGTGTCAAAGAAACAAGTACTAGGAGAAAGAACCGTCAGAATGATCAATTAAAAACAACGGTCGTTCTCCCGTCTCATGCGTTGTATTTGCGAAACAAAGTGACTCGTACGTTGATAATAATAATAATTAACACTATATCCGTTACGTGTTAAAATAATTGTAAAGGAATTGATTTACAAGATGTTAATACGCAATCACTATTTGAAAACATACATGTAAGAATTACTATCTCTCTTGCGAGCTATCGACGATTAGAATAATCGCTTCCGTCATAGCAAGTCATTTGTACGCACGAATGTGAAATAAAAAGATATTTTAATTTAATCATAGTTTCTTTTAATATAAAATTATCTCTTTAATCGGTATAAAATAGGCAAAGATAATTATCTTGTATTAAAGATCCAAGCATCTACATGTAAGCACCTTGAAGCTGTGACGATGTTTTAACAATGTTACATTTCGATAACCATCTTATATACTTATATTACGATATTATAAAAATTATTTATCACTTTTATATATATATATATGTAACAACTTCTATTTACACAATTTATGGTTAGCATAGCATCAATAATTATTTCATTGTACGGGTTCCTTTTCCAAAACCTACAAATAATAGAAATTTCAATGAAATGGTCTTAGCAAAAAAACATCGTTTAGTACATACATATGTATGTGTGTATATAAAATATGTAACCTGTATTAATTTTCTCCATTCTTCTTCGGTTAATGCATGTTTTATTTTTACTAAAATATTTGGTGGAATTTCAGGAGGAATACATAACACGTTTTTCGAATCCTGTTTAATAGGTATATACTGTATTTGCAACAGTTGTGCCACCGTAGGCCTAGCTTTAGGATCATGTTGAAGGCACTTGCGCATTACGTCGATCAAGATAGGAGGTGGCTCAAATTTGTGCGTTTTATCAGCCGAAAATATACACGTTGGAAAAGCAATTTTTGGGTTCGGATTCGTTATTGCGTTGACCTTAGCCCACTGAGATCGTATATGATGGAATGGGGTCTGTCCATATACAAGACCATACAAAATACAACCCAGTGACCATACATCAGATTTGTAATTTATCTGTAGAGTAAGTTCTCATATTATCGTGTATTATTTTCTTTTGTTCATAAAGAAAAAAGAAAAAAGAAAGGAAAGAAAAGAAAAACAAACCTTATATTTCACGTTATGATTAGGAGAATCTCCACCCCCACCAATATCCATTAGAGCTTCTGGGCTAATGTAATTCAAAGTACCGATTGGACAATTTTTTACAACAGATGTCATATCAGCATTTATGCTAGAAGCAATACCAAAATCTATTAATTTCAGACGGCCACGTACTAATAAAAAATTAGCTGGCTTTAAATCGGAATGTATGACTCCTGAAAACAAAACTTTGCCATTATTTACTTGTTCGTACTATACAAACATTGAAATAATTCTATCTTGATTTTGTAATAAATTTTTTTTGTACCATTATCGTGTATATGTTTGACAGCTGTCAACATTTCTGTCCAATAATAGAGAATCATTGTCAGTGGCAGTTGTTTTTCTTGCGATGTCAATTTCAGCAAACGACTCAGATCAGTATCACCCATCTCCATCACTACATAAACTAAAGGGTACTTGATCTCGCTATATAAAAAATAAAGCTATTTTAATGTCATATCAGATAAACATTTTATGTATTATCATATGTAGTAAACTCTCATACTAATCGAACATCCTAACTATACAGGGAGCCTGTAATTTATGTAGCATAGAAATTTCTTCTAAACATCCTTGAGCTGAATCCTTGTCCATACTACTCAGATTTACACATTTGATAGCTCGTAATTCGGACGATGTTAAATCTTGTACTCGCAAAACTTCTCCGCTCATGCCACGTCCCAAAGTACCCAGAACTAAATATTCCTTATTTTTTACTATTATCTTCTTATGCCTTTCAGTTGGAGTGGATGAATTCGACGGTAATGAAAATTGCACATTCGATATGTTATCTACAACTTGTTTTATATCCTCGTCTACTTTTTTCTCGCTAGGAACGACACTTTGTTTCTCCGAATTTATAGATTTTACTTTTGAGGCAGATGAATCACGTTCATCAGAAGCAAATTTCGTATCTTCAATCGCATTTCTAATTCTCTCGTTATTTTCTGTTTTATCTATTAAACTATAATTTTGATTAGCTTTCAGCCGTTCGTTAATACCAACGACGGGTTGCGTAAATTTATTCTCCGATTTATCCGTGATATCCTTACTCGCAAAATTTATATTTGAATTGTTCTTTCTGCATGATGTATCAGGTACATCGTTATCAGTTTCTTCTACTTTAGAGAGCTGTGTATTATGTAATATTCTAAGTTTAGAATCCGCCAAGAAGACAGACGGATTATGAATAGAATTAGATTGATCGGAAGATGTAATTGCTAGAGGTTGTCTTACACGCCTTTCTCGTTGGTAAAGATACCTGAAAAAAGTTGAAGTTATAATACTTTAATGTAACATAGTCATTATTCATTAATTTGCCATTTCTCATAATAACCTGGGTGTATCATTATTTTTTACTCCTTGTGTAAAAAGTGAATTGGCTGGAGTCTGTTTAGATTCGATGATGGATAATCCTCTACTCTGCAGTGGTGTTTGCCTTATATTATTCTGTGACCATACAGAAAGAATCGCTGATGGAGTTTGTGTTGAATTTGCTGGAACATCATGCTGTAACTTGGTTTGTGGTGTTTGAAAAATGTTTCTATGTGAAAAACATGGATTTGGTCGTAGAGCATGAAAATTAGCATGTTTCAAAGGAGTATCGTTCACAATAGAAGGCATGTGTAATCCTATATCAGAAGTCGATGGAGTCTCCATAGGTGGAACATTTTCTAAATTTAAATGTTTCTCATCCACAAGGCATTTTGATTTTGATACATCTGAAATTGGATGATGAATATCTCGCAATATATTTCTGCTACTCATAGCTGTAGAAACTATATGTTCATTACTACCATCCATATTTTTATGAAATTTGTAGTCATCCTTATGATGTTCTTCTACAAGCGCATTAGATTCTATCTGTTCCATATACTCAACACATGTATTCGTAGGAGCATTTTGATCCTCCTTTGTAGCTATCGTGTTCTCTTGATATAATTGCAATCCTAAATCAGTGTTTTCCTCAGTTTTCATTAAAATGTGAAAAAAAGGATTTGCTTGCACATGCTGTGGCATATCAAACTGATTATTACTTTTAGTATTTGGTATATAAGTATTTGCAGAGGATATTACTTTGTGATTATTTTCTTGTTCCTCATTGTCAGTTTTGTTAACATTATTGTATATTGCAGTATCCATTTTGATTGATGAACTAGAACTACCATTTATATTACAGTCACTTGAGTTTTCTGATTGTTCCTTTAAAGAAGCGTTTAAAAAAATGTCTGCTTCCATTAATTTGCTGTCATTGCTTTCAGAATGTGACATAGATTGAAACAATGAATTGGCAGCATCTTCGCTTGAATCGTTTAAAGGTAATGGTTGAATATCATCATAGTCCGCTTCATTTTCTGAATTGATTGTTTTTTCTTCGCTCTCTTCATCATCACTTTCGCAAAAATGCAATAGAGCTTTCACGCGAACTGGTTGAAACTTTGGACGTGCGTTGAGTCCACCGGCACCAAAACTAGATCTAGTAGAGAGATCCTCCATTCTTGAAAATATTACAAGAATATTTTAAAATGACCTAAGAACCAAAACTATGAATTCTAAAATAATACTTTAAAGATACAAGTGTAAGATGTAAGTATACAGAAAATTACATACCTCGTAATTTTACTGACCTATTACCAATTATCAAAATAATTAACAATATTTCCTAAAGAGGACCGAACGGAAAGAAACGATAGAATATCCTGCCTTTGTTCGTTCAAAAGCATCATCATATGCACGCTACACCTGTCAATGCTTCCTTCGTACAATAGAACCGTCGATTTTCCGTTTGCTATATAAAGAAAAGAACCGAAATATATATCAAATATATTTGTGAATGAAGATTCAAATAGAGTTACGTTACTACATCGTACGGTACATTGTTAATTAATCGTAAATAACATGCAATCCATATTTCAAGCGTAAACTGTTTGATTTGTTTTGTACCGGTTTTTCGTATTACGTCACGAAAATTCAAATTCCGAAGAAAGATTCTGATTGGGTGTTTCAGCAGTGTATAAACTTTGATAGTCATCAGCATGTATTTTGCTTTTTATATGATGTATGTATGTACGTATACATGTAAAGTACATAAAGACATTCTTATTAAATACAAATTCAAACTGTGAATACTACGTAGATATTTGTAAAAAAGTACGAAGATACAATATTATTACTACAATATACCGTGAGTATATATGTATCTATAAGCGCCACCACCATTTCCGCTAGGTGGTGAACTTATCGAGTGATTCGTTGAATCCGAGGGTAGAAGTTTTCCAACTACAAGCTTTCGATGTTCAGGACAAATAAGTAGAATGACAATTCCACAGTGTCTTGCCTTCCGAATTTTTAATTAAATTACTTAGCTAAAATTTATCTTTAAAAATATAGTCACCTATTCCTCCGATTA
>JAIFRP010000084.1:1487072-1499159 GCA_032403825.1 Odynerus spinipes | reverse complement strand
AAAAAAAAAAAAAAAAAAAAAAAAAGATAAGAAAAACCTAGAAAAATGTAAGTAAGGTTCCTAATTACTAGTTTTATAGTTATATAACATGTAAAAATCGTAATTTTTTATATTTCAATTTTACATAATTTGTGGTGTTTGAACATAAGCATTTAAAATATTTGAGTGCTATACAATTTAGAGAAACAATACAAAGCAGTAATTACAAAAATACACGTTTAGAAATATCACAAAATTTGATGTCCAATTTCTTTCCATTTATACTATATACTGGTAAAAGGTTCTATAATGATATACAGTCTTTGCTTTCATTTTATTTATCATACACATTTTTATCTAATATATCATATTTTATCATTTGATCATATACAAATAAATCTTGTTTATCATATTCCATTGTTTTATTTATTCGAAAATTAAATGTAAGTATGACTAACAAATAATTCTCTTATGCATTTACTCGGTGTGATAATGGTGCCACAAATGCTCCTCGATTTATGATCAACCTTCGTAAGAAAGTCATACATAGGAACTACTTGGCAGCTGTCATAGTTATACATGGGACTCATACAGACAGTTACATCCTATTCATAATCTTCATCTTCCCTCTTATAATCTAGCAATTATTCTAAGTAAGTTTTATCCCTTTTCTCGCTTTGTATACAAATATGATTTCCACATAAACGGAAATTGTCACTAAAATTGAAATTAAGATGAGAAATCCCCAAAGCAAGATCGATACGTCGCTCTACCATCTCTCATTTGTTCTCCTTCTTCTCCTTTTTCTTTACATCTTGGTATGTCGCTGTTTTTCATACAGATGGATTTGGAAAGCTTTAAGAGATTTCCATATTGTATGAATCAAAGATTAAGAAATAACCCGCATCTTAGCATTTTGCACAGATGTATGAAGAGAGATATAAAAAATAATATTTTATTTAAATTGTAGGGACGAAATTAGAAATTGCATTATGAGTAATGAAAAGTGTTCTAAATTATGTCAAAGTGCTTTTAGCGTTTCCCATTATTGTAAGTAAGATTTCGTAGTGGTGCTTTGAAGGTCGATGCAGATTGTTGTTGGATCTGATATGCTAGTGGGTGAATTTTAAAGCCATATAACCTGCAAATAACAAATTGTTAAACATGTTTTAGCAGCTATGAAAAAACAAACTAGATACAATAAATATTATAATCAGCAGATAGATGATTTGTTCTCTGTATCAAAAAGTAGATATATTAGCAGGTAATATCCCTCACCTAGGTACAAACTGGTTCGCTGCACGTTTTGGTCGATACTCTGGATGAACCATGAAAAGCATATGTGGAAATCCTGTTCCAAAATATGCACCATCAGTATGATGGTGCCTAGAACTTTTGGGCGTATAAACATCCATACATTTTGGACAATAACTCTTAACCATTGCTTCTCCAGGAACGTCGCTTAGACCCAAAGGTAACATCGGCTGCGATTCACAATATACACGTGGACAATGACCAAAATCACCTGCTTGATACTTCTCGATCATTTGAGCAATTCCACGATTTGTAAGAATGTAACGCGCGTGAATAAGACCATAAAGCATTTCTGCAGCTTGTTCGATTAAGTCTGATTGATTTGGATTGTCGTCTAAATCGTCATCTACTATAAATAAAAAACAGTTATCAGAACTAATACATGATAATGTATTTATATATAATAAAGGGAACTTAGCACAACGGGTTCACCTACGAGGCTCGAGATCTAAAATCATATCTAGTGCTTGCCGGTAATGTGGCACTTGTTCATTCAATCCCGTTAAATTGAATTTATCCTGAATGTAATCTTCGTCGACCTAAAACAATTTTAAGAATGTGTGTTATAGCTAATAAATTATAATGATCATCAAAATATTATACAATATGATTCAAGTAAGAATAAAACTGTCAAGAGTGGAAAAAAGGAAACAAACAATCAATCGTTTTAAGGTAAAATATTCAGATATCTACAAATCATGGTACGCTATTACTGTATAACATTCTTTGTTACTTTGAATGCAAGAAAATGCCTAAAAATTCTTAGTTATTTAAAAGCATGCCAAATTATCTACAATGGCGAGAATAATAAAAATCTACTCAATCTTGCAACGTTTTACTATTACCTTAATGACAGATTGGCAAAAAATAATTAAATATAAGGAGGAATAGAAGTAGACAGATAATTAACTTACCTCACAGAAAAACTCATTTCCTCTGAGGCCACAAAACCACGAAATCCAGGATACCTCCTCGGAACTGCTCATTTTTCTGCGAACGAAGAAATTGGAGGAAAACGTTCCGTATTAATTTCCCGAGCAGAGAGGCTGCCGCCGCGTTGAAGGGGTGTAGGGCGCGTGTGTAATACGTGAACGTGCGTGTGCGCAAGAGTTCGCGAATCGTAGCTCTGTACCACGTGTGTGTGTGTGTGTGTGTGTGTGTATATATACGTGAAATACTTATATATATACATATACGTCTGTACTATGTAAAAAAGGCTGTGTATCTTTATACATGACATAAATAAATACGAACCAACCACATGTGATTAATATGCACGTACATATATTTACGTGTGTATGTAAATATGCATCACAACACAAGTATACGTATGTATATGTATGTACGATGCGCGCATGTGTCCATGTTACGAATTGAGTACGTCGCGCGCGCGCGGGCGCGCGTTTATGTGTCACGTTCGTGACTTAGTGCCCGTTTGGCAATTGGTTAGAAAGGCGCGAACGAATGGGTGCAGGGGGAGCAATGGAGTTTTGGCTTTTACTAAGCAAGATGCCCGACATTGCGGCCTCTCCGTGGCTTCACCTACATTGGCGTGGTCATCGCTGCTTCGTCAACTGATTTTCAAGCACGATGTACAATCCGACACGGCCAGGAAGCACATTACTCGATAAAAAGCCTCGTAGGACCGAGCAGCCCAATGTAAACCCAAAAATAAACAGCCCTTACGGCTTACCTTTTGGTGCTTTGATTAGCCACGCTTGCTCGTCGAAACGATGTAGACGGCGTTGTTGTCGATCTTAATTTCTTCCACCTTCCGGCTCTTCTGCTCCTTTTTCTATTTTTTGTCGGCGAAAGTAATTCAATGACACGTTCTTACGCGAAATTTGCAAGATTTTTCCTTAGAATTTTAATTACACGAAATACTTTCGTTTAAGCAAAACGAATTTTTACCCTTTGTTCGTTCGCACACGTTTTTCACTGGCGCGTTACTCCGGTCCACGATCCGTGAACTTCCGATCGCTGAAAAATCAAAATAAATTATTC
The DNA here is from genome assembly GCA_032403825.1 of Odynerus spinipes. NCBI lineage: Eukaryota > Metazoa > Arthropoda > Insecta > Hymenoptera > Vespidae > Odynerus > Odynerus spinipes. Next base: position 1,495,862 of record JAIFRP010000084.1, on the reverse strand, counting down.
AATACTCTTTCTCTCTCTTTTGTCATTTAATGTAGAGAATATGTAGTAAAGGATACGTAGTTACCAATTAGTATTATCTTACTTTCTTCATAAAAAATTAAAGCATCGTTAGTGAAATACTTACGCGACACGAAAAATACGATTTACATAATGTCACGTGACCCGTGTCATGAGTTTCAAATAGCGCGGGACTCAATGCAGTGAATTGTAATTTCGTAAAAATGATTCTTGGACTTATAATGTATTACAAATTACAACATTATTTTGTAATTAAATACAGACCATATGAGAACCGTTGAAGTTTCTTATACATATCGTTCCGCATCGATCCATTGTCAGTCTAAAAATGTTGTTTTCCTATTGAACGATGCATTTTTGGAGTACTTTTAATATTGGCTTTAATAAAGACTTAATATGCTCTTCGATTTACTTAAAATATGATTGTAATTCTTTTGAATTCAAAATATTATTATAACATAATTACACATTTGGTATGGCTCTATTAAACAATTAGTGGTCATTTGGGTAAGGCTAGGTCGGTTTGAGAATGAACGACCAACTATCTATCAACAAGTCTTATCATATCAATACATGTGTCACAAATGCACCTTTAGCCTTACAAGACGTTACAAGTAGCTAAGGTAAATATAACCTTAGCATAGTTTACCATTAATTATGCATCAGATTGTTATATTCCATACTAAGATTATTCATTTAACATTTTTCTAGATGCATATGTGGTATTGGTTCGGAGAAAACCTGGGTACATTTTTGTTTCCAGGATACAATGTTTCGACCACATGTAATTTTGTATTCACTTGTATAGGTTTGATTGCTCTTGCAATATTGTATGAGGCTATGAAAGTATTGCAGATTAAATTGCAGACAATTATTGTATTTCCATCGAGATCTATTTCACGATCTTCAGAGAATTCTTCTTTATTATCTAAAATGACTCCAAGGTCATTTGTGGCTTCACCTGCTATCGATTGGTATTACTATATATAATAATGATTCGTATAATAAACAATTCATATGATAAGTTTTTCTAACTAATGGAAAATATGGTACAGAGATAGTAATGTCAAAACAACATGTACTTTTATTCTTTCAAACTCATAATAAATTTATTATCAGCCCAAGCTGCTGTAAATGGACGTTACAAGTACTTCATTGGTCTCTTCATACTACACTTGGTTATATCCTCATGATGGCAGTTATGACATACAATGTATATATTAATATTGCTCTTGTAATCGGAAGTTGCTTGGGATATTGGATATTTGGTCCTGTGCTAATAGAATTATATATGAATCGATTTCAAGAAAAGCAGAAGATTATAAAATGTGATAAGGACTGTGCAGGTAACATAAGCATTGTTTTCATGCTATGACATACTGATATGTTCATATTTATAATATTCACAGATGCTATTCTTAATCAAGAAAGACGCGAATCTGCTGTTTCTGTTGTCGCGGAACAATTAGTATTGGAAGCAACTGCAGAGATTCATGCGCCTAGAGATGTTTGAGGAAGTAGTCTATTTAGAAAAGTATAAAGTCTGAATGTATATTGTAAGTGCCCCACTATCTTTATTGGCAGATATTAGTATTTTTTTATAACTATATTTAGTGTTATATTTTTATATAACATGATGTACAAAAGACAATTTATAAAAATGTTTTCATACAAAATATGTAATATATTTATTAATAATCTAAATCATTCCAAAGATACATTTCTTCTTCAAACATTCCTTCGAATAAACGTCCATAACATTTATTTCCACTTTGAACAAAATGATCATAAGGATTTTGTGTAACAATATGATCACCGCAAAGCCAACAGAAAGATGCTTGACAATGCACACACGACATTTTATTGCAACCATCGATCTTTGTAACTGGAGTTCGACAACGAGGACAGCACTTTGTACTATTCTGTGAATGTAAAACCATGATGAACTCGACAATTGTAGCATTGAGAAGTAATAGAGAAAGATTGATTACCTTCAAATATTCTTTTGTAAGATGTTCTTCTACGATAGATTGTACTTGTCTTCTTCCATATTTTACATGTAATAATTTTTTTTTATGATCATCACCATCTTGATAATCTTTGATTAGTTTTATAGTCTCTATTAACGACATATTGCATGGACTCACTCCATGATAAACCTATAAAGTAATTATTAAAAGGACTCTTAATTAAATAATGTACATGTTGCATGTCATGCAAAATCTTAAAAGAAAAACATTTACCTTATGACAATAAGCACAGAAATTGTACCCACAATTAGTACATCTGGCCAATGTTTCTTGTTCGGAATCTTTTATGACTGGATATTGGCACACTTTTCTTGGACAATATACCAGATCGATCATTGTATTTAATGTTTTTTTTAATAAGAGATCTTCGTATCTTTCAAATTTGTCTGGACATATCTCTTTGATTTGATTATAATCAATTTCAGATGTACAATTTAGTTGAGGGCAATGTATGCTTCTCACTAGCCCACTATCTATTTTTGTTGATATGTATATGTACATACAATCGTTGCAATATATATGGCTACAATGATTAACTTCTATACATTTCTGTCCACTGACATTCTCAAAGCATATGTTACATGTATAGTACTTCTTTGCAAACTCAACTTTATGTTGGATCATACTATATTTTCTTAAAAAATGCATTGGATGTAAAAACAGTCCACGATTTAAAGCTCTATCATCGCTTAATGTAAGCCAATTAAATTTCATATAATCAAGTGGGAATCTGTGAATCATATACAAAAATGACACATCCAATGATTCTTGTATCTTCAGAAAATCAAATAAATCGTTCTTTAAAAACTCTATCCATAAGTAAAGAATTTCATTTCCCTTATTATTATTCCAAATTTCATCCAATTTTTGACAAATAAATGATATTTCCCATGGAGGAAGCCATGATATGATAAGAGAGAAGTCTGGTGGTTTGTGAGAAGGATAATCATCAGAAATTGTAATCATTAATCGAATAGGAGGTAAATATTTTATTAAAAAATTGCTATAAGAGAAAGGTGAATCCTTGTCATCCAAAGTCATATATTTTACTTTAAGTTTCTTTTTAGGAATGTTAAGAAAAATATTGAAGCAATAATTTATCTCATCCTTTAGAAAAAATAAACACTCGTTACAATCGTAAATGCTACGAATTGCAGCTATTTCGTCCTCTTGACATTTCTTATTTTCCGACCTCGTATAAGACATTTCTATTCAATAAGCTTACTCAACTGCAGGTGATCCACTTATTAAAAAGAGATCTTAGATCATTCGTTGTATTCTGTGAAGAGTTACATTTATTCATAACAAAATTTGTACGATAAGTAAACATAAACTATATCTTCTTCTTCTTCTTCTTCTTCTTCTTATATTTTGGCCATGATGCGCATGTGCGGTCTTAAGCCAAAACCTGGTTAGTATAAACTATACATACGACCGGTAACTGTAAAAAAAACAATCTTCGAATACTACGCGCATTAAAACTGTTCAGTTATTTAAACAAATATAATGTATATCGAAAAAATCGTTTATAATATTCCTATTTAATATGGAATATCTACTTTTGAAAATAATATTTATATCAATTATTTTTTTATTCGTATGTCTTACGACGAGTAAAAAGAACGTCTTATTTTTTCTTGTTCGGTACACATTGAATGGCGCGTTATATCATTTTTAAACTGAACAGAACACATCTGCGAAAATAAATGCGAAATGATGAAACAATTATCTGCTTCTAATCATATACTGAAGTTGATATTGTTGCTACAAAAATCATTTTTTAGGCACGACCGCAGGGAGTACCTTATTATTATTTGATGTCTTCTAAAAATTTCTTGGTCGCTCATTAGTGTTGAATTAATAATATAGCACTATGATGTTGATGAAGGTTCTACAAATTCTTGACGGCTCATAATAATAATTACAATTTATATTAACATTTGTCTCGTATTAATGTTAACTTTTTATCCATTGTTATTTCCTCGATAATAAACTCGAGGGATATTCTCACTAAATAAAAGATAATATTTTATAATTACAGGGGTAAATATATCTAGACAAAATTTAATCATAGCTGTTTAGTGAATTATGAGTTGAAATTAATTTAAGAATTTGTTAAATATTATTTACGTATACAATATCTTCCTACGCTTTATCACACAGGTGCGATAATAATGTGCATAAGTATAGACTTTATAAAGAAAGCAGGAAATCGATTGTGACACATGTAGATGATCGACAGTTTTGAGTACTCTCTCATTTAGTAAACAACGTGAAATAGTGAACAATATAAATTATGACAGAAGTACCTGCTAAGCATACTCTTCACAGTGGCATTTTTCATCCTGTTTTAAGATTATGGCAATCTCCAAATGTAGAAATTACCGTAAATAATCTTATGTATCCAATTTTCGTATCGTAAGTATACTACTTAACCTGCCGATTTCTGCCGAAATCAGAATCTACTTATCCATACTCGTGTTTATATGTATACCAGAAACTTCTGTATAACATACATGTTTTTACTTTTCAGTATAATAGATTATTAAAAATTACTAAAAAGTTATTATTCTGGAAAACGAATGATAGTGCATTTGTTACATAATGTTTTATTCGCCATGAACAAACCTGTTATAAGAACAGTCATTTACGTACCAGTCACCTTACATAAAAATAGAGATATTTTATATTTGTTTTGTATTATTATAATTCTCCTTTTGTCTTTTTTCTTCCAGTGATAATGAAAATGACAAGGAACCAATTGGTAGTATGCCAGGTGTATACCGTTATGGCATTGATCGATTGTATGAGATGTTACAACCGTTGATATCTAAAGGATTGCAGTCTATATTATTATTTGGTGTCTCCATGCATCTAAGAAAAGTAAGTACTTCAGATTTCTAATGATACCAATTGATATTGATATGTATTTACACTTGTAGGATGATGTTGCCTCTAATGCAGACAGCGAGGAAAATCCTATAATAAAGGCAGTGCCATTGATAAGGCGATGGTTTCCAAACTTGTTAATAGCATGCGACATATGCTTATGTCCTTATACGATTCATGGTCATTGTGGTATTTTAAACAACGATGGAACAATCAATAATGATGCAAGCATTAAACGTATTGCTGAAGTTGCAGTTGCATATGCAAAAGCTGGTTAGATTTCTGATTAAAAATGCATAGACTTGAGATAAATACACTTTTACTTATATTTTTTCCTTCTTACATTATGATTAACAGGTGCTCAAATTGTTGCTCCATCTGATATGATGGATGGTAGAGTGGGTGCAATAAAAAAGCAATTAGTTAAAGTTGGTTTGGCGAATAAAGTTGCAGTATTGTCATATGCTGTGAAATTTGCATCAGGATTTTATGGACCTTTCAGAGACGCATCTCAGTCGGCCCCAAAATTTGGTGACCGAAAATCTTACCAATTACCACCAGGTAGCAATGGGTTAGCAGCAAGAGCTGCTGTAAGTTTTAATTTGATCATTTCCTATGTTGTTTAACTTATTAATTTAATATTTTTATTAATTTTGCTTCCTGTAAAAGGCCAGAGATGTTGCGGAAGGAGCAGATATGCTTATGGTAAAACCAGGATTACCTTATTTGGATGTAGTTAGATACACAAAAGATGCTCATCCAGCGTATCCTATGTTTGTATATCAAGTATCAGGAGAATATGCAATGCTTTACCATGGCGCAAAAAATGGTGCAATTAATTTGGAAAATGTACTGAATGAAGTTTTATTATCAATGAGACGCGCGGGTGCAGACTGTATTATAACATATTTTACACCTTTAATCTTAGATATGTTAATGTCAAAAAGTAAATATTAATTATTTGAGAATGTTTATAGCCACAGTTTATTACTTTGATCACTCGACAGCACAGCCCCATGAGCAAAAATATACGCAAAACAACGTTGTCGCTCAAACATTCATATCTTTAAACACAGCAATAAAATAGTACGTTACCGATAACCCTGTAAATAATTGTATATACAAATGTTTGGATATATTTTCGAAGAAGCTAAGTTGTGGCATTCTGTACAATTTATTATTATACATACACTAATATACTTTATTATCTCACTTATGACTTAATAAAACTTATAATATTGCGAGAAAATAATTAAAGTTGAGATTGGTTATCAACGAAATTACGATATGAATTTAATAAAATATATACGTGATATGACAGATTGAGTTGCTACCCATTATCAAGGTAAGCCGCGAGTGTTCGGTCATTCGTTATTTATATTCTTGTCAAAATTGCGATTTCTAGCATGTTTACAGTTACGTATCGTATCTGTTATATTCGTTTAAAGTTATATTACAGTCAAGTAATAACCAACATCTCTATTATAAAACCATAAGTTTTACTTCTGTAGAATGTATTCTCCCTAAAGTAATATAGTTAGTGATGATGATAATGATAATGATAAAGATGTATTGTCGATGTTACTATTTGCAATTAAAAGTATAATAGCCTTTAAAGGTTTACTAACGGGTTAGAGCAAAGAATAAATGTTTCTTCGTAATATTTCATAGCGAAAACTTCAACAAATGAAATCATTTTTTAAGAATTTAGTTTACATCTTCAAAAATGAAAAGCATAAATTTCGACATACGTCAAACAAATTTGAAAAATGCACTCCCTTTAATCCTTCCACGTGTTACAAGAAATGCTGATAAAACTCCTACATCCCGAGCCTTTCATCGCCCGAATATTCTGGAATTAGAATTCAGTCGTGACGTGGGCCTATGAACGCTGGCCAACTCTATGTAGGAGAACCAATAGTTTTACTTTATTCCCTTGCTGCGTACAGGTTGTGACCAATCAGTGTGAGCCACGACGAAATCTTACCGTTAATATCACACCGCTGATTTCAGTTTGCAGTCAGTCAATTCTGAGTCGCTAGTGAAGATTGTTTCGCTGAGCTAGTACCCGCAAAAGTATTACTTTTGTCAAGAAGGAAATAACACTTATTTTTCTATCTGGTATGTAATAATTTTAATATTAAACGATTCGTTTATTTTTTTACCGTTCCTATAAAGTATTTTTGTAAAAAATTATATACTAGAATCAACGTTGTTTTAATAAGAAACATTTCGGCTTCTGTGCCACGTATCGCTGTAACATTCTAGTCTATTCGAGATGTACTTCTTAAGGAACTCTTTCGAATAAATGTTAAGTATCGTGTTCTCTTTAATCAGGCTATTTCTTGATCTGTAAATATTAAATGAACACGTAAATTTTTTTTGTGACTTCAATTAAAATTCTAAAGGCGTACCTCCTTTCAGTATCACAGATCGAATGGGCGCGTGTCCCGTTGCTTCGTCGATTTAACTTATTTGGTATTAATTAATGCATTAAAGATTTTTTTAGCTTTTTTATTGACAATAAGAATGATATTAGCACAATTTCTAGGATAAGCTATATTTTAGAGGTGTGTCAGTTATAGATTAATTCTTGTAGCAGAACATCTTGCTACCGTTTATTTGTCTTATATCTTTTCACGCAATGAAAAGTGATAAATAAAATGTAAAGTTATAACCATTTATACTTTCCTTTTATTTTTAGGCAAAGTTACATCAAGTCATAAAGGATGAAGGGAGCAAAAGCTCTACTATTGTTAGGGCTATTTACAGCCCTTACGCTTGCTAAAGAAGAGAAAAAGGATAAAAAGGAGGACATTGGGACAGTAATAGGAATTGATTTAGGCACCACATATTCCTGGTAAGTAAAAACAAAAAAAAGAGAATGAAATGGATAATAAATATGACTACTTAAAGCAGTTAGTTTATGAAAAGTCTATACTGTTATATCTTTTAGCGTTGGTGTATATAAAAATGGACGAGTAGAGATTATCGCTAATGATCAGGGAAACAGAATTACACCCTCTTACGTAGCATTTACTGCCGATGGTGAACGATTGATTGGAGATGCTGCTAAAAATCAGTTAACCACAAATCCTGAAAATACTGTTTTTGATGCGAAACGTTTGATCGGCCGTGAATGGACAGATAGCAATGTCCAGCGTGACATTAAATATTTTCCTTTCAAAGTCATTGAAAAGAACAATAAACCACATATAGAAGTTCAGACTAATCAAGGAAAGAAAATATTTGCACCGGAGGAAATATCTGCTATGGTATTGAGTAAAATGAAAGAAACAGCAGAAGCATATTTAGGCAAGAAAGTTACTCATGCTGTCGTCACTGTTCCTGCATATTTCAATGATGCCCAAAGACAAGTAAGGACAAAACGCTTTATTACCGTTATGAGTATTATCTAGAGTAAACGAATTCTAGAACATATTAAAAACTTTTTCTTTGTCCGTGTAGGCCACAAAAGATGCCGGTACCATTTCTGGATTAAACGTAATGAGGATCATCAATGAACCAACTGCCGCTGCTATCGCCTATGGCTTGGATAAGAAAGGCGGAGAGAAGAATGTCTTAGTGTTCGATTTGGGCGGTGGTACTTTTGATGTTAGTTTACTTACTATTGATAATGGAGTTTTCGAAGTTGTTGCCACTAATGGTGATACTCACTTGGGTGGTGAAGATTTCGATCAGCGCGTTATGGATCACTTTATTAAACTGTATAAGAAGAAAAGGGGCAAAGATATCCGAAAGGATAACAGGGCCGTTCAGAAACTCCGTCGTGAAGTTGAAAAAGCAAAGAGAGTACTCAGCGCAAGTCATCAAGTATGTTTATGTTTATATA
>JAIFRP010000084.1:1455082-1487048 GCA_032403825.1 Odynerus spinipes | reverse complement strand
CCTTTCTGTAAAAATTTTAATTATGTACTCCTCGTACTAATATACGTCTTTTTTATTTATTTAGGTGAGAATCGAAATTGAATCATTCTTCGAAGGCGAAGATTTCTCCGAGACCTTAACACGTGCTAAATTTGAAGAGCTTAACATGGATCTTTTCCGAAGTACCCTAAAACCTGTACAGAAAGTATTAGAAGATTCTGACATGAGCAAAAAAGACGTACACGAAATTGTTCTTGTCGGTGGTTCAACCAGAATTCCTAAGGTTCAACAGTTGGTTAAAGAATTCTTTGGTGGCAAAGAACCATCAAGGGGTATTAACCCTGACGAAGCTGTTGCATATGGTGCTGCTGTTCAAGCTGGTGTACTCTCCGGTGAGCAAGATACAGATGCGATTGTACTTTTGGACGTTAATCCACTTACGATGGGTATCGAGACAGTGGGAGGTGTGATGACCAAACTAATTCCAAGGTAACTATAATATATTGCTACTTTGAATTTATATTACGTGATGCGACATTAAATTTTCGAAACCGATGCGTAATATATGTTTAACATGCATTCAAAATTTATTCTCTTTGTTCCTTAGAAATACCGTTATACCTACGAAAAAGTCGCAAATTTTCTCAACGGCCTCGGACAATCAACATACCGTTACGATTCAAGTGTACGAGGGTGAGCGGCCAATGACCAAGGACAATCATCTTCTTGGTAAATTTGATTTATCTGGAATTCCACCTGCACCTCGTGGTATACCCCAGATAGAAGTTACATTCGAAATCGATGCCAATGGTATTCTCCAAGTATCCGCCGAGGACAAAGGAACTGGAAATCGGGAAAAAATAGTTATTACCAATGACCAAAACCGGCTTACGCCTGATGATATTGAAAGAATGATCAAAGATGCTGAGAAGTTTGCGGATGACGACAAGAAATTGAAGGAAAGAGTCGAGGCCCGCAACGAACTTGAATCTTATGCGTATTCCCTGAAAAATCAACTAGCGGACAAAGAAAAGCTTGGCTCTAAGGTCACTGACACTGACAAGACGAAGATGGAGGAAGCGATCGAAGAGAAGATCAAATGGTTGGAAGATAATCAGGACGCGGATCCGGAAGAGTATAAGAAGCAAAAGAAAGAATTATCTGATATAGTGCAGCCGATTATAGCAAAATTATATCAAGGTACCGGTGGTGCTGTACCACCTACGGAGAACGACGACGACGACGACCTCAAGGACGAGCTATAACCAGAAATTGAAAGTCGAATCCGACGAAGCGTTCGTTCTTCTTATTTAGACTGAAATATAATCCATTTCCTAAGTGACGAATGCATCGAGGACTAATACAATTAGGTTCGTGATGGATATCATCGAAGACTGATCGACAAGTTTGGCACATCTTGTTGCAGTGGATCCATCGCGAATCGATTACTCTCTCCCCCCTCTCTTTTCTCGCCCGTGTCCCCTTTTTATCTATATCTATCTATTGGTATTTTGCTGGTACGTTGCGAGAATGAGGAAAGTAATATCCTTGGTCTCTCGCATTGAAAAAGAGTAAATGGAAAACAAAGGAAAAAGGTAAAATGGAAAGGAACTGTTATGTAAATTTCGTTAAACGAATTTACTTTCAAAGTACTTCTTAAATAAGACTCCACGCATCGTTAATTTATTTTAATTGTTTTATATGTTCTCTTAAGCGTAATCAATAAGCCAGTTGTATAACTCGCGTGTTTCTCAGATACGCAGTGTGCATGTGAGTATGATTGAGTGGAAGGACAGTGTTTACAATATTTGTATAATTATCTCCAGAAAGAAGGAAAAAAGAAAAAGCAAGTAAAACTATAATAGTAGTACTGTGTACAATGACACAGGTATTGTGTAAATGTGTAAGCGTATCATGTATTAATGCTGCATATGTACCGATACTATATAAATAAAACATTTTTTCAATAAATAACGTTTAAAATTTGTCAATTATACAAGTCAATGTGGAAAAAGGCCCAAGTTGTTTGGTGTTTTTATAACTTTTTAATTTGTTTCATCTATTTTTCTGAATTGCAATGCTAACAGATATGTATAATAAATGTAATACAGTTTATTTTCGTATAATCTCATATTTCTCGTACAAAGCAGTCCAGTTAGTGAATATATTTTGCTCTGTTATACATATAAAAATAATATTAGAATTGTACAACAACCACGTTTTTTGTAACATTAACAGAATATACTTATGTTCTACCATGCTTATAAATTTAATTTTCATAAATCATTAACCATGAAATTAACATATGATATTGTTGAAATAGTGCAATATAATACTAATTAACATAAAGTAACTTCGTGAAGTCAAGATTTGATTTCGATATTATTGACGCATTATCTACGTTTTATTCAATGATTTATGATACATCTATTCTATCTATGAACGGCAGATCACTCATCGGGAACACTTCCCGGCTTCATTATAAAAAGCAGTAAGGCCGAAAGATAGGCGTATTTCTTTTTCCTTACTTTTGTTCTCTTTTCTTTTCCATACATATATGCACATCACAAAGCATAAATTAAAAATTTGCCAGATCAGTACACTGGTATAGAAAAATGATGAAGCTGTGGTACACACACATATGTGTTATTGCACATGCATATGTGTTATTCTAAGCATCGTATGCTCTGATTATTTATTGTAAATGCGTATGATCTCTTTAACCAAGCCAGTTTCGAAATGGTATGGTCGAATAGTGTATTAATCGTGATTAATTACAATTTTTGTTTCGGTCTCTCTTATCCCTAAGGAACGTAACTTTATCGTGCTCGTAACACTCTATGTTAGGAATACATGTTAATTATTCGTAAGACACTAATTGATAAAAATTGGATAAAATATTTTGCGCTTTTTCTTTAAAATCAAAAGTACGTGTTTAGAATTTTAAAAAGAATTTCTCTTGGCAAAAAAACTACGGTTTCCATTTACATGATATAATTGGTATTTTTACCAAAATACAATTTTATGCATCATGACACACCTCGATCGCTATGATTGCCTATGTGACATACGAATTATTTGCTCTTTTTTCTAAGAGTAAATCCTTTTCCAAACTATTATGAACACATTTAACGTATCGGCCTGTTTTTATTAGCTTATTAGACTTAATAAAAACAATTTTTTGCAAGTGTATGCTTTACTGTACTTGCAATATGTAGATGATAGTATGTATATTTTTTCCGTACTTCGGATAAATTAACAGATTTATTGTATAATCTTATATAAAACAATCGAAAAGAAAGTCAGACATCATTTAAGAATTGTTATAAATTGGGTGTAATACTTTTGGAACATTGTCATTGTATTAACTCTTTTCGATAGCTTTATAAATATTGAACTACTTATTATAATTACTAGCGAATGCACAGTTAGGCTACATATATGTTTATATGCTCTTATAATTTCTAAGTAAGTGTAAATAATAACTAGATACATAATGATTTCTAAAATATCTTTTTTTTTCCTTCATTTGGATATTTTTCATAATAAAATTTCGCGAAATATTCATAATATATAAAGATCTAGCTTTGTTGTATATGCACAAATTCATCTAAATGTATGAACGTTTTCGAAAACTTGTAACTCGTAAGATACCTTTCTTTCATAAAGTATCGCACGACTAAAATCGAAGATAGTTCAAGTAAATCCATTTTTTAAAAATGTAGTTACTTAAACATCTTAATAAGATCGAGTAAAGCTATAAATGTTCTTTTGAAACATAACGTGTCACATGAAACAAAGTGTTACGTATTTTTTTACATATTAAGATTTTACAGATTCGAATATAAATATGGATAAGGAAAAGCTATGAAATGAAAAATCTACTAGTAAAGGGTGTCTCTATCGAGCCAGTTTCTTAGAATTGCCACTATGAAAGTAGAAAACGGCAACAGGACTAACGAAACAATTCTATTGTATTCGATTCATAAATTACCAAGAGGCCGCCAAGAACACGTGAATATTAAGCACTTAATTTAAATTTGTTTCAGACCTGAGAATACATCCACGCTGTACGTTTTAGCATTATTTTCAAAATGCTCCTTTTTGTAATAACAAGGAATTCTAAGTTATAACCATGTTATAACAAAATGTTGTATAATAACTGATACAGATACTATTACTCAACAAAGTAGTAGACACAGTACGCCTCTGGCAATTTGCTTGTGCACTTCGCTAGTTTGAATAACAACAATGCATTTTGTATCACAGTATTATATTAATAATGTATTTTGTATTTGTCTTAATTACTTTGGATATGGCAAATATGAAATATAACAGTAAAATTATACTAATATAACTATAAATTCTTTGGAGCTAAATGCATATCACAGTGGGAGAATTTTTGACGCTCTATTTTTTTTAACGCCTATTCCAATGTCCAGAAGCGTACTGGCCTGAGAAATGTATCGTCTTAAAAATCGTACTAAATTTAGGTATCTTATCATATTACAAAAAGCTTTAACATCAACTGGTGGAAATAAGCAAGCAATAAAATTAAAGTAAGTATTTTTTTGATATTAGTTAAAAATGCACCGTGAGTTATATTTTAGATACTATATCTAATCCAGTCTTATTCTAGTTTTCTTATCGCATAGCTGCTCTTATAATATACACATGATAAAAATCACGAGGAGGTAATTATACAATTGAAAGTATAGAAATTCTCCACATAACTTAATTTCGTTATTTTGCTAAGTACTAATATGTTTTATATAAACCAAAAAATGAATCACGTTTTGTCTTTCAATTTCAAAAAGAAACATCATATTCTATCTTTCCTAGCTTGTATATGTTAAATCAAATTTTACATAAATTTAAATACCGCCATTCGTTTAATAGAGATGTGTTAATAACAATAAGAAAATGTACCGTTTTATATTCTTTTCTAATTTTTCCTTTTTTCTTTTATCATATAAAAGGATATATATTAGTTAACAAAAAGTAACGCATGGCGAGTATGTTAATTGTTTTTTGTCATAAAATTTGATACTTCCCACAAGTCCGAATATTACCTTGTTTCAAGTTTCACATAAAACTATAAGAAATTTCTTTACAAAGGTGGAATAAAATTTGAACGGTAATCTGATTGCAATTGTATGTCATAATATTATGTCCACCTATCTGTCCTCTTAAAACAGTGACTTTGAAAAGGCTTGTATAACCATAGGTACAGTGGCATCAAACCCATAAATTTCTAAAATATTTCTGTGGCAAAATGTAGTCTTTGCTTGACAACTTGAAGAGCACACAAAACAATTTATTAATCTGGAAAGAATATGTTCATATTAAATCTTGTACCAGCATCATAAATATATGTGATAAATTTGAAAGAGTTGGTAGAATATAAAATAATTAAAAATTACATTCTTACTTTGCATGTGGAAGATTCATTTTATCTCTATATAATGAAAAGTTTTTTTCAACTTCATCGACATCATCCACTATTCGGTCTATGACATTAATAAATACATCATATTGATTATGTTTTTTCAAAGCCCATGCAATTGGGTTATTTAAATGAATGCCATTATTTGGAGTAGGCTTATGTAATTTCATTACTGAAGGGAAGTGTGTCGATTGGTTTAAATTGATAATATGCAAGTCTACAACATCGAATGCTGCAACTGTAACATTCTTTTCACAGCAGGAAAGTGAATATGCTATCAAGTAACCAGCTTCAGCACCATTTATATTTCCACTATGCAATGTATCAGTGTACCACATTTCTTCATCATTATTGATTGTTATCATATAACGTAAACCAGTTGGCTTAAGATTCTGTAAAAATCCATAATAGTGGACAATTGATGATGTCGTATGTTCTAAGATCATGAAACTTACCATAATTGAAAGATCAAATGCTTGGTATAGAGCATTTATAATCTTTGTATTTGGCTTTGATGGAGGAGCAAGTAGTTTCTTTGCTTGTCCTTTCATTTTTCGTTTCACGTATGACAATACCCTTTGAAAGATATATTACTCATTATTAACTTCATATGTAGACTAAAGTAGCGATGGCTAAAACCATCGCTGTCAATTTTAGTGTAAATCTACATGTTGTTTTAGTATCAATCTAAATGTAATATAATAATGTTACAAAGTATACAACATAGGAAAGATGCAAAGCAATGTATCTTACTTTCCACAATTTTCATAATTCTTTAAAGTAATATATACAAATATTGGATGGATATTGTCACGAGATAATCTTTCCTCATTAGTAATCTCATCTATTATTTTTTCAACAGCTGGATTATCTGGATTCAATAATCCAAGATTGTGAATCCTTTGGAGATTATTTAGAAGTGTATGTAAATCCATTGACAGTATCAATGAATTCCAAACCTGAAAATAATAATGTGTTAGGAAACTAAAGTATTTATTTCACAGAATTTATAGGATCTCATATCATACCTCTGTAGATTTTAGCATATGACCAGGAACATGATCCAATGTAAATTCATACTTTTCTAAAAGGCTAGCTGCCTTAGTTTCATCCTCACAATGTTTGAAATCTTCAACTTTTTGGATATATTCTATCAATTCTTTTACATCTGGGTTATTGTCAAATGCTTTTTTTGTTTCCTCCAAACCATGCATTATGTACTTAAGTATTACTTTCTGTTCTATTTTAAGTAATAGATTTAACATTTAATGTATACGTTACCGACAAAGTATATAATTCTGGAATTCTATACAATGCCTAGGAAATGTATATAATTCCTAACATCATCAGGCATTGTAAGAAATAAATTATGATATATACATTTCCTAGACATTCTATAGAATGCTGGAATTATATACTTTGCCAGTAATATATATATCACTATTGCTAATAGCATTATTTCACATGTGTGAACATTCAAGTTCAATACCTGATGTATCTGGATGTGGATGTGAAAGTTTTATTATATCCTTATGCTTCCATCCATACCTACTTTTACATCGTGTAACACATTTTACTAGTTCTAATGGTTCTTTAGAAAGGTACCAGTTATTAACAGCTTTTCGCAATCCATGACCCCATCCGCGAGTGGGTTTATTGTTAAGTACACTTGTGTACTTACTCACTTGAGTTATAAATTTTATAAATAAAATAAAATGTTCCGGTGTCAAACAAATCTTTTCTACAGCTGCATAAGCTGCACAACGTAAATTTTTACTGAACTTTTGTTTGCAACATACTGCCAATGCAAATATCAATGTCTCAGGATGAGGAACAAGATTACTTTCGAATGCCTACAAGATGGCAAAATAGTATTGTTTTTGTAAACAAAAGACTCATTTTTATGTTATTTATAAAAATCATTACCTTTGTAATTATCTCAATAGGCATTAATTCCTCCTTATCATATGTCGCTAACGCCTCTATAGATAAAACGTCAATATCTGAGAAATAGTCACCCACAAGTACATTTTTAGGAAAATAAACAGGACTCTCATCTCCCACATATAAAAATCTAGTTAGTAGCATATTAGACGAACACATATCGGGTCCTAGTTTACTGTATCTGTTTTGCACTTCTAATACTTCCGCTGCATCCATTTTTCAATATACTATGATCAAAGAACATAAAAAAAACGTTTATATTGTTTTACTTGTTATAACTTTCAAGGATTTTCGATTAATAATATTAAGTATGTTAATATGAAATTTAGATATACCTAATTTAATGATCTTTAATAGTAGAAAAAGGAAGTAAAATTGGGATAATAATTAACATTTTCTGATTTGAATCTGGTATTGTATGTATATCCATTATTTTTTAAATATATAAGTATACAAACTGGTTTGTATTTTAAGCATCGGGTATACCATCAGATATAGGATTACTCACATAATGTATCGTTACCAACGATAATCTATAATAACAGTACATAAAAACTAATACTGCAATTACGGATATAGACGTAAAAATGTATAAGTAAAAATCATATTTTTGCAAGTTATATTATAATCGATAATGGTCAAGTCGATAAATTCAATTTTTATCAATTGGGAGAGATATGTACTCCTAAAATGTCAATCATAAAGAATTTACCTGCTGTTCACCAGAAAACAAGTATGTTCAGCCCAATATATTCGAAGTATAAACCGTAGATGGTAATGCAGAATAGCGTCCCTTGACGTAGAAGAATGCACCGCACCATTTAACTAGCACGATACTTAGTTTTTTTTACGTTCGATGATTCAATTCGTGTCCGGAAATTCGCAGTAGGCTAGATACAAAAGAATGTTGTTTATAGTAAGAGTATAAAGAATAAAGCAAGTATTATATGTAAATGTTTCTTTATTGCAATATTTTTCTTAATTAGGTTCGCAAATATTCGCAAGATTCGATGAAAGTGATTGATTAATCTATAATGTAGTAGAAAAATATCATAAACATTCGAAATTTCATATTTTATCTGATCTTGTCAAAATAACTTTGACGCTTGAACCAATCATCAAACGTTCGTATGTATTACTATTACATCGTTATTGGTCCATTATTGCAACTTTTAGAACGCTTTATATGAATACAGCAAACAAAGTTGGCAACGCCTGTATCATACCTTTTTCTACTTTATTCCGTCTCTTTTAATTCCCAATAATGTATTTCATGCATACACTTGTTCATATTTATTTATTAGTTTATACTTGCGAACAGAAGGTTTTATAGAGACTTAATAAGAATTAAAAGGCACTATCGATATAAGTTGGTTTGAAATTTTTCAACGCTTCATGCCATTCGCCATTGCCATGGAGTTCATTAAAAATTATTCTACAATTAAAATATTAACAAAAATCAAATGATTGATTATTCAATTATAGATAATGCACACATTTTCAACAAAGGAAACATTAGAAACTGCATTTCACATGAACGACATCTATGGACACGTTCGACTTGGCAGTATGAGTACTCACAGGAATATTTATGACATCATGGCTTTAGTGGAAACGTCACTACTTTTCATTCACGCCGGTAAACGCTTTTTCAACGAGGGGGTATGAGGTGCGTTTGATCGCGGTATATGCAGTAGCGCAACTCTATGGCGGCATCTTTGAAGTTAGTTTTGGTTAAAATGGAGTGCGCATGCACGAAATAAGTAAGTGTCCAGTAGCACCATCTGATCTTTTTTCTCACCTGCTTTTATTTTTTCGCTCTCTTTCATACAATTTAAATGGTCGTTCAAAAAATCGATTTTTTTTTGTAATATATTTCGATAGTATAGTATTTCGAGAATATACTGTGAAATTTTCTTAAGGATATTCACAATATTCTTGCTTCTACAGCCGGTTTAGCAGGTAGAGAGCGGTCCGCTCGCTCCGTCAATAGATGTATTGTTCGGAGCGAGGCAGCTCAAAGCAAGTGGCGTCAAAGTGAGGCTGCAGGTACTTTAGATACCTATGAGCATCCACCTGCTCTGGATGATGACGCACATGAAATATTAAAACCTATTTATGAAGAATTAACAGCAGAAAATTTATTGGAAAGGTGTATTGGTAGTAATACGCAGAACAATAATGAGAGTTTCAACTCTTGTGTGTGGCAACTAACGTCAAAACATCAGTTTGCTGGCAAAAAAATCATTGATATCGCCTCTTATATTGCTGCTTGTACGTTTAATGAAGGATGTGCAGCTTTGTTGAAAATTATGGAAACCATGGGCATCACAAGCAGAACAACTCGCGCGAGACCGTGACGCGCAGCGAATATATACCGCCAACCGTCGAAGCACAAAAAATTCGAAACAAGCTCGAACAGCTCGAAAAAATCAAAGGAGTGAAATAGCCGAGGAGTACGAGCATTCAGAAGGGATTTTATATGGTGCTGGAATCGCTGATTAACTGTAAGTATTTAAAATTTGTTCAATCTTTGAAAATATCTATACCTAAAACTTTAAGCTCATTTATCTCAAAACTACTTTTTTTGGCATCATGTTATAGAAAAAAAGGAACTATTCAACCGAATCACCTGAAATTTGGATATGTTATTCACAACATAAATGGCTATCGACGGGACTAGAATCATGTTTTTATTCCAATAATTTCCTATTTTTTAAATTAAATAACTGGTAAAAAAACCGATTTTTAGAACTTCACTCATACTGTTTGACAATTTTTCTGGTTTTTATTTTTCAGATAAATAATAGATCCAAAATGACTAACATCGTCCAGGTCCAATTTTTCAAGAGAGTCAACTTCAGCGGCATTTCTACTATAATATTTTTTTTTTTAATTTCAAAATAAATTTTTTTGTATTCACAATTGATGTTATAATAAGCCTGAAAAGTTGAAGTATCGTTTTTCTTTATTTCTATGATAAAAAAAAATTCCGCGATGTACCGACAATTTTCGAGCTCTAGATCACCGGGATGCCTTAAGCATTGATTTAAATTATGCTTTTTTGGAGCAGAAATTTGAATTATTGGAGTTGGAGCAAAACAGTTTAATAATTACTTAATAAAAATATTTAAAAGAATCGAAGAAAATACAAGTTTTAAATATAAGTTTATTAAAATATAATTTTAATCAATTTTTATTTGCAATTTATTCAAAAGTTAACTTACATAAATATATATATATAAGTTATATAAGTCTTTAATTCTTTTGAACCACTTTGATTTCAGCTTTGTCTCAGGTGTTACTGCAGATTATATAGGAGCCAGACACAAACAGAAATAGTTTTTGGACGACCAAGATATATCCTGCCTTCCTAATACAGATCTCACTTTGAAGTCGCTTTGAAGTCTGTACACGTTACACTTCTGTACCACCCTGTTGCATTACGTATGAGATTAAGGAGCACTCACTTAAGTGGATTAAGGACTCTCTGCAATAATGTGATTGGTAGATAAATTAAATACTCAGAGTTTCAAGGAGGGACATACAGTATCGATAAAATAAAATAAGTAGTTTATTAATAAATATCGAGTGTTTTGCATGTATGGAATCGTATGAGAAGTACGTATAGAAATGAATTATAATTATTAATAACTAGCGATTAAATGAATTGTATAACTCGAGGACAACATATGTAATATGTACAATATAATGTAATATAATGTAAAATATAATTTATACAATATTTAAGATATTAGCAATCTATAAAATATATCTAATATACATAAGTACTTATAAGATAATGCAAAATAACCCAAATAATTTGTATAAATACTTATATATATTGTAATAAGATTAATTTTACAGTTCAATAAACATAATTTAACCGAAATTGAGCGTTCTTCATTTTAGAATATTAACCCTTTCTCAAAAATCCAATAAATTTTCACGAAAAGTACTTCAGTTTATTATGCCATATTTATTCTCCTGTTAAAGTACTCATTTTGGAGAAAATTCCGGAAAAGTACCAAGTTGCAATTAACTTGGGCTTACATGTTTGGTGAATTAATATATGTACAGAGCAGGCTTAAAATTAGAGAAATTTTTGAAATTTTCTCTGTGTACCTTATATATAAGTTCTGAACAAACACTGGCAGAAGTACTGTTAACTAAGCGGCTATGGTCGCAGGTTTTTCGTAAAATAAAATAAAAAAAGTTTTCCGTAAAATTTTCGGAATTTTAGAATAAATTTAATAATTTAAATGAAATACTTTACTGTTAAATTTAAATTAAATTTGAAATTCTAGTTTTAAA
This sequence comes from Odynerus spinipes, assembly GCA_032403825.1. Lineage (NCBI taxonomy): Eukaryota > Metazoa > Arthropoda > Insecta > Hymenoptera > Vespidae > Odynerus > Odynerus spinipes. Next base: position 1,475,365 of record JAIFRP010000084.1, on the reverse strand, counting down.
TATATTTTAAATTTATCGCTACTTTTTTTTACTTCGGATACCTACGAATACCTCCTTTAATCTTATGTTCTCCTGATACTTCTTCGATTTTTCGAACTTTGAGAAATTTTCCCCGTAAATTTGGATTTCTAACAGGAATATAGGATGTGCGAGGAGGCGGCACGCAGAAACTCCGGATACTTCTTTGAATCTCATGTTTTCCTGATACTTCTTCGATTTTTCGGACTTTGAAAAATTTTCCCCGTAAATTTGGATTTTTAACAGGAACATAGAATGTGCGAGGATGTGGCACGCAAAATTTCCTGATGCTTCTTCGATTATTCGGACTTTATCTTAATACAATAATATCTTAATACAATTTATTATAATGACTTTAATTATAATTATAATGTCACGCTTTATTCCTTGTTAGCATCTGCATTCGAACATCCAGGTATCGTGTTCAAAATGGACGAGTTGAACAATCATAAGATGTTTGTTACCTGGTGCAAAATTAAAATTACTTATTAGTCTATAAAGTACATACTATAATAGTTAACATTTATTGAATACATATATGCAAAATGTTACGTGTTTTATATTAGAAATTTTGTATGAAGTAATACTTACTTATCAAAGAGCCAAAGTATTCTGGAACATTATTCTCGTGGCGATGATTCAACAGTAAAAGCCGAATAGTAGCATCCATCGATGAGTGAAGTATTTGCACGTACTCTTTTTTCCAAACGTATCCAGCTCTGAATAAAATCGACGTGATCTCTTCTCCAATAGAGGTGTAAGAATTGGATTCGCGATGATTCATAGATTGGTTTCGTGCTTGCAACTGGCGCGCGCGTAACGCGAGCATGCCCGCGAATCTCGATCGTATTCACAAACACTTGTCCGCGCAGAATCGGAATTCGAAGGAGGAAAAAAGCGATTATAGTTGCGCACGTTGTTTGAACATTATCTAAGTAATTTAAATCAACGCTTAAATGACCATTTAAATTGTACAAAAGAGAGTGAGAAAAGTAAGAGCCAGTGAGAAAGAAGATTATGATGGCATTAAGATGGCATTATTGTACAACTTATTTATTTCGCACATGTTCTTGTGTTGTGTTTGCCGCATTTTTTTAAGGCTATGTATCATAATACATTTTATACCTAGAAAAAGTTGTGGATATTGTTTTGAGAAACTGAGTAAGTCTTTTCTTTTATATATAGAATATGTTACACACGTAATTTATTTAGTTTAGTGTGTATATATATAAATTATTTTATTTTATTTTTCACAAAATAGATTGTACAGTATAAATATATTACATTTAAGAATAAGCTAAAAATTCAATGAAATTATATAGCAGGCAGATTCGTAATGATTCCATGCACAAATAAATATCTATATTAAACATCTACATAATGTACACAGTAAGATAATTTTATATATATATATATATATATAATACTTTGATTCAGTTCCTTTATTAACAAATAGATGCTAAATGCTTTGTACTATTTCAGCATACGTTACACTATTAAATAATAAGCATTTAATAAATAACAATCTTGATCGCAAAAGATAATACTGATAAATCTGAGAAATAGTAATAATATCATTTTTTGGCATCTTTTGCTGTAATTTTCTACCACGATATTATCTCCTTATATCATTAGAATGAAAGTGTGAACTCAGGAAATGAAACATCTTTTTTACTCAAATGTCAAAATGTTGACTCTACCGTGTCATTGTATAGTTATCTTGACAGGAAGATAAATATTATCACGTAAAATGATTTTCAAAATTTAAGACATCCTACTTTAAATCTATGTTGTTTATATTTCACAGACTTGTAGCTTTGGTTTTACTATTTTTCCATTGTAAGCCATTAGTATTCACTCTCTTTTAGTAAAAGTTTTGAATTTCTGGACTGCAAGATCTTGAAGACGCTGGTGTATTTATGTCCAAGCAAATATTTGCATTACATGGTGGTTCTTGGGATTCAGAAATTTCAGCTTTTTGACTCGTTGAGTTTTCATCATTTCTAATTGCACATATTATATCCGTAAGAGCAACTATATAATTTTTTGCCAATGTAAGAGTTTCTATTTTCGACAGACGTCTTTCTTTAGTAACATGTGGAATAACTTCACGTAGAGACTAGCAAAAGAAGTAAAATTTTAGAATATTGTAGGTATTTTTTAAGTTATTAATGATAACAATGACGATGAAAATCAGTGTTTACCTGAAATGCATCATTTAAGCTATGCATTCTCATTCTTTCTCTTTCATTACTTTCCAATCGTCGAAGTGTCCTCTCTTTAGATGTAGACGCTCTAGGAGACTTTGTTAATTTCAATTTTTCTGTTTTTCTCGATGGGTGACGTACATTACCACTTTCTGTTATCTTTTGTCCAGTCCACTTTGCTTCCCAATTGTTTTCGCTTGTTACTTTTGATCTCATTATACACAGTAACTGTATTACCAAAAGTGCGCACAGTTAATTTGCGCCTATTTGTGTTGTCATAAGCATGTTTTATTAATAAGAATAAGAGCAAAATCTTAATATACTTACACATTCAACCCAATACTCATGGTTTTAATCAGGAAAAGCGAAAGATCTTATAACTAAAAATTGTTTAACAAACAAACAAACAAATAATATAATGAATAAGCACTCAAATTAAATATAAATATTTTTACCATAAAAATGATTGTTTTAATCAAATTACCATACCAAAATAATTCCCTATAATGCACTTAGGAATTTATTATGCACTATATATCGTTAGAATTAAAATTATGTATTCATTTCGGAAACACGGATAACTTGTGCTTTGAAAAATTATTTAAATCCGTGAAATTTAAAATGACAAATTAAGGGATGATATTACAGGCTGTTTACTATAAATTTTTAACCGAAACATACCTTACTTTTTGTTAAGCAATCTTCAAAATTTGAATCGCCTTCAAGTACCGCGTGTACTTGTTGAGCCACGCTGGAAGACTGACGTCGCGACGTCGGGGTGCGGTCGGCGCCACCTTCCACCCCCAATATCGCATTACCTACGGCGTGGCAAATTCTTAACGATTCTTCATTGTTAAATGTCAAAGTTTCTTTTCAACTATTACATTACATATTAATTGATAAAAAAAATATTCAAATAACTAGAATTTCCTTCAAATAAATATTTAATGTTTTTCCATTGAATACAAGGGAAATTAAATATAAGTAAGCGACGTTCAAGAAAATAAAGCGAAATACTTTTACTTCCAGATTAAAAACATTTGAGTAAAATTCTTGATTCGTCTTTTCTTAAAAACGATTTTTATTTTCTTATGGTAAATCTTTTATTATTTTCTAAACGATTAAGCAGAAAATAGATTCTAGATTAGAGAAAACATTTTTTTATCCTAATTCAGAGAACAAAAGCGATGCATTTAAATGTACACCCAGTATATAGGAAGGCGTACGGTATCTTTGTATGAATGCAGGTATATACATGTGAGTGGCTACAGGTGGGCGTATGACGTAATTCGCCCACGCGGAATCTTCTATTTGCTTATTACCGCTTCACCACTAACTGCTCTAGTCAACAGTATCCTTAAGGAAAGGGTGCGCGCGTTTCATAAGGAATGGACTAATTTTTTTTTACATCTATCAATTGTATACTGCAAGATTGCTCGAGTAAAAAAAAAGAAAATAGATTATCGATGCTCATACAATGATTTTTATGATAGTCTTTTCTGTAAAATATGCCATTACAATTATTCTGTGAACAGGGACGCATTTATACTTTTACGGACCTTGGGCGCAACATCACTACGGGGCCTCCAAAGAATAAAATTATTTCAGTTAATCAAATTCATAAATATTTGTTTGAATATTTAAAAATAAGTATTTTATTTTTCAACTATAATTAGGTTGTTTTATATGTTGTTATTTGTGAGGAGTAAGGTGAGGCCCCAGTTTGCGCCTCTATACGATATATATGATCCGCGGGATTTATAAATGTAGCATGTTTGAAAATGTTTTCGTTCCAAAAACTGTTTATCACTGGATTACAAATATTTCATCAGAGTAGAAGAGAGAAGGAGAAGGAGGAAAAATAATAGATGATGTTAGAAATCCTTATTTTAAGAGTTAATAAATATAAAATTTCTTATTTTTCATTTTTACAATTACCACAACATGTGTTAGCACGTTTTTCTAATTCGGATTCCTTATGATTCGGAGTCCATGCCCCTAAACTGGCTGTAGAATAAAAATCCATAGGATATGCTAGATTTTTATCATAATCAGCCATCCGTAGCGCGACCGCACCCTCGTATGGCGTAAGAAAAGGCTTATGGAAACTAGTACCCCAATCGATGCTGAGGCGTGGACATGCGACCTTAAATGCATGATCAACCTTATTAAATATCATATATTGTAACGACATTCGTGAAAATATTTTAAGAAGCTACGATAGATTTGTGGAAATTATATTCCAGTTATGTACCTGTATAAAACTATCTATGCCTTTGAATAATTTAATTTTATCAGGGAATATTTCTGAAAGCAAAATAATGACGCTTTCTTTTCCTAAAGCTTTCAACTTATTTTGCAAATGATCTAAAACTCTTGGATGTCCCTGCCGACCTAAAGTTCCAAGTATCAGTCCAAATATCGTCGCGTTCTTCGTTAAATTTATCGCTAAGAGCCTTGTTTCGCGCATTTCTTTATGATCATAGAATTCTTCTGTCATCTTTTTTTCATAAGGATCATATCTGAATGCTCGTAATTTTGGATTTGCAATCATAGCGGCTTCGAGATGAAATCTACCATCTCCTATATAAATAAGAGCATCTGCGCAATGTGCTTGTGGTGCTGTACAACCTAAAATCTTAGATAATAGTTCATATTAATTTTTTATATGACACCATAAGCAAATAAAAATAGGAAATAGAAGAGAAATCACTTCGCCTGGACTCAATGGTTTACTCTGTGGTATTGAAACTTCATATCCATTTTTCTTCAATTCTATTGCGACAGCTTGTAACGTGCCTACAAACTGGATAGTACTAACTAGCGATATTTTTGAAATTACTGATAAAGTAGCTTTAATGCTTTCTATACAGTGTACAATGTCAATATTTATATTAACAAATACATATAGAACTTTGATGCCAGCAGTTTGATCGATTGGTATTAGACAAGAATGACCATAATGAATCATGAAGTCTGCATCTAATGCTCGAGCTGTATAATCGTCTATGCAGCATGCACCTACAGAAATGAATAGAGGAATGACGATTGTATTAATATTGAGTAATGCCTGATAAAGTCATTTTTGTTAAAATAACTTCTTACCATAGGTAACATCTCCCATGATAATAGTTTCTGCACCCGTAAAGTTTTCGATAATATCAGCTATAGTTGTTGCATACATTAATAATCCTTCAGGCATTTGCAAAGCTACTCTTTTAGCTTTAGTTTCTCTGATTCTCCATATTGATTTATGTATTTCAAAATTATAATTATTAGGTAATGCCGCAATAGCCGCATTCAATAAGGGATCATTCAAAAGTTCTTGCGGTATCTTATTAACCTTGATTGGAGCTTTAAATACTTTGCGAACTGGTTTTGCCTTAATTACAAGAGCGGACTCACATTCTGCACTCATGATTACGGTATCTGCCTTTATTACAAAGTTGTGCAATTATTCTAACCTAAGCAAATTTATTGCAAAAAAGTAAGTACAATTATTTGAACACGTAATTTGTTGCAATCATTAGCCACGGCAGTTGGTACATCTCAAAGATCACTCTTATAAAAGAAGTTGTCTAATTATCACGCGCACAATATTGCAATTCATTTCGATGTATTTTAATTCCTGTCATTTGCTAACTCAATAATTATTCGTATCTATTGAAGATATCAATGTTTTACAACATTTAATAACAATTAACAAAGTATTCATAAGGTTTTAATACACTAGCGTACTATACAAGGAATAGATACTCAAGGAAAGGACTTTAGTAACAAAGTTTATTAGTAAGCACTGGTAAGCACTGCCGTTACTTTTCTTGACCGAGGTGTAAATAACAAACGGCCACAGAACAAAATGGACATGAGGTATGCAACTACCCAGGACAAATCGCTTGTCCGAAAATTTACTAATTTATGTTATTTGTTATTATTAGTTCTATCGATATATGTTTTTCCAACATCCACTTATTTTCTTTCTAAATATTTTTAACGCGAATAAGATAAAAATAATCGACTTGAATATTTGTGCTCGTAATTTTAGAATTAAGTCTGAATCGTAGTGTTACGAAAAGGGAGAACTATGATTGGCTCTCTTACTACTCCGAGTGTCTCTTTGAACAAGATTGGTTGAACCTATTCTTGCGCGTGCTTTCATGCGTGTGCTCTTGCGCGTGCGCTCATGCATAGCTCGTATGGACTGAAAGATAATTGGTGCGATATGCATTAAATATTTCGATTTATTTCATTTCACTTTACTAAAATAAAATTGTACAAATGCCTAAGGAAACTTAAGGTTTTTAAGTGATGATATTTGTTTATTTTTTCTGTTCTCTTCATTTTCTAACAGCAATTCTTCAAATGCAACAAACGCGTGAAAGCCATTCGTAGGATGATACGCAGCCCCGTTAACGTGACATCAAATCTGTCAACTCAAAGTACGCGATCCGAATGCATTCGATTGTGGTAATATAGTTTCTATGATTGAAGAAATGCTTGAAATACTTCAATTGGTACTCCAATTATTTCAGGATCATTATAGATCGTAAAATGCATTCGGTCACGTAGTTATATCTATCACAAGTGACACTTATACGAGTGATTTAACCGTTTTAATAGATTATACACATTTTTAAAATATAATGTATATTATTATTTTCATAAGAAGAACTAAGTGCTTCAAAGTGTAATTTTAAAGGAAATTATAATTATCAAAATGCTTCGTGTATCGGCTTTGCGCGGCGTGCAAAAAAACGTTATTCCCGTATTTTGTTTATTGTAACAATGTAGTCTATCTACATGCATAGTGTCGTATTACTCATATTTCATAGCTATATCCAGTGAGTTCTATATTTCCAAAAATGTTGGAAGTAGGCTTACGTGTTGTGCGTGGTCAAGATTGGAAGTGGGATGATCAGGATGGTGGCGAAGGTCATGCTGGTACTGTAGTTGAAATTGGTAAACCACCGTCTGGAGTTTCAGCTTCTAGTCCTAATCCCGCCGATAGAACTCCCGACAAGACTGTCATCGTTCAGTGGGATCATGGTTCTAGAAGTAACTATAGGATCGGATATCAAGGAGCTTACGATTTGCTTGTCTTTGACAATGCTGCTATAGGTGTAAAACACTGCAATATTATTTGCGATGGATGTAAGAAGCGTGGTATAATTGGTATGAGATGGAAGTGTACAGAATGTTCCGATTATGACTTATGCACGCAATGCTATATGGCAGATACACATGATTTGACTCATACTTTTCAAAGATTTCAAACTCCTACTTCTATAGGGTTAGTAGAGTGTGATGGAAGGTGTAATTTTTAATTTTATCTTGGTTCTTTTACACAGCTATAGATTTATGTTATTAGGGTACAGCTGAGCGCAAGAGAAGGTTGTACAAAAATACCATTAAAAGGCATTTTTATCGGTGCCAAGGTAGTTCGTGGACCAGATTGGGAATGGGGAGATCAAGATGGTGGTTTAGGTAGTTATTTTTTTAAATGTTAAATTAAGTTTAATTTTGTAACTTGAACGTGTAAAACATTTATATTGCACAATTTTTACCCATTAGGTAAAACTGGAAGAGTCATGGATATTCGTGGTTGGGATAATGAAAGTAGTCGTTCCGTAGCAACTGTTACATGGTCCATAGGCAGTACCAATGTCTATAGACTTGGTTATAAAGGATGCGTAGATTTGTGTTATATAGAAGAAGCTACTGCTGGTACTTATTACAAAGAGCACCTTCCACTTCTTGGACAACCTATAATTATATATCCTGAAAGTAGAAATGAGTCGGTATCACATAGAGGCAGTGCTCCTAATGCTGTTTCTAGTCTACGTCATTCATCATTTAATATTGGAGATAAAGTAAAGGTTTTAATTCCGATTGATGCTCTTAAAGAAATGCAAGATGGTCATGGTGGTTGGAATCCACGTATGGCTGATTATATAGGAAAGGTATTGTATAATAATTACATTAATTAATTGTTAAATGTATATGCCAAACAATTATGTTACTTAGATTGGTACTGTTCATCGAGTAACGGATAAAGGAGATATTCGTGTGCAATATGAAGGATGTAATAACAGGTGGACCTTTCATCCAAAAGCTTTAACAAAAGTCACTAGCAAAGATATATTTTCTCTTGGAGACATAGTTAGAGTGAAAAATGATGTAACTATGGTAAAGCATTACCAACGAGGACATGGAGAATGGATAGATGTAATGAAAACAGTACGTATTTAACGAATATTATTTTTTCCTTTTCTCTCACTAGTTTCACTTCTACTTAATAACTGTATAGGCACTTGGAAAAACTGGTAAAATCATAAAAATATATTCGGATGGAGATTTGCGCGTAGCATTAGATGGTCATACATGGACATTTAATCCTTTAAGCGTATCATTAGTGCCACCTGGATCGCACAGTACACCTGTTATAAATGAAGAAACAGATAGAAACAGAGATCGATCAGGTATAATTTAACCTCTTAGGAACGATGCGCCACTATGGCTCACTCTAGTGATTCACTCGCTCACAGTTTGAATTAAATGATTGTTTTCATATGTTTTGTTTCATACTTTTTTTGCCTTCACAACGTTTTATAACAGTAATATGTGTAATTCGCGTCAAACTCTGCCGTACAGAAAAACAGCCCTGTGCTAAGTTCAGCCGTGCCTAAGAGGTTAATATAGTGACAGTGAATTGTAAAGTAGAAATGTGTGTATATGTGAGCATATGTATCCATATAGAGTTATTTTTGTTTTATCGTGTAGTCGATGGAGCGGATATCGAGGTGGAAAAATTGTTACGAGATGCTGCAAGAGGCGAGGCAGGAGTTCATGCGGTAAGAGAATTTTTGAAAAAGTATCCTGGCAGAGTGGATGCTCGAGCTGGTGGTCCTGGGGGCGAGAAGAAAACCTGCTTACAAGTCGCCGCACATCAAGGGCAGCGCGACCTTTGTATACTACTTCTTGATGCTGGAGCTTCTTTACGAGCAGTCGACGAAGATGGAGACACGCCACTGCATTATGCCGCATTTGGGTAAGTTTCAGAAGAACATAGAAAATATTCATAATTACGTACCAAAATCACTTACAAGAAAAGGAATTATGTTTGCATAGGTAGACCGTAAATATAAAAGTATCATTTTAATAATCACGGTATACATATATTGATCACTTTGTTAACAGTAACCAACCAGAAATAATGGAATTGCTCTTGTCACAAGGGGCAGCCATTAATGCTGTGAATAATGGTAAATGCAGCGCACTACACGTTGCCGTCAATAAACAGCACGTTCAATGTGTAAGAGTATTGCTGCGCTATAATTGTGATGTGAATCTGCAAGATTCATATGGAGACACAGCGTTGCACGATGCTATTGGAAAAGATGCGCTCGATATAATCGACGCTCTTTGTGCTTGCGACAGGATAAATTTTACTCTTCGTAACAAGCGTGGTTTCAATGTTTTGCATCATGCTGCTTTAAAGGGCAATGCACAGTAAGTATGCTAACAATATTTGTAATAATATGTGCAATTCTTTTGATTCTTCGGTCCATCGTTTACGGACGGAAATGTAAAACGAATTCACTTTTGCAGTGCTACGGAGAGACTTGTAACACGAGCACGGCATTTAGTGGACGTAAAGAAGGAAGATGGTTTCGCCGCGTTGCACCTTGCAGCATTAAACGGTCATAAAGATGTGGCTGCTACGCTTCTCTCTCCGAACGGTGGCTGTGCAAAAGTAGACCTACGTAATAATAGACGTCAAACAGCCTTGCATTTGGCTACTTCGCAAGCACATTGGTCTCTAGTAGAATTACTTGTCGATTATAATGCAGACGTTACCAGCGTGGATGAAGATGGAGATACGGCATTGCATATTGCTATAGCTAAAAGCCCAAATCAACCGTCGACTATACCGACGCCAGAAAGTAGCCGAGATTCGCCTCTTATTTACGGGGTATAAATATATCTTATTGTCAAATGTTTATTTACACCTTAATATAAGTATATAATAATAATTGATATGTGCAGATTTGGCAGACTTTAACGAGGCAAGGAGCAAAGTCTGAATTAGCATTGGCTTGCTTCTTGGTAAGCGTAGATAAAAGCCGTACGCTTTTGGAACATGCGAAGAACTCTAAAAATAAAACTCCTTTGGATCTTCTCAGTGAGGATCCTCAGATTACGGTACTCGCAAATCTTTTAAAATCTTACGAATATCAAGTTAACAACGCACAACTCGAGTAAGTGTCATAATTGAAATCGATAAATATACAAATATACATACATACATATATATATATATACTCATTCTTACGTATCTTAATATTTTATACAACGTCTTGATGTTAGTTAATGAACATTATTATTATAGGATAGGAAATAGTTCAACGTCCGGTTTCGCGGGAGCCGCGACACAACATGGAAGTACCACATCGGAATCGGAATTATTGCACGAAAACGCAAAAATTAATTCTGGCGATTCTATCGAATGTTGTCTTTGTTCACAGTTCTTAATGAACTCTACGGAGGAATCTAGGTTCGATCCTAGTAGCAGCGTTTCTTTCGTCAGTTGTACACATTGTAGGCATAAAACGAACAAGTCGAACATAATTCAAGGTAAAGCTTAAAACGATCATCGACGAGCTTTAAAATTAATAATACAAATATAAAAAACGAATGCATTTTGTTGAGAACAGATAGTCAAACGGCGATGGCGGATATATCTGCAGTTAAAACGGATAAGAACATAACGGATACTTCATTAGAATATAAAATAAAGGAAGATAAGCGAGACGAAGATCAGGAAAAGGAAAAACATCTAGAACGGTTACGTTACTTGGAAACGAGAGTAGCTGATCTCGAGGAAGCAAATATGTGTAGCATTTGTATGGAACGACGGCGCAACGTTGCATTTTTGTGTGGACATGGTGCCTGTGAAGATTGTGCTGCTCCGTTAAAGACGTGTCACATGTGTCGTAAAACTATTACTAAAAAAATTAATTTATACTAGACAATCACTAATGGAGTAATAACAAAGGAATAACGACCGAATCCTCGTCCCTTCCCAAAAGTAAATACGTTATAAATGATACGAATTATAAATTAAATTTTATATTTCTACATATTCCACGATGGTGTTAGCTTGATTCGTTCAGTCGCTATTCGATGCTCAGGTTATGTCGTTGATTTAATTATTAAAATCAAAGAGCATAACTTATATCTGTTAATATGCTAACAATAACGTGTATCATTGCGCACGAACGTGCCATAAATAGAGACGCGCAAAGATTCGACATAGATGTTATACTTATCTAAACATAAAGTAGTTTTATTTCATTTCTTGTTATAGGCAAGATTTGTCGTGCTCTACTAAATGAATAATTTATATTATATATCACGTCGCAAATGGTACTACCCGTTTTGACCCGTCCATGTTTTTGTTCCATCAAAGTAAATACGAATTCCATCTAATTATCACCCTTTCTCTCTTTCTCTCTCTTTTTCTCTATATCTTTTAATAACTTGACAAGAATATACATAGACATATCAACCAAATCAGAATACATAACTTACGTACGCCAAGTATTCGATTTAACGGCGGCTATATAAAACATTTTCAAGTTTCTACATAGCATTGTTAAAAAACGACAAGGTAATAACTTAAACCAATGTCATAATTTGTAGAAAAAATATATAGATAGAAAAACGAGTTCCTACTTTTGGGACTGAGACTTATAACTGAAAATTTGAAATATATTTGTTAGTAGAAAAAAAAGTATATAGTAAAATATAGGCCGTGATGTTTTTTCATCGTTAGAGAATTAAACTGCTCGGCGCCGAAGGTAAATGGTTTGAAAGATCGTAAGGAGTTTAAATTATGCTTAAAGGGTAATTAATAAGCTATACAATGAATTTTGACATTACGATGTAATAAATGTAATTCAAATTCACGTTACTTCAGTGAATGGTATAAAACAAGTTTCTTATCATTTTCCAAAAAGATCGGAAGATGGCCGACATGTATAATTAAAAATAAGATCGATTTGTATCAAGAGAACACCATTGATTATCCTTTTATATATAATAGGGTTTTGTATCATCAAATATACATTGTGTATACCATAGACACTTGGATAAGTAATCGTAGTGTAATATCTTAGCTTTAATATGTTTTTACAATTGTATGGAATTTATAGTACGCCTTCAATAAATACCAAAATTAAAACGGTATAAATGCAAATTCATTCGATGTTCTTCCATTTTATAATTATTAAAGGCAAGGATATAACTAAATACAAAGGAAAATCAGGCTCTTTCGTTATTATATACTTCCCGCGGTTATATTCAACGCACGTCTTTTTTTATAGGAATTGTTCATAAAGATTCAAATAAATGATATCGTGTACAAAATATGTATATTGAGTTAAACATTGTCTTAACTTATCAAGCAATCTTGTTTATTTTGGTACTCGATAATGTTTAATAATCGTATGTTACAATATTGAGCCAGTTCATAAAACTGTAGTAGCAGTAATGATAATATAATAGTAATAATTATAATAACTTTCTCTAAGTAACCTAACACAGTGTACTATCATAGATGATATACTATATAGTACCTAACAAACATAAACAAATTAAACAAAATATAGCATTAGGACCATGCATTAGGATCATCTTATCATTGTAACTATAGGACCACGTATTCTTTTCTTCTTCCGTAGAATAATGCAAGCGTAATGATCATCCTTACAAAGAGTAACAACGCGCGTGAGTTGATGTCATTAATCGACCTGATCTAACCATGATATAGATAATTAATGTTATTTTGAACGCTTGATCGGACTGACTTGCTTCGCATTATAGGAAATAGTAATATTTATGTTTTTTCTGTAAATATCGAAATAATTCATGTGCAAAAGATAAAATATAATCCATAATATTTCATATACGATTAATTTGTATATTACATTCATGGCATTCCTAACAGAACAGAATAGAATAGAAATATAAGAGAATAGAATAGAATAAAAGATAGAATAAAATAAAATATAATAGAGTAGAATAGAACGGGACAGAATAGAATTTATTTATGAGAATAAACAAAACGAATTGGAAATACTACTTATCCCCCCATTCACACGATGCAAGATTTTTGCCGCCGTAGGAAATTTTTTCGCTTCGCATTGTGCTTACACGGAGCAGCAATTTCGCCACATCGGGAAAACTACACTGTCCATCGCCGCTTCTTGAAACAATGTCACCGTATACGCGGAGACGAAACCATCCCGTCGTAGCAAAATTGCCGTCTCGTCTGAACGCTTTCATATACAATATATATGCCACCAAATCCCGTAGCGGCGCGCGGTTTTTGGTGGCGATGTCGCACGGTACATGGCCGCCTCGGTGACCGATTTGCCATCGCGAGAGATATCACGTAACGTGAGCACTCCTATAAAATATACGGTGCCACCAAATCGAGGCGGTGCAGCCAATTTCCCGCGCCGGGAAAATGTCGCGACGTGTGAGATAGGGAAGTTACTTTACGTAAAAAATTATTGACAGAAATCGTCCAATGTGTAATGGCAAAATACAGATTGGCTTGAATCCTGTACTGTAAACATAAATATTCGTCGTTCGTAATAACGACTCACTATAACGAGTCTTTTCATTTTGCAAGATTCCTATTTTCAACAAAATATCGATGATATTGCTTTTACAAGAGTTTCCGCTTGCTCATGCACTTCGCGTGTACATGGAAATGCAATTGCATAGTCTACTCTTCCCCTGAACCTCCGCTACGCGAAACCAGTACGTGCCAATAATAAAAGTATATTTATCATTGATAATAATGCTGATAGCTATGATCGAAACGATGCAAACATTTCTTTTCTCCGAGGAGTAAAGCCTGCCAACGAAGCGTCCTAGCTGAAATACGCCGCTTTCGACAAAACCCTATAATATTTCATTCAATCGGTCGGTCTTCGTGCGGTTGACATCATTGAGTTTACTGTCATGCTGACTGATCCGCAAAATACAATTATTGTCGGAAATATGATGGAAAGTGCATCGAATTGATTTCACGTCGTATTGATCTTATTAAAAGAAAAATACTGTACAGCATCACATTTTCTAATTTACCAATCGCGCTATGTATTGACGTAGATGATGTTATCGTTATTAAAATGCTTATGCGTTCTGGAATAACGACGCTAATCGCTGCGAAACTCGCTATACGATAAATTAACAGTAATGGTTTTAACATACATATTTACGGCAGTAAATCAGTGTGATAGCCAAGAAATCCCGTTGCACTCATCTAATGAAAAGCTAATATTACGTGAAGAATTTGAATAATAATGATAATAATAATAATAATAATAATAAAAATAATAATAGTAATTGTAATAGCAGCAGCAACAGCAGCAGCGGCGACGGCGGCGGCTGTAGCGGCAACGGCGGCAGCAACAGCAGCAGTAGTGGTGGTGGTAGTAGTAGTAATAGTAGTAGTAGTAGTTGTTTTTGTTGTAGTAGTAGTAATGCAGTTGTTGCTGTTGTAATAGTAGGAGTAGGAGTAGTAGTAGTAGTAGTAGTAGTAGTAGTAATAACAAATTTAAGCGACAACTGGTTCCGGACTGCACGGTTGAAGTTCTGGTTCGTTTTGGGATTCAGTTGGATTCGAGTTACTCGAAGAAGAAGATGCCGTCGTAGCACTCGCATCGTGATTTGAAATAGGATCGGGTGTCATCGCTGCCCATTGTGTGGCGTGCGGTGCAGCGCGCGCTTCACGCCTAGCTTTCCTTTTACTACGACGTTGTTCCATAACTAAGCGCAGGCGTCGCATTTTCCCCTTTGTAGCTTCGTTTTCCTTCGACAACTCTTCTATATCGATAGAACATAAATAAACAAACAAATCATCAAATGACGACACAGAAATATATAGAAAGAAAAAGAGAAACGCACGGTCTTATAAAAGTACTCTGCTTGAAATATTTTTTATTACATACCCAAGGAATGTCCTGGAGTATTGGAGTCGCGGCAGCCAACGCCTACGGTAGCTCCATTTCCCGAAGTTGGTACTCCGTTAGATGACCCTGAGGGGCACTGCTGGCGACTATTAGAGTGCCTATGATGATGCCTATAGTGTCCCGTTGTAGCGGCAGGTGTAGCGCACAACAAGTCATTTAAGATATGAATAATAGTACTAATGTCTCGTTTGGGACGACCGTGTCGATCCTGAAGAGCCGGATTAATGGTCCCGCTGAAGGTGCCAGAATATACACCTTTCCCATGGTGATGCATACTCTCTATCATTGCTCCTTGCCTGTGTCTCGCGTTTTCCTAAATACGAAAAGTTAAAAGGAGACGTTAGTCGGCGTTGAATGAAGTTAAATTATAATTCGAGGAGAAAGTTAGCGATAGTTTGACTAAAGTCTATTCTAAAATCTAAAGCATGTTTTTTCCATAATGATTCGATCGAAAGTTTGAAGAGAGAAAGAGAGAAAGAAGAGGAGTGGGGGAGGGGCGCGCATAAAGACTATATCTGCCAGATCGTTCATAAATTCGAGTTTATCGCGTTTGGGAAGTCTGAATTGAATTTTTACCAAATATATAAATATTATAAACAGTACACAGGGAGAACTGGCATCGGTAATAATGTATACCTCTGCGAGGTTGACCCGCGTGGTGAATACCTCAGAGGAGAGCTGCTTTAGCTTCTGCGTCAGGTTACGGGAGGCCTCGGCGAGTGCTCGCGTGTCTAGGGCAAGTTTCGCGCCTTTGTCCATCAACAACGACGACGACGAAGACGACGACGACGACGACGNACGAGGACGAGGACGAGGACGACGACGAGGATGACGACGACGACGACGACGACGACGAGGACGAAGAGGAAGAGGAGGAAGACGAAATGGGAGAGCTCTGCGACGTACTATCCCCGTCCTCTCCGTTTCTTCTCGACGACTCTATCGTCGATTGATGTACATGATGAGCGGTGCAAAGCTTTTTGCTGGCTGGCGTTGTTGCATCGTACGAAGAGGTTGACTCGGAGCAAGTGTAATTGATGGAGGTAGATTGTTGCGAATGGTCGATGGAAGTAGCAGCGGCAGCGGCTGCAGCGGCGGCGGCGGCAGCGGCGGCGGCGGCGGCGGCGGTTGTGGTGGTGGAGCAAGAGACGGGAGAAGATGACGGAGGCGGAGAGGAAACGGTAGAGGTACAGGAGGAGGTACAAGTTGGCTTATACCTCGAATGATGGCGGTGATGGTGGTGATGGTGATGGTGATGGTGACTGTGATAACGATGATGATGGTAGAGGAGTCGAGACTGGCACATACTCGAACAGTTGGTAGCCGAAAACGCAGTGGTAGCGCGACTAGAACAGACTGAACTTGTCGTTTTGGTCGCTGTCGACAAACTGGTGCTGCAGCTCGCCGCAGCGTGTAAAGCCGATGCCAAAGGGCTTACGAGGGAGGACGTACGGGCTGCTGCGCTTCCTCGTTGAAGTTTCGTCGAGGTGCTCGTCGTAGAACGTGCCGCCAATACCGTTGATCGCCTACTTTGTAGAGAAGGTGAAACGTGATTCGTCGAAAGGTTCGCCGAGCCGTTTCCACCGCTGTTGCTTCCACCGCCAACGGTCAGGCCGGTACCGCTGCCGTTCGTTTGATTGCTACCCCCCGGCAAAGGCACTCTCACCGTCGATAGCTGCAGCTGAATCAGCATCATGTGATCGCCCAGCCGCATCGTCAGATTTAGAGGCGCTTTTCCGGATAAGAAGTCGTTAACCTGAGAATCGTTCAAACTCTCCAAAGCTTGCATCACGCTTTGCTCCGGTCGCTGTGCCTGAAAATTATTCAACATCTATTAGCTCAATTCCCCGTGTCCTTTCCTTTAATATCGTATATAAAGGCCCGATTCAAAGAAAAAGACGAGAGGGTGGAATTTAAAAGAAGGATGATCAAACGAATCGATAAAAGGTCGACGCGGTAGCGGTAGCGGAAGATGGAAACGAGAAGACCTGCAGAAGGAAGGAAACCTCGTCGCGCATCGAAGCTCAGACCCTCGATAGCTCGACTAGTCATCCCTCGGCACACCTAACGGACTTCCTTTAGTTGACGACCATCGCGTATTCGGTAATTCGATTTGCGCGTTCGTTTTAAGAAACCAAATGCCATGCCGAACCACCTCGCGAGTCGTTCTCCTAAACTTCCATAAGACAAGTTCGTTGGCGATCTCGCGTTTTTGCGACTCTTTTGCAAAATTTCTTCCCTTTTGTTCAAATTCAAATTAATTATACCGTTCCAATTTTCTTATTTTCGCGCGATAAAGATCCACACGAAAGGCGGATCCAATGGTTATTATCGGTGACGCTGCTGTTACTTTCGCAGCCTCGAGCGTGGACCGAGCCGAGATTTAAACGATAGATGGGAAAAGAGAGAAGAGAGCGACCGTTTCTCGCGATCTTTCTTTTCTCGTTAACTAGTGGAACATTGAAAACGATTTTTTCGTCTTTTTTTTATTATATCGGGAATGATTGGTAACCTTAACCGTTGGAGTCCCAGAGGTATTGAAAAAAAAACACTGTCTAAGAATCCCAAACAGCGCAACCGCGCTTTTTCTAAATGAGTATGAAAAGACCCAAGCAGCGCGATAGCTCTTGTTTTGTTTTATGTCCAAAAATACCAAGCGGCGCGATAGCGCTTTGTTTATTTTACATCGATGAATCCCAATCGGATCATTGAGAAGATAACAATGAAATAAACATTTTTATTTTGTAATGTATTATTGCATTATTATAGTATTATTCAAACAATTGTAAAATGTACTATTTGCATTAAAAGGAGCTATGTGGTGTACTTGCTTCAGTAAATCTGAGCGCGCGACTTCGACAATCGGTAACGAACCGTCAGTTGTCGACAATATTCGAAATGTGCTGGGTTTTCTCGACGTAAATTCTCAACAGCGCGATCGCGCTACTGGGACTCAAACGGTTAATGCGAGATACATCGTATGAAAAACAAAAAATTCGAAGGAAAGTTCCAAATTATTATTGTTTTTAACTGGGGTTACATTATTTGCTTTATTTCTGATATTATTCATTAAAATAAGAGCGTTATTAATTCGTTATTAAATCGAAAGAGGGAAACTTACCAATAAACCCGTTTCCACGCTTGGCAACAGCGTGAGTCTGCTTCCATCCTGCAAGCGATTTTCCTCGAGAGTTCCATCGCGTAGCTGTCTATAACAAAAATATCAAAGAATGACGATCTATTCTATATCAATATATATATGTGTATATATTTATATTGCTTTTGTACGTGTAGTGGCTACTAAGAAAATATGATTTCCCGCCATTGTTGAACGTTATCGCAAGATGAAACGTAAACTACGCTATAGTGAAATCTTAAATTAAAGGACGTAGCAGAAAGATTCAGAATTAGATAAAAATCGATATCGATATCGATTGTAGGAGATTCTAATTGTTCGTATACTTTGCTTGTAATTGTTTGTATATACTTTTCACTGTTATTTTTCAAGAGATTCTCTAAAAACCACTTGTAGCCTTATTAATATAAAAATAAACAACGTAATTTCGTGGTCAGTGTTCTGGAAGATAAGAAATTTGGGGGGGAAAATGAGAAAGCGAACGTATCGAAGACTCAAAGTATGTACTGCATTCGCCTAAACAAGATGATACGGTATCGATTTGTAAAGGCATACAATTGCGAAAATAATGATCGTTCGACCCTCTAGGATTCGTGCTCGCCTATCGATAAAGGCAAGTGAAAATTTAGAATATCTCATAATCGACCGTAACTATTATCGATTTTGTACTCGTCTTCGATATTCACTGGATCGCTGAAAAACAAAGAACTAATCTCTGGCTTGCATTAGTACAAGCATAAAATGGAATTAGGAATAACGTCCGATGTATAGTTCCCTTCTCATTTTATTTTCGAAAATTTAGAGATCAAGATCGTCGAATCCAAATCAGCAGCGATGTTTAAATAATTGTATCGGAAGGGGATCGATCCGAATAAGTTTCTTCTCCTTTACGTTTCACTACGATAAACAGGAATCAAAAGAAACGAGAAAGGCCAACGGAGAGAGAGAGGAAGAGAGAGAAAGAGACCCGTTGGTCCAAGTTACCAAGCTCGTGTCTGCCAAGGCGCGTGCGCGTGAGCTCGTGGCACGGTATTATAGGCATGTACACAACCACGCGCGCAGTCGTCTCTAAAAAAGTAGAAAAAAGCCAACTCGTGTGGCTCCGAAGACGTGCGTGCGTATAGAACGCGTCGCACGATGCCCCGTACTCCCGTTTATTTATATTTTATCTTTGCAGTGGTAGTGGTGGTGGTGGTGGTTACATTGTTTCTTGCGGTAAATTCAAAACTCCGGAGCTCTACAAAGGAAGAAAAAAATTGCTAATTACTTGGCGAAATTGGAATGAAATTTACGAACGTTGTAGAATGCGTTGTAATACCATTAAATGTTCTGTTAGATATGTCATATTGGAACGTTTTATAGAAACGCTCCATGTGCGTGTACGCACTGATCCGTCGAATAACCGGTGTTCCTGCTACCTGTGTTCTTTAGTCTGAAAACTGGCCCAACGAGCAAGCGTGCGCGCGTGTGCTCACGACCACAAAAATAAGATATACGTTTCTCGTACTCTGACACGGCTATCGTTGCTTTAAGCAAGTGAGTTTCAATCGGTGTACCGTGAGAGGATTTTAGGTGTGTCGTGAAAATTTGTAAAGATCATCAATTAAATTATTGTCGAGAGAAGTCCAAAGAATGATATAAGTAAGTGTGCGTATTAAAATTATTACAATTTACCGAGTGTAGTACCGTGGAAGTTTAACCGTTTGAGTCCCAAGCAGCGCGATCGCGCTGTTGAGAATTTACGTCGAGAAAACCCAGCACATTTCGAATATTGTCGACAACTGACGGTGCGTTACCGATTGTCGATGTCGAGAGCTATCGCGCTGCTTGGGTCTTTTCATACTCATTTAGAAAAAGCGCGGTTGCGCTGTTTGGG
>JAIFRP010000084.1:1435480-1452782 GCA_032403825.1 Odynerus spinipes | reverse complement strand
AGCAGCAGCGGCGGCGGACTCCTCGTCGTCGCCACCGCCGTTTCTATGTATCTTCGATTCTTCCTCCTTTTCGCTTCCCATCATTATGTCCGATGACGACGGCGGTGGCTGGGAGCTACCTTCCATCCCGTTTATTCGATCGAGAAAGCGCGTCCTTCTTTTCACGAGCGTGCACGACTTTCTTCTCCTTCTTTTCTCCTTTCAAAGCCACGATACCGCTTGCTTTGTCCCACCTTTCGTTGTGTGTGCCGCGTCGCGTCTGCACTCATGCACGCACGCACGCACGCACGCACGCACACGCGGCCGAAACACTCGCACCCAACACCCACACCCACGATCGCGAGTCACGGCGTTCGTAGCTCCTACGCTCGATCTATCGATCTCGCTAAAGCGTTTTTTCCCTTACTTCCTTTCTCTCTTTCTCGCCCTCTCTCCCCCCTGCCGTTCTATTCACCGATCTTTCCTTCTCCTCTTCAAAGGAATCCGTCGAGATGCTTCGCTTTTCCGAGCCGATCGTGATGCGCGAGCGGACTACCGTGACGAGGGGGACCGTCGCTCGAATCGGTGAACGGGAACAATGATCGAAGGAAAACGGAGAGAAAGGGCGTCGCGAGAACGCGTTCAAAGGTGAAAAGTTCCACGATCGATAATACGAAAATAACGAAGCACGACACCTTTTTCTTCGCGATTTCTCGGATTTTCAACTTTTCGACACTCTCACGAGAATTCACTAGTTTTCGTCGCTTTATCACCGGTTCGGTAGCGTTTACCGAACAAACGCGATAGACCACGGCAGCGACGACGGCGGCGGCGGCCGTAGCAACTACCTCCGCTTCCTCCTTTTGCCCCTTCGTATCTTCTCTTCCTCTCGCCCACTTATTTGTTCCTTATCTCTCCCTTCCACTTCACGTGTTCGCCTTCCTCATCGAACACCCGTCCTCCTTCACCAAACGTTCACGACTGCCGTCGACGGAACAACCGAGACCCTGGAGTTCCTGCGGAACACCCGGACGTGACCGAACCTTTCCGAAAGAGTTGTGACGTGTTCGATGGTGGCGCTGCTGTCAAATTCTTAAAGGACCGCCAAATTCGAACGGAAGAGCCTGCTTCCTCTACTTCCAATCTGATCGATTTCTTATATGTCGATATTAAGAATAATTTGTAAAGAAAAATAAATAAATCGTTATGATCGTAGAGCGTAACAAGATTACGGAACGTGGGATACTTTCTATCGTTCGTAATATTTTTTATTTATTTCATTTATGAAATTATCCGTTCACCTTACATTTTTTATACCCTTTGTACACGATATTACAACGATTATTGCCCTTTTACCCTACAAAAGTGCATTTTAATAACGTCGAAGCGATGCGATACATGTAACGTTATAATCACAAATTATAATTGCATAAAGTATTTCTCTCATGCGATATAGAGACGTAGTTGTATATATGTACACGACATTTACAATATATTATTTTTTCTTCCAAACATTATTTTCCTTTATTCTTTGTCTCATGATTTGTCGAAACGATTTTTCGACAGACTGTCGTAATTAACGTGGTAATCGACAAAAGTGCGAGCACGTAATTGTTTCCCAATTATATAACGTTGCGATAAGAGTACCAACTATGTACACTAATTACGTTCTTTATAGAGCGTAGTAAAATTGAAAAAACGAGAATATTCGTATTATATTATTTACATACTTATACGAGGAAACTAGAAGTAGAAAAATATATGAGAGCTATTTTGTGACTTTTCATTCTATTGCGTATATACACGAAAATGACGTTAGCTCTGTGATATTTCTTCTTTGAAACATGTCAAATGACATATGGTAATATCTTCCGAAAATAAAGCAAAAAGACCTATCTAAGATTATGAGGCAGCAATCGCATTCTCGGCGATAGACCGTGTTCGTCTTTATTTTTCGGTTTTGTACTTTGCGATTTGAGTGATGTTACTCGACGTTCGTGCTCGATGCGATGTAAATTTTATATTTCAATAATAAACTATACGTTCGTTATTTAACATTCGACTCGCTTCCATTATTTTTACCATGACCCTGATTATCTTCTTATATATTATACATAAAAAAATCAAAACATTTATGATCCGAACTCCTCTGTATCCGGTTCAATTTGTCTAAATTCATAGCTTCCTCTACCATCCATTTGTAGATAGTACTATAAGAAAAAGAAGATTTGTTGCTTGTTATTCTTAACAAGTAGATAAACAATCTTTAGAAATCATTGCGTCTTGTAAAAAACGAAAAAAAGTATTGATGTCTTCGTTCGTTACCTCGTGATGCTTCCAAAGGGATCGTCTGTGAGAAACGGTGAACAAAGTAATATTTGCGTGTTTACAATAAGAATACATAGAATCTTCAACGTCGACGCTAACAGCGCTCGTACACTCGTCTAATATCGCAAACTGTGGTTTGTGATAAAACAATCGGGCCATCTGAAAAAGATTATATTATAAATACAATTTATCAATAATAATGATATCAGAATTTTGCATATTATTGCGTGTACGTATATTGTACATTTATTCGTGGAGTCAACCGTATCGTTGCATCCTCCGTTTGATATATTATTTGTCCGAGATGCTTACCGCGATACGCTGCTTTTCTCCTCCCGATAAAACATCCATCCAGTCGGCTACGACGTCCCACCCCTGAGTTTCGTTATTTCCCTGATTTTCTCTTTCCAAGAGATGACCCAATTGCACCAAATCTAAAAACTTTTGTAAATCCTCATCGCTCGACTGTCCTCGCCTGATCATCTCGGCTTTGGTATGAGGATAGATAACTTGATCTCTTAAAGTACCTAACGTCATGTAAGGACGCTGCGGTATGTAGAATAATTTTCCACGTGGTGGTTTTGTAACGGTACCACCCCAAACTGGCCACAGCTAATTACGTATTAAAAATAAAAGAGAAAAAAGATATTTAATAGCATAGTATTAACATTTAATATGACATAATATAGAGACCAGACGCTTGCCTCTCCAAGAATTCTAAACAGAGAGCTCTTCCCGCAACCGTTTGGACCACAGACCAACACGTTCATACCAGATTTTACTTCAAAAGTCAACTCTTTAATGAGAATGTCTCCGTTTGGTGTGATGAGTGGAACGCGATCGAAACGTATAATGTTATCTTTTGCAATAATCTTTCCTGCGCCTGGGTAACCTATTGGATCATCCTTAACATCCGCGATCATTGTCCTAACATATTTTCCTGCGTTCAAATCGTCTAGTACTTTTCTTATCTCTGTAACTCTTGCCGTGAAACCTGCCAGTCTTGTCATCTCTCTGCCCGCGAGTATGAGTCTACCTATCGCTTCTGCAAATTTCAACAACATTCTTCCATATGTATAATAATGTTTAAATCGATGAACGGAAGATCCTGAAAGAACGGAGTGATCCTTTTGGAAGAACGGTATGCTTACGGCGTAAAATCCAACTATCGTTGCCAAATCTGAAGAAAAAGAAACGAGTTTTTAGCAAATTACCACTTCACTTCGATACACGTATTCTTTATTTGTTAATTTACATTTTCCAATAAAATTATCGATTACACCTAATAGACATTTGAATTCCAAGAATTTACGAAGATGCGTAACCTGAAACAGAATTAACGTAAATACAGTCTACATATACGTATTTTATTATTTTTCAACTTACCAGCTTGTGAAAACTAGTTAAAAGGGTTAATTTTTCCCTATTATTTCCTTGGTAAAATGCGATTTCTTCCGAATGTGTGATTAGACGTGAATTTATATGTCGGTATTCACCTTCCAATCGTTGCTCTTTTACAGTCATTTGTCCGATCGGTTTTCGTATATGAGTCAAAAAGCTACCAGCTACCACTAGATATGACAGCATCAATAATGGTGTCTGAAAAAAGGAAAGGGAAAATAGAGAGTACAAATATAAAATAACCAAAGAAAAGAAAATGAATACTTTTTTAAATCTAAGTTTGTAAATATGACAAAGCATATTTTTATATTGTATCACGTAGATACATTTTTACAAGTCATGCAAACTTGCATAATGGTATCGTATGTTATTTAATAACACAAATATGGATAAGACATATCCATATTAACAAGATTTATGAAAACAACGTGATACATATGTTACAATGCATTAACATACCTGTCCACCTAGATTTGAAGTGAGTCTGGAAACATATATACCGATGTCAAAAAGTGGCTTTGCTAAATTAGTATATAAATCTGTGCAACTTTCACAAAATTTATCTACATCGGTTGTCAATAATTGATCTGGATTTGCAAGGCGAGAATCTAAATTACTCATTTTATAATAAGTAAAACCCCTGCAACAAAGAAGTATATTTATTACAAAAGTCTTTTATACTATAAAAACACAATATTTGCCTTGACCTTTCTTGCGACAATAAATCTGGTTATATTTCACTGTATCATTTGGAAGGAAATAAAATTTGTTTTCCAACTCATAGAATAACCATGTGAATTAGATTTAAATAATTAGACCGCAGTCTTTGACTTCTTACATCTTTACATATACAAAGTCACTATAATTTTAATGACTGCTTAATGAACAAAACAATAAACTTACTTAAGATATTGATCCATTAAATAATGTGTTATATTTGTGCGCAGTCTCAACTTCAGTTCACTCATACCATATTTCAAAACGTTGTTCACAAGTGCTATCTATTTAAACATAATTACATAAGAGTATAGATCAATGATTTCTTCCAATATAAATAAGGCTGCAAGGCAGCCTGAATAGAAAAGAGTTTATCAAGAACCTATGACAATAATGCATGCTTTATATTTAAAGTTACTTACACCAGGTAACGCAAGTAAAAACTTAATTAAACGTTTCTTGAATAAAGGTGAGTCCATGTTAACGATAGATCTAAAACAAATACCTTTAATTACTAGAAAGAACATTAGCATAAACAATTGTATATGATAATAAATACGTTTCAATGAGAGTGCTCATATTTATCATCCAAAGATCGCATATGGATCTTGCGACTAGAGAAGTGGCAATGAGCAATAGAAATCCAAATTCTGTTGATAATAGCCCAGGTATGCCAATACTGAGTAGTTGATATAATTGTCGAAAGAAGGCTGCATCGACCTGAGCTTTCGGTCCTTTTGGCTTCTCCTATAAAATATAATAATTTGTTATTTTTAATTCTTTCTTTTTTATTACCATTTAAATAATTACCTCCTTGATGACATATTGTATGTCATTGGTAGACCATACATTTCTATAAATTCGAAAATAAACAATATTTATTAATCATGACAATCCTAACTGAATGCATTGACATTTAATCACATACCTGGATTTCAAGTTCTGTTTTTTTCCTCTTTTCTTTAATATCCATATTAAAGTACTGATTGTTACAGTTCCAGCTAACGCGTGTTTAAACGTGAACTTACTGAGTGCTGGTGCCATTTTATTGTTTAAAGGTTTTCGAATTAAACTGCGCTACATGTGTTTCAAACGAACTGTACGGTTCTAAAGCACAAAGGTTAATAAGTGGTGGGGTGGTCTTGCTCATCAGCTGTTACAAGTCATCAACATTTCGCAAGCTTTTATATTTCAATTAACCTAACTTGACTTAAGTATTTCCACTATTTAAATTTGAAAATTGTTTAAAACATGAGACTATACTACCCATCGCCGCCAGAAAAGAACATTGTGTTGAATACAAGAAGAATGAAAAAAATATGTTTTAAGGAACGTTATGAACATTCTAATATCTAAATCAACAAAATTAGTTTTTCTCATTAACGTAATTCAAGTTTGTTTAGATTTCAACAGGATTGTTTGTGCAACGAATGATATATAACTGTAATGACATATTTCATGTGATCATTTCACTTCTAAATTTCAACCAATAATAAAAAGCATGCGTACTCCGTAGACCAATTACAATAGAGGCAATAATCTAAGGTTTCGTAATTTATGAATATTATTCGATCGACAGGATTGTTTCTCTTACGGGAAAACAGTACTATTCAATGTATTTTATTTAGGAAGTACATGAATGATACAAAATAGTACTTCCGAAACCAAACTTTTATATGAATTATTTTCTATACAAAATTAGTATCAAACTGAATTCTATATAACAAGTATGTATGTAAAAAATAGGTGAATACTTTAGTATAACAAGTATTTTTATTATATATATATTGTTATATATATGTATATTGTATATACAGGGAGATTCACGCCAAACAGAACACCTAACATCTCAGTTGAATTTAAAGATACGAAATATGGATAGACCAGGATTAGAATGGTTTCGAAGGACCCACATTGCCATCGTAATATTTTTTTCAAGGTCATTTTTTCAGTGTTTTTGAAGGTCACGAAGATTTTTTTTAAATGGGATTGCACAGTTTTTTCATTGCATATTGTAGCCGATATCTAAACGAATTCAACAATGTCGCACAACATGACCTTGAAATGACCTTGGACCCAGGAATATGAAATAAATCGAATTCAACGTGTGAGGTTTATTTGCTTTATTTCTGTTTTAGGCACTTTACGATGGCAATGTGGGTCCTTCGAAACCATTCTAATCCTAGTCTATCCATATTTCATATCTTTAAATCCAACTGAGATGTTTAGGTGTTCTGTTTGTCATGAATCTCCCTTATATGTTATCACATAATACCGTAAAATTGAAAAATTATACAACACGTCATTCATAAAAGTATCATTAGTTTTGTCATTTTATTTGTTTATAATAACATATTTAAAATACACTTTCCATCCAGATTATATAAAACGCGAATTAAATTTAATTCAATTAATTTTAAATATTAGTTCAGTTACATCTTCGTGACGCTTGGCGGCGCTGAAGATCATATGTCCAACACACAATATAGAACATATCTCTCTTGTTTGATCATAGCCCATGGTCGTGGTGATCACGATCTTCGGATCGCTGGCCCGAGTGACGTTAGCCAGTATTAGACCGTTTTTGTGAGTACCTGGTTTTGATAGAACGTTGCATTTATACGTTAAAAAGTAGAAGAAAGAGAAAGAGAGAGAGTTAGAGAGAGGAGGAGGAGGAGGGAGGTTCGCTTTAGGAAAATCAAAAAGAGAAAATGCCGGACAGTGGAGCGGTGTATCAACCTACCACTGTAGGATATACATACGATAGTGGAGGTGATGGTACCGGTAGTGCAGGTGGAATAAGAAGTGGTTTTTGGAGAATCGCATCCAGACATAAGATTAGTTCCAGAAAATGGTTAGAATGGACATTACTCTCGGTCGGATTGTCCCTCTTTGTCGTTGGACTCACCACAATGCTCGTGAGTCTGGTCTCGCCCAACAACACTATTCAACGAACCACAGAGGTGATTAATAATCTTTTCGACTTTGTTTTTTCTTGTTGCTCATTTCCTTTCATTCTTTATTTCTCATTCGCTCGTGTTCACTCGTCTTTTAAATGACACTCTCATACCTCAGAGTACCTTCTTCGCTGCTTTGTGATAAAGGATTGCTCCCACTGATAAGGTAATACCAGTGGTGAGTATGGAGATAACACGAATGATAGCGGGTTTCGTCGATCAATATCCTTCACAATGCTAAAAGGCATAAAATTGTTTACAATAGACTGTATGATATCATTTTTAATACTGATCATAGGTAAAGCAAGAGTCATCAACAGATACGACGATCGAGGTAGAGGAGCATGTGGAAGAAACTTCAAAGGGGTCTGTAGCTTTAGGAGCAGGCATGTTATTCGTTGGAGTATTATTGATCATCGCTTGGACATGGCTTCGATTCTTCCAACATAGCAAATCGCCAAGGAGTGGAATCACTGGAGGTAGTGGTCAGGTAAGGACAATGTAGAACAAATGTTTTTTTACTTGAGTTCTTTTACCGGGCACCATCTTTGTTTCGTATGTTCGTTTTCTTATCTTACTTACGCGTTGCTATGAGGAAAGATGTTGGGCGGTTTGAATCCATCGACTGACTTGCTGGTGGGTTCCACTTCGCAGTACGGGCCTGTACTAACAGAGTTGCCGAGTCAGCTGAAGGTAAAGGAAGCAAATATGCACGAGACCCCGGTAGCACCACTTTCTGATCAAGAAGAAGAAACTCGTACTCTAATGCAGGACTCTAATACATCTACAACGCTGGCCATTGGTCCTAATAATAGCATTAACCAGATTCCAGGTTGAGTACATTCGCTTACCACTCCGAATATGATAGAGTGACCTTGGGTGGACACGGCTTTACTTTTATAAATCTGATAATACTTATCAGAAACTCAACGCTTAAGTTTTCTCATAAGAGAAAAACCTTATTTTTAACTCTCTATTAGTCTACCTACAATGATAAAAACCATTGTAAAAATCACATCAAATTGTAAGTTGGTATTTAATATTTGTCGATCGTACCATCTATTTCCACAGCCTAACTTTCAGTTACACAAGCTATATGAATACATCTGGTACGCATAACGATGTGAGATCTCATTTTTAGAGTCCTTCGTAATATTTAGTATACATTATTTCTTTGCTATCGCTTACACATTCCTCTACTCCGTCCATTACTGTTAATGATTTTTTATTTTGCATTGAATCCAGATATTGAAAACAAATAAGGATATGTATAGACCACAAAAAGTTAAATAGTAAATCTATAAAAAGGATAGTAATATGGTCCAATTTCCCAGATACGTTAGAATGTAAATTAAAGCAAATGTGAATGACAATATAATCATGTATGCTCTTGTTAATAATAGCCAGCACAATTGATCTACAAAGGATATGTCATTTTCGTAATTTATAGCGCAATAACAAACAATGCACATAAACTTTATTTGTAATGCAATATTTGGTATGCAAGGCACAAATTTTAGAAATATGAGAGAAGTTAAGTAGACTTTTTATATAATTATATTGATAATTTTATATATTTTATTTTATATGGTATCCTGTATAAAGTATTATCTGGATTTATATGAAAGTTATTAGTTTTATGGCTATACAGTTAAGAAAAATGTATTATATATTGTGCATCAATTATTATTTATCATATCACTTATTCTCATTTTAAAAGTTTTATAAAGTTACAAAGACAATGTTTTCTGTTATTAGAGAATATGTAACTTTTTTTATCGCTATAATTTGCTTCATTTAAAGTTAATAACATTAGAGCTATTTTAGGTGTTACTTTATGCAGAAGATGTTGTGTAATAATTAATTTACCATTATAAGATTTACATACATTTATTATTATTGTTGTTGTTATTAATATATGTACTTCTTTACAATTTTTATGCTATGTTAATATGATCAAATTAACAGCTTAAGCTTTCTCTATTATCTTACTTTTACTTTGACTATCATTTCTATTTTCCTCTACATTAATACTAATACAAAAGGAGTATATAGATGATGTAACATGAATGGTAATATTAACATTTCATTAAAATTAGAATAATGATTTGATGAAAACACAAATATAACAATTCAAGTGTAGATTTAGGATTGTAGAGTTTAAAAAATTCTGTATTCCATTAAATGATAAAGCCATACAATAGAAAAATGACAAAATAATCACTTTGACAAGATTTAAAATAATCAAGAAATCTGAGCATACTTCCTGCACATATTTGCTAAATCTTTCACATTCCTTGTTCCTTCCTTGATGTACTCGTGACTATTGATGAATAAGAATAGTACAATTCACAAGGGAAAACTGTATGTCCACCGATTGGATATTGCTACTTCAAATATTTTATGTATCACATTAATATTATTTAGAATAAATTATTTTTAATGTAATATATAACAAAATATTATAATAATTATATCACAAAAAAGTGTAAATTCCATTTTTCATTTTGTTTAAAACCATTAAAAATGATTTGATTTTATGATGTAATTAAAACAATTTATACACTCTTTCACACTGTCTGGATTCAATGCAAAGCCAGTATTGTGCACGTTTGTCAACTTTTTTCTGTACCGTGTGTATCATAATACATTTTCATTCCTACATTATTTTGTGTAAACATTATTGCTTACAATAAAATAAACATCTTCAAGAAAAGATTTCCTTCCTAATTCCAAACTATTATTCTTTCCTCAGAAGTTTTACAAAAACTTCATACAGCAAAAAAAGAAAAAAATTTAGAAATTTGGTTAAAAATGTCTTTACTTAACATTGTAGATATGTAAATTAACTGTATTTATACAATATAAAAATATAAATAAAATATTTTTCTTTTTTAATATTGGTACTATGTATACCCTTAATAAATCTGGAAGATATCATTTAATGTCAATATTAAGCAGGATTCCTCTGAAGATATGCTTTCATTGCAACATCAGTTTGAAGATTGGCTATTTCAATGTACTGTTTACTCTTGCATCCAACCATGGGACATCTATAAATGTTATACCTTTTAATTTATAAATTGCTAACAATATAAACATATATGGGTATATAAAGATACAAGATCTGCAACACTTATCTATTATTTATAATTACATAATTTCTACTTGCCTTGTTTTTCTATTTACTTTTAGTAATGACATAATATTTTCACGATCATAAGTATGTCCACATACAGTATTTTTTATTGGATCTTTTATTCTTGTTTTCGAGATAGGATCTATTACATTTACAAGACCTGAGAATTGTAATTCTTCGTCATCATTGCTGTCTACAGAAGCTTGATTTTTGTTTGCATCTGCACATAAAAAAAATTATATAAAATAAGAAGTAACATTAATAATAATATAATTGCTTCAGTTTCTTTTATTGGCTTACCATTTAACAAAGCCTTTACTTGTTGATTAAATTCCAACAATCTTCCATTCTCAGATACATTTACATTAATTTCATCTATAGCTCTCTCATAATCCTAACATCAGATGATACTACTTTTTAATTGAACCACGTATTTTCAATTAAATTTATAAAATACAATGATTTACCTTGATAATTGGTGTTATACTTTTTTCTGTAATTTCATTGCTATCATGCTGATTTAATATATCTTGTTTTATTTCTTCAATCATACTCAATTTAGCATCTATTTCACAATTCTTTTGTACCACGTCCTTCAAATTATCCAACATTTTCTTTTCACCTTCTATAAATCACTTGTTTAAATATCAACAACCCATATTAATTAAATCTAACTTTACAAGAACTTACGAAAGTATAAGACTATATTTGCAGCAGTTTTTGCATAACATTCGAATAACTCTTCCGCTACTTGCGTTGATTGAGTCATGTTTCGGAATTTCTGTCATACGTACTACATGTATATATAATTTGTCACATAAGTATTTCATTTGTTTTGTTAGAAAGCCGACAAAAAGAAAACAACGCGAATGTAACATTTACGCCATCTAGGTTATACGAGGAAAAATAATCGCTCACCCTCCTTGGTTTAAATACATTGTTGTGTATATCTATATGTGTATATCACGCGGAAACCTATCGAGGGTAGAAGAAAGACATCTTCAACCCTGTATCTTATTCAATTCCATAAGGTTATTATGTTTACGTCGTGTATTGAGTATCAACGTACTTTTTAGAATGAGTAAAAAATTGAAATTGGCTATTATATCAACACCAAGGCGTTTGAGATCTAATCAACAACAAATTGATAATGTAATACCTTCAGAAAGGTCCCCTTATTTTGGGCAAAAAAGTGATCATTCGTCTGCGGCATATAGCGTCGAAGACGGTAGCTCAACGGAAGTACAAAATAAAATTAATGAAGAAATAGCGTCGGAAACACGATTGCCAAAAACAAGTAATGAATCAGAAAAATCACAGAGAAAACGGAAGAATAAAAAAGGAAATGCTCCGTTAAAAATTAAATATGATAAATCTGAAAACATTGAATCAAAAAATAAAAGCGACGAAAAGGATCTTACAAGTAAAAAGGATGAAAAAGTTGAAGATGATTTAGGAAATGCATCTAATTGGATGCCATCCAATTGGAATTCTATATTAAAAAATATAAAAGAAATGCGAAAATATAAAACTGCTCCAGTAGATGAAATGGGTTGCCATAAATGTGCAGATCCAAATGCGAGTGATCCAATCTTCAGATACCAATGTTTGTTAGCATTAATGTTGAGTAGTCAAACTAAGGATCAAGTGACACATGCAGCTATGAAAAAATTAATTACTTATGGTTGTACACCTAGCACTATAATAGCAACACCAAATGATGTTCTTGTTAAACTTATACATCCAGTCGGATTTGCAAATGTAAAGTTCTCAAAAGTGATATTTAATGTATGTGTACTGAAGAAATATTGTTTTGTTTCATACAATTACATGTGATTGTTTTCAGAAAAAGGCTGAGTATATAAAAAAAACTTCAGTTATTTTGTTGGATAAATACAATGGTGATATTCCCAAGACAATAAATGAATTATGCAATTTACCTGGGGTAGGTCCAAAAATGGCACATATATGCATGCAAATAGCATGGGGAGAGATAAGTGGTATTGGAGTGGACACGCATGTACATCGCATTTGTAATAGACTTAATTGGGTAAAAAAACCTACAAAGACTCCAGAAGAGACTAGGAAAGAATTGGAAGGTTGGTTGCCTAAAGATCTCTGGAACGATATAAATTATCTCCTCGTTGGATTTGGGCAAGAGATTTGTTTACCACGTTTTCCTAAGTGTACAGAATGTCTTAATAAAGATATCTGTCCTTTTGTCAGAAAGAAATGAAAAGGAAGAAGATTAAAAGTATTAATATATTATCCAATAATGTAATATTAATAGTATTTTTCTTACAATTATAAACTATATTTGTACAAAAAATATTAGTGCTTAATTTTTCTCTTAGATTTTCTTTCTCGCTTTTTTAATATCTTCTGTTGGGTTTTCTTTATTTTAATACTTTGTTTTTTATTTTTGTTACGTTCTAATCTATGCTTTTGTTGAAAAGCTTTACTCTTTTTTACTTCTTTTAATGCAGTTTGTTTTATAGCTCGTTTTAAATCCTTCACTGATTCGATAGCCTCATTTTCCATACCCTTTATTTTAGTTTTGGCTATACATTCCTTGTCATTTTCCGTATTCTCTTCCTTTTCGGATTCTTCTTCATTCGTGATAACTTTATTTATACCAATACATTTGTCTTTTTCGTATAAAGAATCAAGATCCATTTCCAAGATGCTTACTTTGTGTCCTTCCGTCTCAAATTCTTGTTCTGACAATAATTTTTCAAGTTCTGGTACATCGCGATGAGATAATAATTTCTTAAATCGCTCACGTGCCTATAAAATGTACAGTTATTATTTGAATCTAGAGTATAAACAGTAAAAGACATACATCCTGCTTTATCCTCTTCTTTTCTTCTTTCAATTGCTTTTGCAACTCTTCCTG
Organism: Odynerus spinipes; assembly: GCA_032403825.1. Lineage (NCBI taxonomy): Eukaryota > Metazoa > Arthropoda > Insecta > Hymenoptera > Vespidae > Odynerus > Odynerus spinipes. The sequence goes on along the minus strand of JAIFRP010000084.1, from coordinate 1,439,365 downwards.
AGCTTTCTTCTTTCGTTGAAGTTTACGTTTATGAAAACCTCCCAAAAATTTTCTGCGGGCGTTACAATACGTAATGATCATTGAACTGACCTTTAGTAATAACTTTCGATATATTTTATAAATTTATACTTCACCGAGTGTATATCTACCGTCTTTTATCCTCGTCGAACACTAGAGTAATGTTTTTTCGTTTGTTTTGCTTCTTCCCTTTTTTATTCGCGCCTAACATTTCTTCGGTAAAATTTTTGAAATTGCCGTAAAATCTCAAATGATAGAAAGGTTATGTCAACAATTAGGTTAACTATTAGCCCTGCTTTATGAAATAAACTTTACATTATTTTCCATTTCCATAAAACCACATAAAACCATTTGTGTTACGTGGGGAAATTTGTAAAATTGGCAACGTTACCAAATCGAGGGAATTTAGCACGGAGGAATTTAGAGAAAAATTCGGATGGTAGTGGAGGAAAACAGTATGCCTATTAAACTACAGACATGTGACTCCATAGTGCCGACAAATGGTGGTGGGGGACAAATAACGCCTATGATTGGATAAAACGATCGCTAGAAGACGTAAAATGTAGTGTTTATGTCACGTGACACTACTATTTCGAGTGATAGCGGGGGTAATACGACGTCATATATTCTGTTCCATTCTATGGAACTTAGCGTGACACCCTAATGGTAACTCTTTTAAATAATTATTTCGTAATATTTCCATGTAGGAAAACTATAGATTCGTAAAAATTTAAAAATAAGATATTTTAATAAAAATATCATTTTTTTAATGTTATTATCTTTGTTATTACGATACATACATAAGTTTTATTTTTGTGAACAATGAATGAACAAAAATAAGTGACATCTAACTCTTGTTCTGTCTTGTTAATATTTTATATATTTATCGCGTTATAAAAAATAATGTACTTCACAAAAAGTTATAAAAAAGTGTATATAAAGTATCATTCATTGTATGTAAGTCATCAAGTATATAACACAAATACATAAAATATTTAAATTTATAACTCCTTTGGTTGCTACCTTCTTTTGTATGCATTTACAATTAGTTACTTCTTGCTTCATTCATTTCGCTATAATTTTCAGGCACCGGGTGCGGCCCTGGATTGCTTAAATCACTGGCTTTTTCTTGTACTTCTTTAAAAGAAGCTTTAATGTTGTCTAATGCTGCACCCAATCCACTTTTTATCTGGTTAAATTCTTGCGTTACCAATGAAAGGCGACCCAATAAGTAATTTAGGTTTTCATCTACTTCCATCATACGCTTAGTTATTTCACTCACCTATGCATAAAATTGATCATTTTATATATATCTTTTCTAACTCTAGCCGACACATGAATTATAATGAAACCATATAACTTGATATCAATATAATTACTTTGCTTTCCATTCCACCCATAGTAGAAGTTGTACCATTAATATAAACTTCATTTTGTTTGTGTAATTTATCCAAAGCTTTTGCGCTCTCTGTCATTTGTTGATACATTACATTTATTTGCCTCCACACCTTTGAAAAAGATTATAAATGAAACATTTAGTAATTAAGTTCACAAAACTTGTATGCACAGATTTTACATAGTCACCTGATTCATTTCTTGTTCCATTTTAGTAGTTAAATTTGCTAAAGCTCCATTCTGGTTGTCCATTATGTCATTAGAGATTCCATCGAATCTTGTATTTATCGTGTTGTTAATATTTTTACTCTGTGCTTTCACTAAGTCCCCCACTTCTAAAAGAATTTGATGTACACCATATTCCACTCTTTTTTTTGTATCCAACACATGATCGGCCATTGAGACCATTACTAATTGACCTTTGCTAAGATCATGAAGTTCTTTACTTACACGATTAGAATTATCTGCCATAGCCATCCTAAAATCTCATAAATATAATTAAGTACCTCATATGTCTTAATAAGATTTTTATCACCATGTTCATGTACAATATAATATTACCTCAATGCTTCGACCGTATCTTTGGCTTCTTCTCCATTTTTTAATATTTTATTTTGGATATCATTACTTTCTCGAACAATGATATCTTTAATTGTGTGTTTAGTTTCTTGTAAAAGCATTTCTGTTTCATTGTGCAATGCTCGAGCTTCATTAACTCTAAATGAAAATACATATTATATTATATAATAACTTTTCTCTTGCTATGTTAATAGTCAATGACAAATGACTTACTGCGGCAATTCGTGGATTTCTTCAATAGAATTCTTCAATAACTCTTGAATATTTTCTAATGCTTTACTTTGTTCTTTCATCAGTAAAGAAACATTTAATTTTTCATCCGATGATTTCTCTGGTAATTTGGATGATTCCTCGATTATTGTCATTGAATTTTTAATATCTGTTAGATTATCATTAATACTTTCCACCTGTGAAAGTATATAAATTTAATTTATATATTTTTACAGTCAATTGTTAAATAAATGCTTTAAAAGTAATACAGATTACAGATGATTTTTAGAATAGTACACTCTATGCATACAAATTTACACTCTTATTAAATAAAATTTACACAGCTTTTACCTTCATAACCATCGATTGTACTTTATCCGACTGATCTGTTACTGTCTCCTTCAACTCCATTGCTTCCGATTTGAAAGTAAATTCAAGATCAGAAATATGCCCAATGAGCAATGACTCTGTGTTGTTTAACTTGGATAATATCACAGAATCAGTTTCCCTATGAGCTACCGATCGATCATCTTGAGCTTTTGTTATTTTGTCTTGTATATCTACTAACCATCCTTCTAGTCTACCCTCTAAATCTTCTAAAGCATCTGCTGTTTTTTGCATCTGTATACGTTCTCGTTCATCCTTCTACGTAAAGATAAAAAATCACATTTTCAATTGTAATCGAGATTTCTTATTATTGATGTTATTAATATCAATATAAGTATAAATAAAACTGTAATATAACACAATATTACCTGTACAATTAACTGTTCAATACCTGCAAACCTTTCATCTAATTTTGCAAGTTGTTGCTTTACTCCATCTATAGCGGATACTCGCTTTGTTAATACAGATATAGCTTTTTTTAACTGCTCTCCTAATTGTCGCTCACGTGCTTCATGTCTTTCTAGTTTTTCTGTATTTTCACGCATCATATGTACCAAACTTAACATAGCATCCTTTATATCTTCGTGACTGAAATTTTATAACTTCATTGCAAAAGATTCCTTTATGTTAAATAAAGATAAAAAAATGTAGCTTAAAATTTATTACAAAATAAATTAATATACTTACGTAATTTCCCTTGCACTGCATAAAGTACTATAGGAACAAAGGAGGAGTAATAATAAACTAGAAAACCTCATTATTTCCATTGTGATATGCTATAAGTATCTGAAATGAATATTATTAATTTACAATGTTAGTGTTAGAAATTAATGACGTATATATTTATTAAATGCAACTAGCTTATCATGAATACTGACTGTATTGATACAACTTCCAATAAAGAACAGAATTCCTACTCTTGGATAATTAATTCAGAGCTGAGATAAGACCTAGGTCATTCGTGATGACCTTTTGTGAACAAAGGACGTTGCCATCAAATCTATAGTTAATGGCTACTAATATTATACTAAGTGATAGTACAATTTGAAGTTTTATTAAGATGAAGAATATATAATTGATGTAATAATAATACTTTTAATGCAATAATCAATTTCATTAATTTCATTAATTAAACACATTACTATTAAATGAGACATTAATTCAAGAAAATTAGTAGAATATATGCAAAGTAAATAGTAAACATAATTTTCTAAATAAATTTAAATAATAATAATAATATTTAAAAAATCAGATGTTTATAAATGATAAAAAACATTAAATTATACTTGAAACATC
>JAIFRP010000084.1:1421648-1435303 GCA_032403825.1 Odynerus spinipes | reverse complement strand
TTGTGAATTAATAACATTAACAATTCATACTGTGCATTTTAACTGCAAATGTAAATAAAAAAGTTGATTTAATTTCAAATACACTTATCTTCTTTCTTACCTTAGACACCATACTTTCAATATCGTGCTTTTTTTTATATAAAACTATCCTACGTGAAGCAGTTTAAATTTTATCTTTTACAATAGCAATAAATGTATGTGAATACATACCCCCGATAAATAGAAATCGAGTATTTGTCAACGGCAGAATAGAAAAAGATCGATAATCAAGCGCGTTCTTTTTGATTCTTCTGGGGCAGTGATAAAGCGCCGAATTATCAACGATGCTCTATAGTGATGTACGTTAGACTTGCGGCGACATCTAGCTAAATATCGATATTTTCAAAACGATGCAAGCCTACTGCTTGTCGAGTTGTGTGTATATATATGCATGGATATAAGGGGTGGTCAAAAATAGGTTTACGGTTGTGATTTCGGGAAACACAAAGTTTATTCTTTTACTATTATTTATTTATTAATTATTATTCTATTTGTCTTCTTCTTCTTCTCATTGTTATTATTTCGTTTTAGTTATTGTAATAATCATAACTTACGTGTCTTTTCCATACGAACAACTATAAGCCTATTTTTGCCCACCCCTGTATATCTCGATTATATGCGCGCGCATTCCCTCCGTCAATATGAACGCATTTTAAATTCCTTTTTCTAACAAAAATTGATTTTAAGGTTCTTACATAAACAATTGTCAGCGATATTATATTTTAAGAAATACCTATTGTATTGGACGCTAAATATGAATTCTTCTTTCTAAATTCGCACTTCTATATTTCGTAGGTTATATTTAAACTTTGAAAATAACATTATTTTTCTTTTTCTTTTGAAAGTGTATAAGTATATATATTTATAATACAATTTGTAAATCTTATTTATAAAAACAGAAAAGATCAGAGCGCGGGAAAGGCAGAATTTGGTGGAGATATAAAACAAATGAAATAAAATTGAAAATTCAATTTCTTCTTTCCGATTATATATCTCATCGTTATTACTTGGTTTTAAATTTAACCCTTGATTTTTATTGTTCGTAGAAGAGATAGAACATTAATATCAAAATTGTTTATATATTTCAATACATTGTGCATTGATGAACATTTATATAAAATTACTTTGGATATGTGCTCTGCTTCGAGAAGTAACAAATCCATACTATTTCTACAGTTAAAAAGTTTGAGACTATTATTGTTCATCAGGGAACTCTTTCTCAACAGGATTTAAATTTTTAACATGCGTCGTCTGCTACAGCGATCTGTTACGTTGCTGTACGCCGCGAATCCAAGGATGATTTCAATCCTTGTTGTTGAAACTTGTGTCTAAGAAAAGATAGTACAAAATGTTGCTATATACGATAATCGGTGGATATGTGTTAACATCGATGATACTTTTTAAATACCCCACATTACTGCATAAAAAGAAGAAAATAAAATTTACTTGTCATCACATTAGTCATAGAGGTGGTAGGTTCACATTTATTGTATTTACTTGTTTGTCATCGTCTTTTTGTATCTATATTGTAATGTGGTAAGTCAATCTAATATATGGTCAATAATATTTCATTAATATTACTTTAAACCATTTCAGGAGCAGGAGAGAACTATGAAAATACTATGTCCGCATTTCGACGGTTAGTTCAAATATATTTTTTCAAGGTTATGCTTACTCATAACTTACGTGAACGTAGGATGTTGTTACATTTCAATACAATTTACATGCTTCAGTTTGATTCTTTTTGGCTACATTCATTGACAAAATAATAAAATTTCATTGCAGAGCAGTAGCTATTGGTACTGAAATGCTAGAGTTAGATTGTCATCTTACGAAAGATGGTAAAGTGGTTGTGTCTCATGATCAAAATCTGTTACGTAGTACTGGCACAAATAAAAACATCTCTGAGTTGAATTATAGAGATTTACCTCCATTGAAATCACGTCTCCCAATTGATTTTGATCCAGGTATTTTCTTTATTTCTCTGATAACGTCAATGATCTAGAATGAAATTATTTTAAAATAGTAGTTCACAGATATCGAATTTATTGGTTCTGCAAATGAGGATGAAAGGCGTTTTCCTTTATTGAGAGAAGTATTTGAAGCATTTCCCCATATTCCTATTAATATTGACATTAAGATAAACAATGATGAGCTTATAAGGCAAGTTTCTGAGTTAATTAAGGAATTTAAACGAGAAGAATGTACTGTCTGGGGTAACTTCAGTGATGAAATTACACGTAAATGTTACAAAGCAGTAGGTAATCTCAATATTATTTTCATAACAAGTTTAAAAATAAATATTCTTAAATGTTTGACAATTCATTATAGAATCCAAATGTAAACCTACTATTTTCTATGCAACGTGTTATGATGCTAATGTTTCTTATGTACACTGGCTTGTTACCATTTATACCATTAAAGGAAACGCATCTAGAAATATTTTTACCTTCTATTTATTTACGGTAAGTGAATATTGTATTAAATTAATATAAGATATACGACATTTTTAAAAACAATGCTTTTCTGTTCTTAAGGCGCAAAGGTAAACCAAATGCTACATTCTTACCGTTAGAAAAACTAGTAGTACGTACTATCAATCTACTACTAATAAGACCGTGCTTATTCACACATTTAAGAGCACGCGGAATACACGTAAGTAAAGTTTATCAAACTGCATTAACCTTTTACCTTACTATGAAAGAATTACTAAACTAATAAGAAAACAAACACAAATACCGCTTACAGGTATACTTCTGGGTTTTAAATCAGGACGAAGAATTTAAGAAAGCATTTGATCTTGGAGCAACAGGGGTAATGACAGATTATCCCACAAGATTGAAATTATTTTTGGAGAATTATGCTTTAGAATAAGAGAGTAAAACATTAGGCATTTCTTAAAGCACAATGGAATACACAAGATTACGTTTATAAAATTTATATACGAAGGAACACCTACTAATTCTTGTTAGTGCATTAATATGAATGTTTAATTTTATAAAAGGTGGAAGAAAATATTTTCAATTTCGAGTTTTATGCACTAATACTATTATATGTACCTAGTTATATAATATTATTATAAAATGAAATCGAATGCCGCACTTTACTTCGCACATTAGATTTTAAAGTCAATAAAACATTCAGCTAAAAGTAAATTTCCTACTGTTACACAAGATCAATGTAGTTTCTTTCTTAAACGTTTAATGCAGCATTTAAAAATGGCGAGAAAGTTATAAATATGCCATTCTTAAGTACCATTGTATTAACTACAAATAGGATGTCTTATCAAACGTTATCTGTTACAACTTGCAATTTATCGTCAAAAATAATTCACACAGCATTAAACACAATGTGCCATAAATTAGATAATATACACAAGTCGTTCACATTAAACAATTTTGTTTAAATGCTTCATAAAATTTTATGTGATAAAGACTTGTTCTCTTGTATTCTATAAAATAGAAGTATATAATTTCTTCTAACGATATCACATTATGCAAGCTGTAAATAAGAGAATTTCTTAACATTTGCTAATATTTGGTAAAAAATGTAATCATATTTTTAATTGTGCTTAAGAAACACTTATTTTCTACTACCAGTATTAATTATTTATTTTATTATGAAAAAGTAGTAGAAACTTATTGCTAATGGTTTCTCTATATTATAGCTTTGTCTCCATAACTACTATATATTATTTGGTGTATAAATATAAGAGATAAAAGCAAAATCATAAAATGCTCAAATATTTAATAATTGTATAACTCTACACACCACATACATAACTTAGTGAATTATGAAAAATATAATTTACGAATCTTTGCCAAAGAATAGTTTTTTCATTAACAAACGATTTGAGATATTTAATGGTTTGACGATAAAAATCACCTCTCTGCGAGTTTGCCTTAAACTATACAAAGAAGCATCGTTTACGATACTGAAACTTTATATAAATAAATTTTATAAATGGATATTCAAAAGTGTTGCATTACGCTTGCCTACTATCATTATTATGATATAAAATATAGAATTTATAAACATTTGGTCGACATGTAACTTGTGATATATATGTACAAATTCATGTATCTTTGTAATTACATGGAATTAAGCTTTGGCGCATACTTTCTATTTACTGTTTGTAAACAAAATTTATTTATTACACTGATATTATCATATAATAATTGACTCGTTACTTAGTTTTATATACATTAAAATAATCCAATGTGACACATTTATTGTTTTTATTTTTTCGGGTTACGACACTTATGGTATATGAATTCTTGAGGTTCTCTACTATCAAAATTGGCACTATTCGCGTGACGATACTTATATACCTTGCTTTTACAATAGCAGCACATAGTAGTAGAAGGATGCGTATCGTTGAAATGTTTTTCTATCTCTACGTGATTTCCAACGATATCGACGTTACAAGTATCGCAGTGAACGTGAATCGTCCGGAACCTTTCGTGAACGGAATCTGTAACGACTCGTTCGTTTTCTTTGCTATTATTTCCATTTCTTGATATCGATGTATCCTTGCTAGAAGACATTTCCCATCTACAATTTAATTATATTATCATTATTTTGAACTTGGACGAATATTTTTTCCTTATACGAAATAACGTACGCGAATAAAAGATCTAACCTCATAAGGATAAAATTCATCTGCGAGTCGACATGTGCATGACACACTCTTCTCTAATTATGTTATCCTTTCATTTATACATTTTATTACTTTCACTCTTATCGATTAGAAATACAGACAGACGCGTAACCACACTCATAGTCTCCCATTTTTAAGATTAAACGTGTTAATAAGTGATGAAAGAAGCCAACGGACGAAGACAGGTCGAGGACGCGAAATAACCTTTAGTAGAGTATCTCATAGATGACTCATATCCTTGCTCAGAATTTGTGCTACTTTATCAAACTCCAATGTACGTATCTAAAAGTCGTCCAGGTATACAATAACATGAAAGATTGATACTGCCGGTAACCTTCTATTTATCCTATTTATTAAGAAATTACATATGTCTTATTGATGAAGTTGAAGTAGAGATGAAGTATCTCCAAGATAATAAACGTGTGAGTCCGATGCTTCTCTCTTTTGTTTATGTATTATGTTTATATAGGTTTTATCTTAAAGTGTAGTCCTATGAGGGAGAACACTAAACACTTGAGGTCCTGTACAAGATAATAAAAACAACGTAGTCCTTCGGGATCACGCGATTGATTAACGTCCAGAAGCGATCCCGTTTTTGAGGTTGTAAACGATATGTGCTCATCCCCAATAACGATCTCCAATTCTTGACGACCAACTCGATCTGGTTGCGGCCACAGTGTATCGTCTTCTTGCATGATTTCCGAATCTTGAATGATTCGTTTCAATTCCTCCATAACGCATTGGTGGACGTAGGCCTCCTTTCGTATCATAGTATCGTTTTTATAGTTTGAATTATTCGCATATCGCAATTTCCCATCGGGTCTAAATTCGAACTCGAGAAATTCGTGGCCAAATTTCCCCTTGTGACCAACGTAATATCGTATATAAAAATCGGTAGACATTTTCGGAGCAATGATTTATCACTCTCGCTGAACTTAATTGGGATTCACTTTTTTAAACGTCTACCGTTTTTCTCGCTCAATTTATTCGATAAGATCAAGATTTGGATATGCGAGACGTTGAAGCGGCGTACAAGTTGTGTGCGTACTTACAACTGGCAGTACCACGCCGCGACCGCCACGACAGTAAACATGGCCGATTTACATTGCAACGTTCACCGACCAATCACGGCTTGCGTTATATATAAGCTACGAGGATTCGACATTTTGCTTTTTTTCAATGATCAATAAGCATATGTTTTCACCCTTTTTATTTAGCGATTATGAGAAATTAAATTTAGCAAAAACAATACAAGTTTCATACATATCCATTTATATGCATATGTTTTTTGTATATATGTCAAACTCAAGCTCTAACAATAATGGAAATTTAATACCCTAGAACGCAAACTGTTATTGTTGCATGAATTTTATTCTAAAAGAAAAGGGCTAGATTATTTTTTTCGTATTATCATGTAAATGTATTAGAAGTCTGTCGATAGAATAAAAATGAAAAAAGTCGGACCATTTTCCATGAGAAAATTAAATAAAATACGTCCAACGAAAATACAGTACAGATGATCAAGCTTGATCAAGCTCACCAAATCATGCGCGCTACATTCGCTAGGTGTGCGACTATATTGGCGTATTTCATTTTATTACTTGGCCTTCTTACCCACCACAGTAGTTAGTTTCATTAATGGTGGTTTCTCAGCGATTCAGCTCTTAACAATAGTTTTTCCATAGAAAAACTTGAAATAAAAAATGGCTGTGGCTACCAGGACATTTTCAAAATTCGCAAGTAAGACGAATAATCATTATCATTTTTCGACAGATTTCTAAGCACACGCACCTCTAGATTAATGTCGTAGCTTTTTGACGTATGGCATTAAACGATTAAAAGATGTATTTCCGTTCCCTTTTTTCTTTCTTTCTTGCATCCTTCCTCATCTTATAAGAGACATTTATTGCGAACTAAAAATAATTCTGCTCTATGCCCTTGTATTACCAATATATTACATAAGATGATACATAATAAAATTAATTTTGTATAGAAATCATAATCTTAATCAGTTAAATGTAATATGTAAAACTTTAACTGCCTTGTAATTCGCACAATCTCTGTATTGTCACCTAAAATTATGACAACAGAAAAATTCTACTTGGAATGGACTTAAGTTAACCTTGACACATGAAATTGTTAGTGCTTTCTATAAAATTCAGTTTTAATATTATATGTTCGCTTTATGTTTTATCAAATTTGTCTTATCGCATCGAATTATCTGCTATTCATGTTATCCCAGTCTCTCTACTTTTTGGTGATTTGTCGAATGTTTGTGAACCTTGACCCAGAAGTTTAAAATTTTTATATCATGACTAAGAATGACATCAACTTGAAGACCTTTCTTTCAATGTACGCATGTGTGTACTTTGGCACACATATCTCTCTGTAATGTGACATCCTAAGAAAATTATCATTATAGAAATTAAATAATTTGTACAAGTTGAAATATAAACTTTGATGTGTTAAACTTTTTTCATTTTTAATCTTTCTAGTTTTTATGGTTTTACATTAAGTTTTCTAAAATTTACATTGTATTTCAGTTGGAAATTGTAGAAGAATATTAGGTTCTCAAGTAAGATTCAACTACACGGATACAAGGCCATCTTTAAAAATTGATTGTAATACTAAAGTAATATGCCAAGGATTTACTGGCAAACAAGGTACATTTCATTGCCAACAGGCTCTGGATTATGGTACTAAAGTAGTAGGTGGTGTAAATCCAAAGAAAGCAGGTACGGAACACCTTGGGAAACCTGTATTCAAAACTGTGAAAGAGGTTTGTTTTATATTCTTTTTTGTTCTGTTTTTTATAAAAGATTTAATTAGTCTTACATTTAATAAGATAGTTAAATTTTAATATTTTCATTCGAGTCTTTAGGTGTCAAAAATATGTAGTATAAAGAGAACAAAACTAGAAGAACAATCTTTGTATATACGTTTATACATTTTGGTTGCAACTAATATATATAACGTGCATTAGGCAAAAGAAGCAACAGGAGCTACAGCATCTGTGATTTATGTTCCTCCACCAGCTGCTGCGGCAGCTATTATGGAGGCAATGGATGCAGAAATGCCCTTAATTGTTTGCATTACGGAAGGTGTTCCACAACATGACATGGTCAAAGTAAAGCGACGATTACTCGAACAAGATAAATCTAGATTAATCGGACCAAATTGTCCTGGTATTATAGCTCCTGAACAGGTATAAATGTTTAATAGTTATTACTGAAATAAAAAAGTGATATAAATTTTTGATAGAATATGTACAGCTTGATATGTATTTTAGTGCAAAATTGGAATTATGCCAGGACATATACACCAAAAAGGAAGAATTGGTATTGTTTCAAGATCTGGAACATTAACGTACGAAGCTGTAAATCAAACGACTGTTGTAAGTTAATAATTAACAATAAGTTTTTATAAAGCTCGTTAGTATGACAAAAGTTATTACAACATAAATTCTACTTTTTAAGACTGGTCTTGGGCAGACACTATGTGTTGGAATTGGTGGTGATCCCTTTAATGGAACAGACTTCATAGACTGTTTGGATGTGTTCCTTAAAGATCCCAATTGCGATGGAATCATCATGATCGGTGAAATTGGTGGAAGCGCGGAGGAGTTGGCAGCCGAGTACCTCATTGAAAATAACACTGTTGGTTGCTGTTCTCAATTATTGGTACCTTGATCCCAGTCCACTTCCTTATCCATTACAGTTTCCGTTCAATCCCTATTTGTCATATAATCTAATATCCTTTTCTTTTTTCGCTATACATGTTACTTTATTTTACCATGTTATAGCAAATGTAATCATATTTATTTTGAATTTTAGGGTGGTAAAGCTAAACCAGTGGTGTCATTTATTGCTGGTATTACCGCTCCTCCAGGTAGACGAATGGGCCATGCAGGAGCTATCATTTCGGGAGGAAAAGGAGGTGCCCAAGACAAAATCAATGCCCTTGAAAAGGTTTGAATGCTAAAATATCAACCGATTGAATTACTTTGATATCTAATGTCACTTAATATTATAATTCTATGTTACTTTAGTTTATAGAGAAATAATATTCATTTTTCAGGCTGGTGTAATAGTGACAAGGAGTCCTGCACAAATGGGCAATGAATTATTAAAAGAAATGACGCGTCTTGGTCTGATCTGCAATTAAGTGATATCCATCGACTCTACGTAGTTCGCTCCGTACTTCGCATTGGTGTATCTTTATGAAATAAATTGAAATGCAAAATCGGTTGTGATCAAGAAACACAACGGTTCAAAACATCTAAATATAAAAGCTGCTTTTCCTACGACTAATTACACGTTGATTCACGGAAATTCATCAACGATATTTGTCCAATATTATCTATAAATTGAATAAGGTTATCATAAGTATTGCTGCTAATATTTGTTAACAAATTAAGTTTGTCTCAATGTTACAGAGTGTTTATCAAAGTCATTATAAATTTACAGATTTGGCACTTAAGTAATTGATAAAAGATGATTGCATGATGCCAATATGAACAATTTAACAAAGCTGACTGCCATTTGTCTGTCATCATTTACTCTTACACAAAATAAGAAAAAATTGTCTATATCTAAATAAACATTTTAAGCCATGCTTGTTAAAGTATATTATTTTTTATGTTGTTATTAAATATAGAGTATCTATACCATATTATCTATGTATACTTCACTATACATGTAATGTATTTTCCTTATTTTTATCTTTAAGCAGTTATATTTTTGTAATTGATATTTGCATCAAATTACGATAATAACTTACCGCGTTGACAATTTGCAAATGAAACCATTGAATTGACTCATACCACTATTACAAAGAGCTGTGCTTGAAATAAGATTAATTGTATCTATATATTTTATGAATAATAAGATATCTATGCATAGTTAAAATACTAGTTTGTATGTATAAAAGTCAAACTTAATTTATTCAAAACCTATAACACGATTTAGATAGCTGACGATATTTTTATTCCCATTGAATATAAATGGTTTTAAAGTAAGTAATTCCATTGTTTGAATAGTACTTGACAATGTATCACAAGTGCAACAATATAAATGCTTATCCTTATATAGACGCCGTGCTAGTTCTAGTTGATGATTGCCCATGAGAAAATGATTTATAACTACGATTAAACCTTTTCGAGCTTCTAAAGCTTCTAGAATACTTCCTGCTCCAGCATGACTTATTACCAAGTCTGCTGCTTGCATATGATTTTCTATAGATGAGCTCAAATGGAAATATTCAATATGATCTATACCATGTCGAGGTGTACAATCAGGCTTCAAAAAACTTTTACCAATTTGTAAAGATAAGTAATTGTAACCTTTCGAAGCTAAAGCCTAAAATCATACAGACAATGACAATATTTTGACATTGAGGTTATGAAGCATAATAGAACACTAAAATTAATCGCGAAGTAATTTACAATAAAAAAAGTATATACATATTATTCAGTCTATATACCTCAAGTGTTTCAGGACTTAATATTGCCACAATTAAATCGTCAAAACTCGTCGTACCGACAGTTACAAAAACTTTCCTTTTTGACATTTCGCTCGTATGAATCTTAATGATACCAACACTCGTTACGTCACTAATAGGACATTATTAAAATCGACGATGAATTTCCTTCAAACAAAATTTCCTTAAAAACTGCATAAAATGCTCTTCTTTTGCTCCTCTACCATACTTAGGCATTAGTAATTATCAGGCCGACAAATGTTCTACCTATTCGCATTGGAGGAAGAAAAAAATAGTACTGCCATCTTACTAGATCCCCCTTACCGAAATAAGCCCTTGACTAGGGACTACTCTCTATCAGAAGGACACGAAAAAGTTTTCCTAGTTCTTTCATCTTCGGTAATCGATGACTTCGAATAGGCATGAAGCGAGAAAAAATTATGCTTGATGTAATTGTGCATCAAAGATTATTCATTTTATTATCGATTTTTATTTTGATAGTCTTCCTTTTAATATAAAACAAACAGTTGCGTTAAAGTTGAATCGTCCACGCAAACGAAATAAAATTTACATTTTTTAACGACCGCCTTCTGTCGCTTATGAGAATGTTTATTAATTTAAGTACGATCTTATTTACCTCGCCATACAAAATTAGTTCATGTCATGAAAGATGTATCGCATAAATTTATGCGAAAGTTGTTTTAATGGTTCTCTGATGCTGCAATTACTGTTTCGATGACACATGTAAATAGAAGTTGACGAGAATAAAGAATCTTAACAAAAATTTATTTCGTTCGAGTTTACTAAAAATATACGTACTACATGGACATTGAATTTAAAAAATAAACGGAGTAGCATCTTAATGATCCGGGAAATCTAACTTTTGCTAAATTAGCGATGGAAACGAAATGAGACGTAACACCTTGTGTGATTTTATTGTTTTATCTCGTATCACGCAAAAAAGCTTTCGAAAGTAATTCTCGATCTCCATTTGGTATTCAACAATCACGTCTATTATAAGAACTGTCGAGGTCGATTTATATACAATCTTTAAATTGTAATTAATATAGATATAATAGTAAATCCATGTACAAATTGTAAAGATCACTTCCAAACATCGCAACAGAGTATAAATTATTGAAACGAAAGTAGATACTTTGTTGTGTTCTTGTTAATTCGATACCGGATTAAACGGGCTCGCAATCGGCAGTAATTAATATTTTTCTTTTCTTTTCCTTTGTAACGAAGCTAACACAGTAAGAGTATGTATGTACGTACGTATAAACACAAGTGTATTATCATTGCCAAGTTTTGCCCACGACGCGATCGGAATCTTTCAAAAAGCGCATTTTAATAACGGTACAGCTAATCATTAAGAAAAAACAAGTTGAACACAGTTTCACAGTCACTCACTGAATTAATGGCCAAGGCTTTGTATTCATAGCGTACCAGAGGCCGTTAATTCGTATGGTTCGCAGACCTTTTTTTTTTACTTTTTTTTCATAAATCCCTTATAGATTAGGCTTCACTAAACGTGCCCGATGCTACGATTACAAATACTTCGAATGTCCTAATATACGTACTTAAAGCGTAAAGAGAAAACGTGGCAAAGTGTGTATTGCATTTCATAAAAAATATCTCTGTATTTTAATGTCAATTTTGGTCATATTCTAAATAAACTTTTAACGGAGGACCATGTATAAAAAGCAAAATTTATAAGTTGAGAAATTTTAAATAATTTAAATAAACTATATCATTCTTGCGAAATTGAGCATTACACGTAATAGAATAGTAGTCTCCTCGTATGATCCTTATAAATCAGTTACTGTATTTTGCATGAATGATTCATATTAACATATAAATACAGCGTAATCTGGAGCATTGTTCATGATCATGATTAAACACAAAGGATGTTTTCGAAATACATAAATATATAATATAGTCGCTGTTACAATCCGTTATGTTAGTGTCGTATTACAATAATATAGCAATATTATAATAATAATACATTTAGCCTAGCTGGTATCTTAATGACGAAAGTGACCTGCTCGTCTACTTACGTACGTTTATGTTGGTTTTTTATTTTTTATTTTTTTTATTTTTTAAGAAATATTGATAATGCGATGGTTCAATAAAATAGCGACGCAACATTTGGAATCTGTAACGCTTTCTCTTAGATTCTTACAGTGCTCTAAAAAGTTTTATAACTTTGCATTGCATATTATGTAGTTCTTTCCATATTTTTGTGTTTTTTCTCTTTTGCTTTTAATGTTCCTTACTATTTCCCCCAATTTCGTCTGTCCGTTTCTCATCGAAATGAAGAGCAATTATGAATAAAAAAATGTGTTTGTGCACGCAGCGCGCGCATATGTGTGTGTGTGTATTGTGTACACATATACACATACATACATACACAAATAGTAGTATGATACTAATATTAACGGTAATGACTACTACAATGAATCAGTAATGTTCTGTGACTGTAAATTGTTGACATGATAATTTTTACTTGTTCAAACTTGAAGCATATTTCATCATTACAATTAAAGAAGTCCTGTACCATGAAAGATTTGTTATTTTGTAACTTTGATGTGAACATGTTGTAGATTTGATTATTATGTTAAAGAATTAAAGGTAAGAGATGTTATTATATTATAGTCTTCACTGGGGGCCTCCAGTATTACAACTAGCTTTATTGCAGCTAGCTTCGCAATTCCATAATTTCACCCATTTTTTGGGCCCACCTGACGTTACATTTTAAAGAAGCCTACACCTTCCCTTCTTCTTCTTCTTTACCTGAAATACAATGAGGTTTTATAGTGTAAAAATAAGAAACTATTTAAAACATTGGAGTAATGAAAAATAAATGATAAAACTGGGTACTATGTAACACCTAAGAGGATAATAATTTAATAATGGCTAAAATATAAAAAATAAAGTGTAAACAAATGTTCATCTTAGAATAAGAACTCGTATTTGTACAAAATTTGCTATATTATTTTATATACTCGTAAGGAAAATTATACTAAGATGAACTTACCTGAAGTGCAGCTCGAGTTGCCGTTTCAAAAACTTCCCTCACTCCTTCCTTACTTTTGGCAGAGCATTCAAGGTAAGCAAAGGCATTGATTTTCTCAGCCATAGATCTACCCTCTTCTGGCTTCACTGGTTCTTGCTTCATTTTTCCAAGCTCTTTGATAGTATTAGGATCATTGCGCAAGTCTTTTTTATTCCCCACAAGGATAATGGGTACATTTGGGCAGAAATGTTTCACCTCTGGCGTCCATTTCTCAGGAATGTTTTCCAGCGAATCAGGACTATCAATGGAGAAACACATCAGGATAACGTCTGTGTCAGGGTATGATAGTGGACGTAATCTATCGTAATCTTCTTGCCCAGCTGTGTCCCAAAGAGCCAGTTCAACCTATATATATATACATACACGCAAATACATATATATATATATACACATCATACA
>JAIFRP010000084.1:1395500-1418687 GCA_032403825.1 Odynerus spinipes | reverse complement strand
TATATATATAAAATAATGATCCTAATGGCTCATTCAAATATGAACTAAAACTTTGATAAACATTTGTAAACACAAATACATACTCCTGTGTAAATAATAATTCTTAAAATATATGGACAAACTTTCTTCGATAGACATGTGCAAAATAAGACACATACACTTGCTTTATATACATATGCATTAAATAAAGTAAATGTGGTATTTAAAATAGTTCTATAGGATTCATTTATTACTTCCTACTGGACATTATTATGGTACCTGAAATATATAGAATGTCTCATCGTTGTGTTCCTTTTTTGAAAGATGAAATATATATAGAAACAAAAATAATAAAAGAAATTCATTACTGATTTCATTTTTTTCTTATTCTTTCCTGTTTTCCTTGAGTTCTATAATTAATCACATCTAAAATAAATTCTAGGAGATGGAGCATATATGAATTTGGAGTCTCTTATAAAACGAGAATAATACTAAAGACGACAACAACTATAATTTGAAAGCATATTCTTCAACATTACAATTAAGCATACTTATATTTTGATAAAGCTAAATGAATAGAAGAAATATTTAAATGCAATCATTCTTGAAGAATTTAAATATGCTTCACCTTTTGACTAGAATAGACGAGATGTACGTTAATATGAAATTTTTTATTCATTTTGACATGTTCCATCCATAATGGAATAACTATATGTCGAATACAAAGTAAATAGAAACAGAACGATAATGACATAGAGTTTAACTTATACGATTGTATGTTTTATATCACGGTAAGAGCTGCAAATTACTTTTTCAAATAGATATCGTTCGATGGAAAAGAAAACTTTCAATAACGATCTTTGTGAAACAGAAGACCAGAATACCAAAGGCATCCACATTAAGTATACGACAGGAAGATATGTTATTCGACGCAAAGAAACCAAATTTGATTTGTGCAATTTAGCACATTTTGCATCTAAAGCATTCAAAGTGATGAACAACTGCACAGCACAGATACCTTGGAAGAAAAACCCGAATGAATGGACTAGAAAATGTTTTGCGTTCGTATTGTAAAAAGAAGAAAAAAGGGAGTCAACAACGGATCGCAATGCCGAACGGAGTGAAATATTGTGTGCCCAATGTAAGGGAAAAGAAAAACGAAGGAAGTAAAGAAAGTAGAGAAAGAAGAAAAAAGTAACGAAGACACGATCGATTGACATTGCGAGGGACGGTCTTCGAATTCGATTAGTCAGGATGATTAAAAAAAGAGAAGCGCACGATCCTTCGATACGCGAACACGGCGTAATATTTCAAGACGTCAAAGTACATACCGTCTTTTTGTTTATACGAAATGCTGCTTCTGCGTCGATGGACGAGACAAATAGGTAAAACGTACGAGATTAGGAGCGACGTAACACGTAATTTATGAGCAAACCGTTGAAGATAGGATTATAGGAAAAAAATGTTAGTCCACTCATCGGATGGAAGATGCATTGCTGCTCGACGAGAGTTAGGACACGAGAGGAGAGGTAGAGGAGGAGGAGAGCAAAGGGGAAGCCGGACGTGAGGGCGCTGAGAGTGCGAGGTAAGGCGGGATGGGACGCGGCGGGGAAGGGTGTGGTGCGGAGAAATGAGGAAGGAGAGGAGCGGCGAGGTGAAGCGAGGTGAGATGAGGTGTGGCGGAGTGGGGTGGGGTAAGGTGAGGAGTGGTGAGGTGAGACGAGGAGAGGAAAAGAGAGGTGAGGTATGGTGGGGTGAGGTGTGACGAGGTGGGGTGAGGTGGGGCAGAGCAGGGCAGGGCAGGGATAGGACAGGATAGGATAGCGACGCAGGGGTCCGAAGCCCCGGGGGTAGGAAGAAGAGTCCACCGAACGAAAAATTCACGAATGAGCATCAAAGGGAAAGAAAATCTCCTTGCATATGATAACGTTTCTCGGCATACCCAAAGGACGTCATTCGAAATGCGACGTGACTCTTCGAGCTTGTCGTATTTATAAAGTGAAAAAATTGCTTTTATCAAGACGGCTCCGCGTCATGAAGTGAATTCGTAACGCATGGCACTCCCTCGGCCCTCTCCCTAGGCATCCGTAGGTGAAGTTTTTTCTCTCTTTCCTCTCATTAAAGCACAGACTCCAACCCCGTATGCGTATCAATCCATGGACGACACGCTGCGAGCACGCGAGCACAAAACACAACACACTCTCGCATTACTATGATCGACATTATTTAAGAAATAATTGCGCATTTACCTGAAATCTTAAGCGACAGAAAGTCAAGAAAATGGCTGCCCTTGCTGGCCACACCTCAATCTGTGAGTAGCGCGGCGATCGGCATAGCGGTGGGGGCAAAGGAACCAGGGACGTGCGCTATTCTCGAGTACCCTGTACTTGTTCTATCAAACGTTCGTCAATTTTTTTTGTCTTTGTTTCTTTTCATACGTTGTAGTATATCGTTTCTTACGATTATATTTTATATTTCCTTCTTATTGAAACATAATGAAACCACGGACTTTGGCTTTTTGTTTTATATTCAAATTCGTTTAGCTTTCTAAACTTTTCAATTGGTTTACGAGAGAATGCTTTATTCTGAAAAAGTTCTATTTAGCCGAACATATGTATACTTTCGCAGTGCCTCTGAGACTTCATGCAATTTTTTAGGTTATACATGTGGTTTATTTAAAATTTTCGATATTACTTTGTAAAAATCTTCGTAACATCTACTGAGTATCATAAAAACCATATTATGATTCTTTACGAGTACATGACTATATTTTGTTTATAGAGAAGTTAAGATACATCGGAGTAACAGGTATACTATTTTTTAACACCTAATACGATATCTACGTCATCTTTATTATTCCGTTATATATATATATTCTTCCCACTTAAAAATATTTTCTAGAACTATTAAGTTTATATCTTGATAAATTTGCACAGAAAAATTTCAATGTCAACCGAAGATATTGATCGATAAGACGGGGGCAAGTAGATGCAGAATGTCGTTTGTTTCGGCATTGTGAAACGTTCAAATTTCAGTTAATGACGTCAACGATAATCGACAACCAGTTTCCTGCTAACTAAGTACGGTGAATTTAGGACCGTCAATCTTACGTTCCTATTCTATGCTAGCAAAGTAGTCAATGAAAAATTAAACTTCAATCGAGACATCCCTCTAATTTTGTATATGTTATAAGGATATGACAAAATCGAACAATGATCTGTTATAGGATGTGCCTGGGTTGCACTGGGTTTTAAAAATGAACTATAATGGAAAAACCAGATAATGATTTGTCATCATTTGGCGTTTAGTCAAATTCCTAGGAATTTGATCGAGATATTTATTTTGCCATATCCTTGTGACATATGTACAATGATTACGGTATATACGCACACATTTACTTGTGCATATAAATTAGACTTTTTTTTATAGCCATAGTTCAGCACAAAAATGTATTTTCATACAACCATATATATCATACGTGCATGCGATGCGTATGCTGTTTAAAGTATGCGCGCGCGCGCCAACCGAAGGAGCAATAATATCGAGTGATGTGCAAGAAATATTTAATTTATAAAGGAAATAATCATTACCACTGTGAATACGTTAGTGTGACTTTATCAAACATTAATCCGTATTATAAATTGATCAAGATTCGGGTATTAAGAATCTGTTTGAAAACTCGCGCCAATTTTAGACAATATGGCGGCCCTACTTCATAGATGTCCGGATGTATTTAAATCAATTCTTGTTACAGAGAATGAGTCATGATAAAATACTCTTCAATATCAGTTTTTCTTTTTCTTATTTGTTTTTAGCGTCATTCGTATCAGGTAGGAAGGTTGTTAGTATGTGGCGCGTAAGTGCATTGTCCGACGATAAGATAAAATATCTTTAACAATAAAATGCAGTAACTATCTAAAAAGTAATTAAATAAAAAAAGCATCTAAAGCCGCCCCTAAACACTCAATAATATTGCACAATATATTGAGTCGATTGAAATATATTGTACAATTTGTGAAATATTGTTTAATCTGTAGAAACTACTGCATAATATGATTTCAGTTGAGTGTAAGGTTTTGATACACAAGTTACATCCATATCACACAACACTGAAATAAACTATGATATTGAAAAATTTTATTTGTAATTATTGAATTGTCAATAATTTTGTACGATATGATTGCATAATATATTATTGACTATTTAGTGGCTGCTAAATACATATTATGTAAATAAAAATTATTGCATGATATACTTTAAAGGTAGATAATTTTCTAATCATACAATTTATCATATTGTTTGAGACTGATGCCTTGCTACCACATTTTGGTATATGTTTCTAATCATAGTATATTATAAAATTTTTAATCAAAGAAATGCAAATGTATTTAAAAAATTAATACAATAAAATTCATATTTGAATCAATAATATGTCGATTTCATAACCTGTATTTGAAATACTGAAACAAAAACATTTGTATTCTTGGAGAAGTAAGCTAGCAAATAAGCTAGCAAATAAAGACTTCAGAATTTGATTTACTGAATATTAGAGCCTTTATATAGATTTTAGAATGTCTATAACAGTAAAAAATGATTGACATTGATACATCATGAATATAATATAATAGATACATTAATTTTCAAAATAATGAATACAATAATTGATAAATTGAAGTTATTAGTTATGATACTGCCCACTAATTCATAACAGAAATAATGATACTGTATAATGGTAAAAAAAAATAAATGCAGTTAAGCGTCATAAAACTGAATTCCATGGAAAAGGCATTTACTATGTACTAAGGGCAGATATAATTGAAAAATTACACTTGATTTGATGTGAGATACTTTGCATCTGAAGGTATTCTTGGACACGGCATCAAGCTGTTGTAGTAAATTTCTTATACGCCTCACTTGTCACCAATGAGAAATCTATTTTTCCACTGAGAGATCACATTAATTTAACAACTTATTATACAAATCCACCAGATTTCCAATACTTTTAAATAAAAGCTGCACGTGATAGAATATTCAAAATGATTGTAAAAATTCTTTTATGTGTCAAATTTTGATCTGTCTCTGTAGAGGAATTTACAACTATGAAAGTAGCCCTAAATTCTCCATATTGTCAAGCACAAGTAGAACTTTTGCTTATAATGGTAGCGCAACATAAGTAGCAGTAACTATGGTTCTAATGATAGCAACCAATAGTATGTATAAAGGTAAATAATATAGGAGCTTTTGTATATAAATTTGTTACCAATATAAAGTGAAATGACAATGGCAGTTTCACTATACGAAGAATATATTATTCCTCCAACAGAATTATAGTAAAATTTTATCTCATACCAGTTTCAGCATTCGTAAATGCGCGCGTACATTACATCCGTCGTAAAATTAATCTTGTTTGATTTTGATAAGACGTTAAAAATTGCATACAGTTTCAGAAGACAATATTTTACATTTATTCAACTTCTAAGTTAAAGAGATGAATCTTAGGTATGTATACGAATATCCACTTTGCGAGTGAGACAGTGTAACCAAATTTAGCAAAGTATAGATATGTACTTTGCATTATTTTAAAAAAGTTACTTCACTGTCTTATAATTTTATCACGTTAAAATTAATTTCAATTATTTCGATCATATCTCAGTGACTCTAAAGCATAGGCTTATCTTAATTGTGTTGCGGCGGATCAGGATCGTTAGGGTTTCCTCCCATTTGCCGTCTTATGGTCTCCATCAGTTCTAAATTTTCGCTCTGCATTTCCTGTGCTAATTGTAAACCTCTAAAAAATGTATAAAAATATATATCATATAGTCCAATGTAATTAACGATCTTCTATTGTAAGGGACAAACAGAAGGGAATGAAACTTACGCTTCTATCAAAGCTTCCATACGTCGTTCTCTATGTTCGACGTTTGTTCTTGAAAATAGATTACTTATTATATTCTGCATAGCTGGATCCGACAACATTTGCTGCACCATACGCATAAGAGCCGGGTTATTGTACATGGCGCTTAAATCTGGAAAGGAACCCGTACCACCTAATCCCATGTTACCCACACCTTGTCGAGCCAACTTTTCTTCCGCAAGTTGTAAATTATTACGATAACTTTCATTATCAGGTTCCATCTCCAAAGCTTTCTGGTAACTTTCCTTGGCTTCTTTGTGCCTCTCTAAACTGGAATATGCCAAACCTAGACGCCCATAGGCTTTACTGTACATAGGATCAATCGAGAGAGCGGTATTACAATCTTTAATAGCTTGAAGATGATTTCCGAGTTTACTATAGACAGCAGCTCGATTACAGTAGTAAACCGCATTGCGTCCATCCAATTCGATTGCCCTAAAAAAATAATATTATATATCGTAAGACGGTAGGAGCACGTATGGTAGTAATGAAACAATCGATTAAACCAAAATATCATTCAACATACTTTGTATAATTGTTGATAGCTTCTTCTAGTTTTTCAGCTTTTACAAGAGCATTACCCTCATTTTTATATTTTTCAGCTTCAGCTTTTGCTTCCGGTGTAGCTTCTGGACCAAGGTCTGGCTTGATGTTCTCCACGGCAGCCTTATAAACTTCATACAAATTGAATTTTGGAGGTGTATCATTTGCTTGTACATTATATGCAGTTTCTAAACATTGAATCGCTACTTCAAGGCTTTCACGAGAATCCTCAGTAATGTCCCCATCCTCCAATTGATGGGTCAAAAACTGAACTATCGCAGCTACCAGTCCTTTGACAGCCATTACGTGTCAAAGTAATGCGTATTTCTGAAAGGAAGTTCATAAGTTATGTATTAAGAGGATTATCGAATATTAAAAATATATTGGAAATTTTCTTGTCGTCGACTACTACTTAAAAGTGGATA
Source organism: Odynerus spinipes (assembly GCA_032403825.1). NCBI lineage: Eukaryota > Metazoa > Arthropoda > Insecta > Hymenoptera > Vespidae > Odynerus > Odynerus spinipes. The sequence goes on along the minus strand of JAIFRP010000084.1, from coordinate 1,411,826 downwards.
GACAACTTTTATTAATTATTATTATTATATCACTGCAACGTTTGTCACGCATTTAACAATTATATCATATCTAATAAACTTGCTTCATAAAAGGATAAAGTAAATATATCAACTACTGGAGCTTTGCTTTTTATGCCGATTCATCGTCGTGTACGTTGCCAAATTCGTACGATAATTTCTATAGAATCTTAATTAGCATAATTATTAGACCAAAAATGCTATTATTTTTGAAAATCTCTTTAAAACGTGTTAAAAAGAATCTAAAGAAGTTCTTTTTTGCGGCATGACATCCATAGAAAAACTCCTACGACATTTCTTTCGTATAACCATATTTGTCATAACTTCGTAACAAGAAGAGAATAAATATGAGAAATAGAAAGAAATCGGAGGAAAAGGAAAGAAGGGAATTAGAAGAAAGAACTACACGTACACCGATTTACACTCTGAACAGTTCTTCGAGTTGCAGTGATTTTCGTCAAAAAGTGTTTTTGTCTTATAAATAAATCTTTCATCAGTTACCGTCTGGTACCGTGGCCAGTACCGACCCCTTCACGGTGTCGCAAAATTCGGTGACGCGTGTTAGAATCTTAGTCTCTAACTTTTTTGTCGTAAAGTGACTACAAATTAGAGATACCTCCAATCACGCTTTTTTTGGTCGATTCACAACGCGTTCTATATTTTCTTTTCCTTTTTTACGCGAAATCTAAGACCACAAAATAGACGAAAATATTATATTTTCGACGAATCGCTCTCTTATTTGTCCAGAAGTCAAAGAAAATTGGGTTAGTTTTTACCGGGAACCAATCAGATGTCACGGAAGAGCTACACAACAACCAATAGCACGGTTGGACAAAAGTTGTCGCTTTGCGTTCGTCCTCTGTTTTTTATTTTAATAACTAGCGGCAGTGCAGGCAAGTGCAGGCGAGAATAATGCTCTCGAGACATAGAATGGATCTCGCAAGTCGGTCTATATTTTCACACACACACACACACACACACACATCACGACCATACGTAGAAATCTCTCAACGAGCTGCGCGCATTCTCCGATAGTTACATGCGACGAGTGCGATTATGCGCGCTCGTTCGTTTGTACGCGCTCATTACGTTCTTTCGAGTCTTCCTTTTTTTCTCATATGTAGTTGCGTAATGACGTGTGGTTGCAAAGTATACAGAAATATGGGCGGCTAGAGTCGCTATGTTCACGAAGGAAGACTCGAAAGAATTATTTTCAGACTTATTAATCGATGCGTTAAGCATTGTATAGGGGTAGTTCACGCTCTCCGATGTTATTTTACATTCTATAGTTAACGCATCTTCGTCGGGATGGGTAATTTTACCTTTTGTCTAGATTGACGGCTATAAACGAAACGAGTAAAATTACCTTACAAAATTTCATACTCTACAAAAAGGGTCATATGTGCCCTAAACGTGGAACCAATCGTTATTGAGTTTTGTTAAAGAAAATGCCTTAAATACATTTATTTCAAACTTCACTGATTTTCACCGACTACGTCATGACGTATTCACGACTACTCGTGACTACTCATGAGTAAAGCTCGCGTTGTAACTCGTACGAAAAGTATTATATATTAATAAGGAAAAACAGAAGAAAAAAATGAATAAAATTCAAAGTTTGAAAGACTTAATTTTCGCAATATAAACACTACCGTTAGTCTTACACTATTATAATCCTTATCATTACCGGTCATTCGTGACGCATTGACATAGTCATCATTATTAAGATAAAGTTCGTATAATATCGATTACAAGTAAAGTATGTCTAGAATAATGACGTCGGGCAACGTTCAATGTCAAAAACGTATCTATGCACGTACCGTCCGTCCGAAAAGAATGAGTCAGATGACTAATAGATGGAAACTCTAGTGACGCTTTTGAATTACACAAGGGGAGGGTACGCTTCACCGGTATGCAGTTTTAATCACTTATGTTGGACACGCTAGCGACGCTCATTTGTCGTACGTGGATCTATGTACGTATTGGTGAAAAACCCTGTGCATATCCTCCTCGATGTGCTAAATTTGCTTATGTAACAACGGTGGTGAAACGAGGGCGGGGGGAAACAAGAGGGATGCGATAAGGTAAAATAATATATGCGAATAATTGACGGCGAGGGGTTTAATGAATATTCGAATAGTTTCCATTGCCCATGTTTGGACAATCCTTACATGAGCGATATACGCGCATTAGACCGTCTCGATGCTCCGGCATAACGTTCTTCCATAATTTTCCAACATTATCGACGATAACGAACATTAGCGTTTTCAACATAAGAGTCGAGCGCACTCGCGAAATCGCAATATCCTTTGAACGCGTTGGCCGACGTTACTTCGTTCCGAAAAACATTTTTCTAACACTCGGTAAGCAGGATCATTTTTCGATACGCTTGGTATTCATGGCGGCGACCTTATTTCTTTAATTTCACGATATGGTTTATAATTCTGTATAAAAGGTGGAACGTGTACAAAGATCCAGCGAGGTAATCGTGGAAGAACGAACGTTTCGAGAGTACATCGACTCGGCTCGTCTCTTCGCGTCGTGGGTTCGACTTTGAAAAAGTCTTACGATGAAAGTGCCATCGCTATTTTTCTTTTGCCTGGTCCTCACTTTTGGATTCTACCATGTATCCGAGGCAGCGAGCATCGTGCAGAAGGCAGAAGGCAGGTCACACGTAAACGATCGTTCACTTTTACATCGATGGCTTGTCTTTCTCTATTTTCTTAATCTTCTTACATTGGGCTACCCTTTCGTCTTTTTTATCAACCTTTATCTACCTTTTTCAACCTTTTTTATTTCGCGGCACGCTCAAACTATACTAATTTTTATACATACACTTACTGTGCTTCAAACTTCTTTCGAACATAATTTTATTAATGATCTTTACAAATTTTTGCGGCACACCGGTTGAAAGTCACTAGGGTAAGAGTAAGGGTAAGAATAAGATTCGGATGATCGAATGAGCAAACGCGTCATAGGCATATGGTACTAAATATTAGCTATAACGATAACAATGGCAATGGCAGATTGAAATGAGAAGAAATCCAACGGTGAGTTTCGTGAAAAATCGAATTGGAGAAGTCGCGTGTAACTCATGGACCGATTCGTAATTTTCTTCCTCTTATTAGCTTAACTCTTTGTGGTCGTATGTCGGTTCTCAGCCACTAATATAAAATTATAAACTATCGTTTGTACTCCTAAATTCAGGAAGTATTGTTACAATGTTTAAATATATAAATAGTTGAAAAGATATACTAATATCTGTTAAATTTACGAGTCTGTTTAAAACTGTAAAAATGATTTCGATCATATCGAAAATACGAGCGCAAAGGGTTAATCTTTCTATCAAATCTCTAACAAAACCTTCTTTCAGGCTCGTCGACGTCGTTGCAAAACGGAAGCGTGGCCGCGCCGTTGACGGCCGACGAGATCACTGACGCATTAAGTTTCATCTTTCGAACGATAAGTCAGGGGCCGATTTATTTGATCGGAGAGGCACTCGGGCTACCGCTCGGTATGCTTCTCTCGCCGATACTCGGTGCCCTAGACATGATCCTAATGCCCGTGAAACAGCTCTTGTCCAAGAGCTTGTATTCTCTGGCACCAGCGCTCGACGAGATTCTGCTTCAGGTCGGTCAGCTCCTGGAGGAGCTGCTCGATCATGTAGCCGATACGCTCGAGCCCGACTCTTCTTCTGCTTCTGCTTCTTCTGCTTCTTCTGCCTCCTCTTCTTCTCTTTCTTCTTTCTCTTCGAACGTTCATCATCGTCAGCGAAGATCCCTCGCAAATATTCTTTCCTTAGCGATGGCGAATCTCTTACCTATGTCCACAGGAGCGGTATCAACGTCCGGCAATAGGCTCGACTTAGTTCCAATCTTAACCAATATTTTCAACTGTGAAACGTCGCCGTCGGATAACCTGCCATCCCCCGTTGACATTGCGACAGATCCGACGAAAAGTATAAACACGCTCCTGTGTTTTGCTCTTAATCGGGTAACGAATGTTGGCGAAGGACTGCTAGAAAACGTAATACCGTCATTGGTGGAATCATTGAAGACTATAAACGACAGCGGTGTCATTCCACCTCCGTTCTCTACATGGATCCATACGTTTGTAATACTCTACGAAATGAGCAATACGCTGAGGAGCACTGGATAAAGAGACGGCCAGGATCGTGATCGATCTTATTACGAATTTTCCTTTCTACGAAACCTACAACATTGGCTTTTCTGTTTAAATTATTGGCTACGTATAAATACTACGTTTAATATGTACGTAATTAATTGCAATCTCGATCGTTCTTTTAGATACGTATATTTACTTTTCCTGTGTTCTCAATCAAATTTGATAAAGAATAGAGATGCAACATGTAGACGCGACGCAGTATATACTGCACTTTTGACAATGTCATTGGTCGTATAGTTTACGGCGAATATATCTCGATGTTATTTCTTTCTAGCACGATGTAAAATTCTTTGTAAAATGTAACATAACTGCGGATCTTAGATTGAAGATATTCGACTTTTTTGTGTTCTTTTATGCTAGCGAAAGTATAGTGGAAATATATAAGAGAAGATTTGAAGAGCAAAGAAAATGGTATGGTAGCAGATAAAGAATGCGGGCTGAAAGCATTTCTTTCGATATCGTGAAAACCTTCCAATATCGCTTTCGTTCGGACGGGCACGGTGAACGTTGCAGTATAGCTGGGAATACCCGTTTCCAATCTATCTACGAGTACATACGTACGTGTACATATGTACTATAGACGGTATATCAATCTCAACCGGTCATCGTGATTCCATTAAGATCTTTCACGAACTCTAACTTGGATTTTCGACGAGCCCACTCCCACAAATGACAACCTACCGATCGAACTTTCGACTTTTAATTTCGGCCTGAGCTGGTAAGAAAGGCTGTAATGAAAAACGCATTAAACTATTACAAAAGATCTCCCTTAGTCAGCAGATTCGTCGTTCGGTTTCGAAAGTAACATGCCACGGTACGTATCTTATACCTACTTACGTGCGTTTAGACAATAAAACATATTGCAAAAAGTCAGTCGCGATAAGACCAAGTGAAACTACTTTTTATCGCTAAATACATTTTTTGCTGGTAACGGAGAAAAACGTAAACGTTATTCTGGTCGTTCGGTATCAAAGATTTGTCGTGTCTTTGTCGACTGTCGAGCGTAAAACAAATTGCCACTCGATTCGATGAATCGTTCCATAATCGATCGAGTTTATGTAAATCACGCTCCGATTCGTTCTCATTTAGCGTGTCGTTGGCCGATACAAAGGATGATGACGGGTAGCCGACGGTAGGCAGACGGACAAGCAGACAGACGGGCCCGACAGGAAATTGCATCTAAATCGACTCGGTTAGCCCGTCGAAGTAAAAGAATGACAAAATCTCTACGTTCGGATTTATATGTCGTTGATACGAAAAGTAAAGGGGATAGTAAATCCGAATTCGTTCAACCTGGAACGAAAGAACCAGTTCGAAGGAAATAATTAGCATAAGAAGAAATGAACATTTCATCGGACTTATCGGGTTTATAATAAATAACCTCTTTCCTTATAATTTATGCTTCGTTCGACGGTCGTTATCTCTCGGAGCGTATCCAACTCTGTGTCTAGTCGCGCTAGTTTTACGTGCCTTTTACGTGATGCGTACGCACTTTTACGTGCTGCATAATAAACATGTATATGTAAATACATACATACATGGGTAATAATAACGTTACGGTTGCGTAAGACGAAGGACATCACACGGTGGATGCGTCGATATGTTTTTAGACTAGAGGAACGCGTATTCGCGCTTTTCACTCCTAGCCTCCTTCTATTCTTATACTATTATAGATATGTACAGTAGGTAGTCTCTCAGTAATCCGGCAAATATCAGATCAAAGGACTGTTGGATTAACCAAAATGCCGGATTAGTGGAGGTTCATTTAAAAAAATAAAACCTATGTTTATTGCACAAAATATATTAAAATGAAAATTAGTGTTATAAGAAAATTTTAAAAAATCACATTTCTGTACTGTATTTCTATTATTCTTTTAAGGGAACAGGTCTAAAAAAGTATCAATTTTATTTTGTTTTTTTGCTTGAAATGACACTTTTAACACTTTTTCTTCTTCTCGCCTTTCTGAAAACGCCAGACTACTGGAGGGGCCGGATTGGCGAAGTACCGGATTATAGAGAGACTACCGTATCTAGGTAGATATTGCAGGGAAATCGTACGTGCGTAGTATTCTTCTTTACGGATGCGAATATCGATATTTTTACGCGAATCCTGTTGCCGGTTCTATTCACGCTTTACATAGATACATATCTGCTGGATTACGAGGGATGATCGAGTCGATAACGATCGCTTAACGCTTAACGCAAGAGTCTGAAGTGTTGAGTAGGTATAATGGCGTAATCATTGTGTCGCTAATCGTTTTAAATAATATTATGAATGCAAGTGACACAGGTTAGGTAGTTTATTCCTTTTGCTACAGTAGGCACTTAGAAATTTCGATAATTGCGTGACGGCGTCTTTAGCACGTTGAGTGTCATGGCGGTCACCGGTGACCGACATTCTTTTCTATAGATTGCATTTGAAGTATTTATATATTTTACTGTTTACCAATTGTAAACATAGTAAGGTCTATTGTAAAAAAAATATGATAATCGTTTCTTCGTATTTTTATAATATTTCGAAATTAATTATAGACAATATTAGACGAATTTATGAGATTGTGCAAAATCAGCTCGGCACTCAACGTGTTAAATATCCAGTTTATATGGTAACTGAATATCTGCCGTCGTATGCTCGTGCTTTGTGTCAGACTTCGCTACAACGGAAAGGTTAATGAAAAATTCGGGAACCGTAAAATTTTTCGCGGAAAATCTTAAAATGGGGACGTTTTTCTCTAGAATCGTTCGCAGATGAGGGTTATCACCTCCAATATGTAACTCGCGAGTAACATAAATACATTGAATCATGTGAACACATAGCGATTACGCAACTAGGATTCTTAGGCGTGAGGAGCGTCGATCGACGTACCCGTATGACGAACATAGACATTTATCGCTACTTTTCTCGGCTGTGACACGCGATGAGTTCATTTCGACATACGAACGTATGTAGGTATAAGTATCGAGGAAATCTATTCTTCCGTATTAATGGAATTAACGTAGATACATAAATACAGGGTGGTGCACAAGAAACGAATTGAAAAACGCTCTAGAGAAAGCAAAACTTTACGAGGCAAAAATTGAAGACATTTGCATGACAGTGTTTCGCAAATAGCTTTAAAGAATCTTCATAAATTAGAATCCATAATTCCGTGTCGAAATAAATTGAAAATTCGAAAATAACATTTTTGTGAATGCTTAACCGTTCGCTTCTTTTGCGCTACCCTGTACACGTGCTAATCGGTGCTTAATTAAAAGTAGTTAAATAAATATATAAATAACAGAGATTACAATTTTCGTCTTTTTTTATATTTTATCAGCATCCTTCCTCATTGATAAGGAAACGTGCGTGTAAAGTGAATTTCGTATCACTTAATCCATATGAATAAGTGAGTTATAACTATACGAAGCTATAGCTATATGCTGTTTGCATTTGCAAGATCAGAGAAAAAAAATCTTATCGATACTAAAAGACACCTAGCTCTCGCCTTAATCTTTTTTACTTCCCGTACCGATCAAGGTCGCCGTCGTACAGGCTTAAATTCTTCCGTCGCCTCATCCTCGAGGCGCGGTTTCTCTTGTATAAACTCTCTTCGCGGTACGCGTGTATATAGGACTTTAAAAGGATCGTTGCGTAACCAGTGATAACGATAGACCGCGCTCGAGCACGTAAATGAACCCGCGTCCTCGATTCGACTACCTTTTATACGGATGGAAACGTATGTACGTTTGTTTAGTACTACCTGTGGCTTTTTCGAATCGAAACGGAGGAACAAACGCACGCGCACACCCGTTCGTTTCGACGACACAGTTTCGGTTAACTCGGATGCAGGTGATAAACGAAATGATGTCGTATGTAGTACTAACAACGCGTGCGATATCTATGAAAGAAAAAGAAAAGTAATATTGAAAGAAGTATGAATTGAATTCTCTATTTTACATCCGTTATCCTCATTCGTCCTTTATCTTCATCCTCGATCCAATAACATTTACGTATATCTTCTTCGATGTTTAAGAAAAAAGTATTTAACAAATTAAGATATAATGAAATATAATATCTACTAGATATAGTATATGGTAAAATAATATAATAATAATGTTTACGTATATCTTCTTCGATGTTTAAAAAACCATATTTAATCAATTGAGATATAATGAATATAATACTAGATATAGTATATGGTAAAGTAATATAATAATAACGTTTACTTGCACTTGTACCTGCTATGTGTACGATGTTGATAAGATAAACTAAAATACAGTAATTAAATACATTATATGCAGAACATAGTCAAAGTTGGCCAAGTTGATGTGAACAAATTTTCTTCGCTTCTGACAGATCCCATATTTTTTTTTTTATCAGATCCCAAAATTTTCGTCGCTTTTGTCAGATCTCGTATTATTCATTGAGACGGATACGAAGTATATATACGCAGTATCTATATACATACATGCATATTTATACACCTACGGGGTCTATATACACCTGTATGTATAGGGTAGATGAATAGATAGTTAAAAGTACATAGAGTATTGTCCGAAGGGCGACTAATTGCAGGAGCAGTAACAGGTGAACGAGGAGGAGGGGGAGGATGAGGAAGGGTGGGGAAGGACGCACCTATCGCGATCGTTGGTGGACCACCGCGTGCGCAACGTGCATCATGCATCGTGCATCGTGCTACTCGTCTTCGCATGAACCTTTTTTTTTACGACAATGTAGGTGACTATATAGTTGTACCGTGATCCCGTGAGCAGAGTCAGTCGCGGGACGGAAACAGCGCGAGCGAGGAAGGTAGAGCCGGTCGAGCGAGCACGAGGACGAAGCGCGTTGTCAGCGAATCGGCAACGAATCGCCAGTAGCGGCGGGAACGTTTTCGCGAGAAAAAAAAAAAATAGAGCGTTAGTCATCGGAAGCTCCAGCGTCGAACTCCGTCTCGGTGGCATGAGGAGGAAAAGAGAGGATCGGTCGAGGAGCGAAGACGGAGCAAACGATATCGGTTTGACCGAACGAATCGAGCCGAATCAGCGACAAGTTCGAAATCACGTTCCAAGTTGAGAGATCGTTTCGCGTTCGATAGACTATCGAAGTCAAAGATCGCCAGGATAGGAGAATTATGTAACTCGACGGCGAATCCCACGACGAGAGGAAGGACGCTCGATTGTATCACGGCTTTTAATTTGTAGAATCGTAAATTTTTCGTCTCGAATCGAAATCTCGTCCCGTGTCGTCGAAATGTCCGGGAATTTGTCTTTCGTCGATCTCGCTGCTATCCTTCACCTGTTCCTCCTCCTTCTACTTTCGACCGCTCGCACAGGTGATCCTTGAGATGTTCAGCGTTACTCTAGTATTACGTAATGGACACGTTTTACGAAACGTTTCCGCGCGGAAGTTTGAATTCTTTTATTTTTCCCACTTCTCGGTATTCTTCTTTTATGCTTTTTCAATCGAAACGTCGTTTTTAGGCTGGTGCAAAAATTGTCGAGACACGGCTTGGGAAAAAGTTGATGGCGCGAAACCCGAGTACACTATCTCCAAGGTGGCTTTGTACAGTAGTGAAAATGCACAGGGCATTGTCGTCCCTTGCTTCGAGAGGTGCGTTAAACTTTTGCCCGATCGAAACTTTTCTTTTCTTTTATTCTTTTCTCGAGTAAGTTTATATTATTATTTTTATGTACACTTTAGGTGCAAACGAATAAATTGCACCGCATTCGTGATCGATGTCGAAAGAAGTCTATGCTATAGCGTCGAAGTGGAAGGTGACGAGTTCATCCCCGAACCCAATGCCACGTTTTATCAAGAAATTTGCGTAAAAGGTATCGACGACGTTACGCTTATCTGACGAATGTTTCTCGCGCGTTATCCACTTAAACATTTATTTCAGTTCCTAGCGGTTGTAAAAAAACGAGATTATGGCAAATAGAGAGGACATTGGGTGCCGTTTTACTCGACGTCTCATCGGTTTGGTTACCACAGAATATGCGGAGAAACCGATGTTACGAAAAGTGTATAGAAGCGGGTACGTAGGAGTGCAGTCTTCGATTTTCCTCGACGACCAGTCATTGTTTCTCCCTTTCTACGCAAAAATAAAAAAATAAATACAAGGAAGAAAAGAGAAGGAAAAAGAATAATAAAAAAAAAAAATCATTTTACCTTTCAGGCAGTGCTTGCAAATCGGCCCAATTTCGTACGTCGAAAGCATTATCGATCGATAACGCGTTAGGAAAATGCGCTCTATCGATGGTCGAAAGAAGCATCAGGCCCCAGGCTTATAGGGCTTCCATGTACAGAGACGAGTATCTGCAACATCAATGCCATGATATACGTGAGTACGAAAATTTGATTACACGTCGATCGAAAAAACGATCGTTTTAACCCTTTAACGGTGTACGACGAGTGTTTTCCTCACGAGGGAATGATCGCTATTGGGATAACGACGAGTATGCTCGTCTTGGTTTTTTAAATAATCCAACTCCTAGTATTTATCATGTTGTTATAATTAATTTAACTTTACAATGAGTGTATTTAGGTACTTTGAGTTTGACGAGTGTACCTACTCGTCATCGTTTGATTTTAATTACCCAAGCAGATACATAGGTAAGCAAGCTAATAGATGGACAGGGTCCAGTAGATGGACGACTCGTAGATTAATCGATAACAATGAAAAAACAAAATTTTTTGGAAAATGTTACTTTTATAAAACAACAAAGGTTTGTTTCTATAAAATAAAAAAATTGTAATATAGATTAAAACTCTAACGATCAAACGAAGACGTCTCGTTCTCGATAATTACTGGTAGATCTTTAGAGGCTGCGTTTGATTTGTTTTTTACCTTTTTTACTTTAATGAACATAACAAAAAATTATTGTTATTTCATTATTATTGATTAATCTACGAATCGTCCATCTACTGGACTCTGTCCATCTATTGGCTTGCTTACCCTACTTTCGAAACAAAATTCCACCGTTAAAAGATTAATTGTTCTGCCTGAAAAACAGATCCCTGCTGTTGTATTTACGATATTATTGGTTTTCAGTAAAGATGGACTATTGTTCCTATGCCGAATTTCCGAACGTAACTCTACCCTCCTCTGATGTAGAGTTACCTGGTCTCGACGTACAAGAGGTAATTATTACGCGACCTTTCTATGTATTCTATACAATTGAAAGCTAATTTGAACGCTAGTCGAGCGAAAGGGAGACGAATAGAGATTAGAAAATTTTATCATAGAAAATTAGAGCTTCGAGCAACGAAGCGTTCTTCCACTAACAAAGAACTCTTTACGCAGTGTGAAAATAGATGCGACCTCGGCGAAGACGGTTTCATATGTAGGGGTTACACCGTCGAATATACGAAGAACGAGAAACCGATCTGTCGTTTACACTCCGAGGATACGCTGAGTCTTGGAACGAGCTCCTTTATTTCCACGCCTAATGCAGTTCACAAAGAACGGGAGCCTTGCTTGGACGGTGCGTTTCAATTTTTCCTTTTCGTCTAACCGAAATTCGGAATTAATTTCTCATAGTCCTTTTCAGAGTCTTATTGGTCTTATACGCTAATGCAATAGATTTGTTTAACGTTTCAGTTAAAGTACAATGACGTTTCAATTTTCTCTCTTCGCTTGGTCAAAATTCCCTTAATTTTCCCTAGCTCTTTTTACAATCTCATTGATCGTATACGCCACTGCAGTAGATTTAGATTTAGAATTTAATTTTAACTAACAATGCACTTAATTTTCCTTAGTCCCTTTCACAATCTCATTGATCTTATACGCCACTGCAATAGATTGGTTTAACTTAATTTTAACTAAAAATTCACTTAATTTTCTTCAATCCCTTTCATAGTTGAATCAGTCTTGCACGTCAGCTCAATACATTTATTTAACGTTTCAGTGAAAGTACAATGTAGCGATACAATGTTAACCGTCACCTTAACCACCGTGGAACCGTTCGAAGGCAGACTCTATGCGAACGGTTACGGAAACGATTGCGGTGTACGGGGCACCGGTCGAAATGTGACTATTCTAACACTACCCTTACCGAAAAGCGAGAACCTTACCAAAGATCTCAATACGCCTAGGATTCCTTGTGGCTTCGTGCCGGCGTTTTCGATAGACAACGAGAATCGGTGAGCAGCGTAGAAATATTCTTTTTCAAAATAAATTCTTCAGGGTTCTCTTCTTTCTTTTGATTCGCACAGAACACGAACGATGATGTGGGCAACCGTAGTCGTGCAGTTCAATCCCATAATTCAAAGATTGGGCGATCAAGCTATCAAAGTTGGGTGTTCCATAGGCGATCACGACATTCCACGACCTAGGAACGTGTCCGTGCAATCGAGTCTGAGCTTCGCCGATCCTAAGTGAGCACTCTTTCGAGTCTTATGCAAAGACGATGAGTTTAGCACCTGCCGCTAGCCGCTTATATGTACTCTTCCGTTCGTAATTACATCTTTAGCGCAGGAGTACCACCAGTCTCGACGGTCATAACGAATACATCGTCGGAGGCACCGGTGGTGACCATGAGAATTTTAAATCAGGATCGTCAAGACGCTATCGTTACCAAGCTAGGAGAAAGGCTGACTCTTAAGATCGAGATAAAGCCGAGCGATGGTACGTCATTGAAGTCGAGTAACGTTCGTTATCGAAATTATTGAAGAGAAAAGAAACGAAACGAAGCGAGAGAAAAAATACAATCAATCGGAGATGGAATTAAACAGAATTCCAAGTATTACAGGTCCATACGACATCACGGCTGGGCATCTCGTAGCTAGCAGCGCGACTGGACATTGGTCCTATCTTCTTCTGAACGAGCTTGGATGTCCGACGGATCCTACGACTTTCCCGATCCTTTCCAAGGATCCAACCGACAATCGTTCTCTCATCGCCACTTTTACCGCGTTCAAATTTCCCGAGAGCCAGCTCGTCAGATTCAACGTTATCGTCAAGTTCTGTTCAGACACGTGCGAGCCGGTGAGTTACTCGGAATAAGTCGAATAGTGCAACGCGTCGTCGTGTAAGAGAGATGACACGTTGGAAGATCGTCCAAACGTTCCTTTCGTTTCTCTTTCACTTTCTAGGTGAACTGCGGAGATGGTCGTGTATCGTATGGAAGAAAACGACGATCGAGTGTCGTCGCGTCAACGTCGGAGCCTTATGTTGCCGAGGTAACTGAAATTTTCAGGAACAAAACACCCGATGAACTACCATTACAACTGTCTATCATAGTTCAGAGTCCAGTGATATTCGCGGATCCTCTGCTGTCCAGGGAGAATACCACTCCCGACACGATCCTAATCGCTGGCGGACGTAAGTGCGTCTCGTAATTTATCTTCACGAAGAAACGCCAACGTATTCGACCGATACTTGGAACGTATTTCAATTCTTCAGACTCGATCGATGGACTACTTTGCGTCGACGCCGGTCTAGTTCTAGGTCTACTCATTTTTTGGCTGATCATACAAATAGTACTGATCGCTTCCTGCCTCCTGGCGATCGGACGTTACAGAAGGATGGCGATACGAGCGGAAGAAGACAGAGCCGAAATATTAGCGAGACATCTCTACGGGATCCATGGTGGAAATTTTGAGATCGCTCGAAGGGTCAGATGGGCCGATCGTAATGACTCCTCGATCGGTTGAATTATTTCTCCTCTTCGTATGACTGATATGATAAAGCGAGTATAAAACTCGATTCGTTGGATTATTACCAGAGAGGCGGTATTCGTGTTATCGTCGATGATAATTCCTTGGTGGTGGACGAGAAGAGAAGCATTTTTTTTATATTTATTATCGCGGTCGGAAATGTGTAAAATGTATAAATGTTAAATATTACAAAGTATGTAACGCTAGGCAGTCTTCCGCAACAGATCGTTTCGATCGTATGATAAATCGGTATTATCAGTCCCAGCAAGGCGGTCCATTAACCTCTGATCCCATCGCTACCGCAACGTCCGTAGAAGCTCACGTTAACATCTGTAAATACGAACATGAGTACATGCATTTAAAAAGCACGTCAATTTTAATATCCCTATGTACGGAAATGCTAAGTTACGTTTGTTTAATCGTGTATCGCATTTATGTATCTACTTATCTAAACGTGCTCGAGAAATTCGGTTTGTGATTTTCATAAAAAGTATAAGGAAGCGTGTCGAACTTACTTTTACCGCACGTAGTCGCACAATTCAATCTTCCAGGGTTATCGTAACTGACGTTATCCGTTCCACACACGGGATTATATTCCGGCGTACTCTGGATTAAAAAAAAAACATTTTTAGGGATTTTTAACCTTTCTTCGTTTATCGCTGTTAAAATAATGACAAGGAAGTGAGAGAAATAGAGAGACCGAGAGAGAGAGAGAGAGAGAGAGAGAGAGAGAGAGAGAGAGAGAATTAGATACCGAGGTCACGCACTTGTAAATATGTAAGATATTTAAGTATTAATAGAGATCAGTCATATCGCGTGGATCGAGGTTTCCTCGTTCCTTGTTTTTCCTCTTTTTTACGCACACAAATTGAGTAAAAAAATATCTACATCACAAAAACAGCTCACTCATTTGTTACATCAGTTTATCCCCTTATTTTCCTTTTTCCGCCCAAAACGGAAGACAAAGAGTAAAAGAAGAAAGAAATCGACTCGAAATTAGGTATAATAAGGTAACGTATCTTCGTCCTAACTTGCAACCGGTATATCACAGTATATAATATTAGTGCTCCGAGAGAGGTCCACAGGTGTGTCCAAGATTCTTTAATACAAGATAACGTGATGTGGCAGCAATGATTAGAAACTATCGTGTACCAATGACGTCCAAACTTTCAGCGAGAGCGATAACTTTTCTGACTACTTGCGAGGTATCTTATCTAGGGACACGTATATTCCTGGATCTACTCTCTCAGGACTCGAAACAAACTGCGTATGAATACGTGTAAGATTGTCATTTTGAAGCAAACACGGAAAAAAAGATGTTTTCTTCGTAAATCGATCACAAACATATACTTTTGTTATAAGATCGGCGAAGAAAGAGACTTTTTGTTGTGCCGGAGAATTATAGTAATTCTAATCACTATATATGCGTGCTGTAAGATAAAAAAAGATTAGAAATTAGTTTTATTTACCAGACACGAAGCGACGCAACGTTCGTAAGCTTCAGAACCAGGTGTAGTTGGGGCTGGTGTAGGTCGTGTCATCGGTATACGGATTGTCGTACCTGGCGTACGTTCTGTCGTATCGGTCGTACGATCTGTCGTACTTGGAAGTCGCATCCTGTCGACAGGACCGTCGAAAATGAAACCGTCCACTTCGGAAATAACGTCACCGTTCAAGCCATTCTGAAATCGATTAAATCTATGTAGTCTAACGCGATGCAGGTATACTATATCATTCATAATAAAAATTCATGAGTGGTAGAGACTACTCTTGATTATTCGACAAAAATCGTACTCGTTTATTCTGAATTATCCTAATAATCGCACTTGCATGCGGTATATGTGATGTATATTTGGAAATCTTACCTGTGGGAAAGCGATGACGTTCGTGGTTACCACGGCGACTACGGTACAAGAAGAAAATTGTGATTTTATTACACGTGTACAGAAAAAACCGCCACGAAATAATAAAAATCGGTAAAACAATTTATATTCATATTCGACGAGAAGATATTTGAATCATGTTAAACGCTTACTTTTTTGTAAAAAAAACAAATAAACAAATTTGTCGTTTTCCATTTTACTCACTCAAAATCGTGGAAATCGTGAAACGAGACATCGTGTCGAGCCAACAATAGTATATTGCAAAAGGACCTGTTGACGATCGATAGTCGCGCGAGCAAGGTCGACGATCCACTGTTCGGAACTATCGGCAGCAGCCTTTACTTTTATACCGATCTGGGACCGAGACCGCGAAACGAGTCATTACGCGCCTCCA
The DNA here is from genome assembly GCA_032403825.1 of Odynerus spinipes. Lineage (NCBI taxonomy): Eukaryota > Metazoa > Arthropoda > Insecta > Hymenoptera > Vespidae > Odynerus > Odynerus spinipes. The sequence continues at coordinate 1,395,709 of JAIFRP010000084.1, read as the reverse complement.
GGAATCTTCAACGTATTTTACTTCGTAAGAGCCATTGGATTTCCCCCCAACGGTATCCTCGATATTGAACTATGAATTCATAATGATTGTTATTATTTGAACATCTTTTACGTCTTTCTCTTTAAAAAGATTAACAATCTTTGTTAACTAAATTAATTAATAATTAAAATTTAAAGTAACATTTCATAGGACGATATTTATATCTACCA
>JAIFRP010000084.1:1384029-1395192 GCA_032403825.1 Odynerus spinipes | reverse complement strand
ATTATATAATGTACTTATGATCATTTCTTTTGTTATAAAAAGTAGGGTCTAGTTAGCGACAAACCGGAGATGTCGATGATTCAAAAGAATCGTTTCATTAATGGAAAGTCCACGTTTGATGTCTGCAAGGCCGACCAGAAAATCAGGTTCGGTGCTTGTGGAATAATAAAAAAAGAGATCATCGCTATCCCCGGTGTGACGCTCGCGTGAGTTAGCAACCGAACACGGAATACATCTGAAGAAATGTTAATTAATCCGTATACATTTTTTCCTCCTAGTATTTTGAACTACACGTAAGAATACTATTTTTGTTATATGTATCTATGAAAAAGATTTTCCAGGTCTATTCCAAGAAATTCCACTGAATACGCTTTTGTATACCGAGAAATGGTTAACCATTAACGTCATCGACTTGACACGTTCCTTCTCTTTTCCCCTTCAGCATAATCTTGTTTTTTACTTCTTTAAGTTAATTTGGATCTTTTTTTTTAATCAAGGATAAGTATTGCTATCGACCCGACAAACTTAAAAGGTAGAAGAACGACCGCGAGTGCTATACTTACTAACCATTTATTAAATAAAAATTATTTGATAGTCATAAGTCCACGTTAGACGTGTTTTAATGTATTTTAAATCCCACGTTTTGCAATTGTACAAATAATGCAAAGAGATGAGATAACGGTTAATGTTATACATGCAATATATGTAAAACTACATATAGTAAACTAGCACATATTTAATATACATTTTTTACTCCTACTTACATTGTAACGATTATATGATACATTAAAGTTTACTATGAGCAAACGTATCCGCGTAATATTTGCATCTCCTAATTATATAGTACACTTATCGCATATACAATTATGTATGTATGCTTTCTACAGTTAAGAGGGTAAATCCGGCTATACGATGGCACATTCGTCATCGACGACCTTTTTACTTTCGGTAAACATCGTATACAAATGCATTTCTTTTTTATTAGCATCCTTTTTAGACGTATCAAATCGCAATTTATACAAATCTTGTATATACATACACAGTGTGTTTCCATCGATGGTAATAAATATATGTATTTCCTGTTTTCCAAACAGAAGAAATACTTTCATCCTAATGAGAAAAACTTTATACTCGATATCATAAAGCGCAATTTACAAATACTCATAAATACAATCTTATTTTGAAAAGAACATAGAATTTTACAAGTTTGTCTTTATTGTGAGAAGAGGAAGAAAAAGCAGTGCTATTAAGTACTGTTCGAATAGCACTGAAACATGTTCTTTAACAGTGATTCTATACGATAAACTGCAATTGATTCGATACATGATAGCAGGTTATTTCTACTATCGTGTACATGTTCTGGCAGTTAAAAGGAATGGTACTATTTTTCTTTCAAATACAATTAACTATGCCTCGTGTAACAAAAGCAGCTTAATGAATTTTGGTATGTAACTTGTCGTGAGAAAACTTTTATATTAAAGAAAAGGAGACGCAAAATCCTATAATTGATTTGCTACGCTAGGTTTAGTCATCGCGTTTGAACCGAAAGTCTGAGCGATTTAACTTTCTTTACTATTGTCTCGTATTTCATTGAATTTTTCCACATGACATAGTATTCGACATTTTCATAGCTGGTAGAACATTGAACACTCAATGAATCGACGATGAGTCTCATCTTTGTGGATATATTACATGAATTGTCCAGTCTTTTGCTTTGCCAAATCCGAGGCCTTCTTAGCGGCATCTTTTACTTTCTCCGCTTTATCTTGCAAAGAATGTTGCAGCTCTTCCGCCAAAGTTGATTTGATCATAGTTAAATCGTCTGGCTATAAATCAATTTATATTAAAAAGGTAAAGTATTCGAATATAAGCGTAAGAAAAAGAAGAAGCAACTAAAGAGTTTATAGCTTGTATCGTTAAGAGTTACGTTTACCTGATAGTTCAAGTGAGAGGTTGCCAGTTGTGCTGTTTGTGGAAACATACACCCAAGAATATAGTTAAAACCTAAAGACATCTTAATATAATTCTTTCTAAGTCTATCTTGACCAAATGCTTCGATTGCTTTACTAAATCCAAGTACACGACTCCATATCCATGCCGATCTGTGCACCATGGTCCAAGAGGGATTCTCATCCGACACTCGATAAACAACTTTTTCCACGACGCTCTGAGCAACGGCATCGATATACCATTATTCAATATTTCAAGACTTACAGATATTTATTTATAATGTAATTTATTGTATTCTTATTTATTTACCATTGCCTTGTTATAGGTGAAGTTCCTCGAATAAGTTGTCAGTGTTTTTGCCTCTGGATCCAATATACTTTCCTCCACGATTTTGACAGAGTTTTTTTTAACAAACATTTCACCCCATTTAGGTACTCCATTTGTCTTTGTTAAGAGCCGCTTAGAGTAAAGTTTACCATCTTTAACTTCTCTAGATATAGTGTCTTCTGACAAGACATGTGAGCTATTAACATTTAAATAAAATTACGTCACCTATAAAAGTCGTGCCGTAGGATTAAATTAATTTATTATTAAAACATCTATACCTGTAGGGATTAGGATATTTGATCCAAAATCCTTGTACTACTTGTTTCCAATCAAAGTAAAAAGTTGTGTTTTCCTCAAAATATTTAACCATTATTACGGCAAATGTAATCAAACTGTACAATCATCGGCAGTTCCAAAACCTCTTCTAAAAATACTTTATTGTAAATTGTCGGATGCTCTGGAGTGTCTGCTAAAAAATGAATTATTTGCTGTTACCTGAGAAAAATGTAATAAAAAAGTAATGCACATACACACGCATACGCACACGCGCCTACATGTAACATAATTTATATTTGATATATATATATACATATATACACGGGGACGCACACGCATACATAGACGCATACACACACGCGCGCGCGCGGGCACGCACTCGCTGCATACACGATAAACATAAGAATATCCGAATTGAATCGGAGAATCAGAAATTAGAAGAGTCTTTTTTAATACTATTCATGATAATTTGCAAGCATCATATAATATTTACAGGAATAGAATATCGCGAAACTTTAAAATTTTCGTGTTATAAACATCGTGCGCGATTTTCCGAAAGATACTATGGAAATGCGTGTTTTGGAAATATTCGTGATCTTAGTCACGTACGATAGTCTTTACTTTCGCCGAGCTAGGCACGCGAGTTCATTGAATTAACTCCGTGGTAGAATCCCATGAATGTTTATACTTGTACATATATATATGTATATAAATAAAAATCAATAAATCATTAATTTAAAACGTTCGAATCAAATGTCTCTATAAAAACGGAATCAAATATTTTCGAAGGATTTTTATTCGGTGACACATCTTATTACGATTAAAATTTAAACACAGAAACCTGATATACTCGGCGTAAAATAATTAGAGCACGTGTATAACAATTTTTCAAAACACTACGAGCGCACACGGTACAGTTACAATCTAAAAAACAGTTTTACATGTCATTATTTGTAATTTCTAAAAGTCGAATACAAAAAACCATCGATCTATGTATATTTTAACAAAATGAACACGATAAAACAAAAAAGGGGTCAGACGATGAATCGCATGAAAGAATTATATAATCTTCGATCGTATTCTCCCATATAAATTACATTTCCATCGGAGTTAAGAAAGAAAAGGCATAAATAAGGAATGACGTTATCTCCATACCTTTCATCACATTATATCGTTCCATGTAAAAATCTGGGATAAAAAATAGAAAGGACCGAAAAACACAGTCCACGAAGAATTATTTGGAAGAAGCATTCGCGACAGTGAATGTACAGAAATGTAACGTTGTGAACTCACCGTAAACGAAACTTTTCGGTACATGCGACGGATTTGAGAATTATTCCGCGTTAAATATTCACTGTTTCGTGATAATAAACATTCTCGCGTTGTGAGTATGTATATACAAGGCCACACAGCGTGTTTAAGTAGAAGAAGAACGATAAGAGCGACCACGGTCGAAGCTAAACCTACCGCGGCATTGCTCCTTCTCTTTTCCACCCTTTAATTAAGAAAAGGAAAGTAAACGAGACACTAGTGCCATCTAACTTATTGAAAGGTACACACCTCGCGTTCGTCCTATATATATCAGTGCCTATACATGCTACACATACGATACACATGGCATAAGCACTTTCAGTGGCGTATCTAAAAAATTATTGTTTTTCTAACATTCTGTATTAACATTGCTTTTGCATTTACATATTTTTCTATTTATACTCGCCTTCGAAAGCAAACTGTAAGTTTGGATCGATACGCTTTTAGTTTACAATAACCGTTCAACAATTTACTTTACGCACACATATGAAGATACCGCCTAGAAAATATTATTTTGCTTATTGTTAGTAATAGAATTTAATCGCTAGAGGCACTTTTGCTGGCGACACTAGCGCACTTGTTGTCGAGCGTCGGAAATAACAAGTCGCTCTTCCAATTGCTCCGTACAGATATGTCAAAGGGTTGAACATCTAACCTAACCTAATCGATATAAACGATTCGCTAGATTTGAGGGATACAAATGTCAAAACAAAACGAACGTGTTGGCTTTTGTGAATATACATATATATATATATATATATATAAAAGTATTTATTAAATAACGATCGTTAAGATTCAATATGTACCTGAAAAAAGGTAAGATTTAATTGTTTTTTTGTCGTTCGCTTATGATCTGTACTTTGTTAAATATATATTTTTTTATATTAGCGTAAAAAGCGTTTACGTTAGCTTATATTTACCATTATTAAATAAATCAATCCGAGCATTGGAAGATAATAAAATATTGAACAAAGATGGAAACTACTTACTCTTTATATCTCAACCTACTCAGTCAGGAGAAGAGCGACGTGTTAAAAGAAGTTTGTATTGTTAATTAATCGTAATAAATGAATGCATCGAAGATTCGTTTCGTAACTATTTTTCTTACAGTTATTACACGCGTGCGTAGACGAAATTTGTGGACATCCAGGGCCAACCTATTACAAATTTATGACACGTATGGATTGGAGTAAAGAAGAATACGAAGATGTTTATAAATTAATAATAACGCTTCTACGTAATCCAGCGTGCTTATATTTAATCGAGGAAAAGGTACAAGGTTATCCGATTTTCGTTATCGATATAAAAATGCACAATGTCTTTCAATTGATCACGTATTGAAGATAACATAATCTTTAGATGCCTGCAGAATATCATGATCTCCCTGAAGCAATTCAAAAAAATATCTTAACTTGTTTAAAAATACGACAGGAACAACTGACACGAGCTTTATTGATGGAACACTCGAAACGAAAGTTACAAACTTTAGTCGATTTTGACTGGCGGCTAAAAGTAATAAGTAATTCATTATTTTGCATAGTTAATTGAAATAAAGAAATTAAAATTCTATAATTTTCAGCTCGTTATGGGCACGAGTAAAATGGCATCGCTGCGAGAACCTCTACTCCAACTGGATCTTATAACAGAGGATAGAGAAGCACGGCGTATAATAGATGTCGAAATGAATAAGGATGAATTGGATACGCTAATAACTACAATGGAAACAATAGTTCAATAAATATATCGTTACTTTTTATACGATAAAACTGTTACGTTTTTTAGTGTTCTTTCGAAGGTTCACGTAGCTCTCCTCTATCCAAGAAAAAAGAAAGAGGAAACGTCAAAGTCCGTAAAAAAGGCTGGAGGGTTGATTAAAAAATATACATAATAGTACACTTGTTTCACAGTTTATTATAGGTTATAGATAAATGTAGAATAGTTTAGTTACTATTATAACTGCTGATCGAAGATACCGAAGACTGTACTTCTGTGGTTTCGAGACGCCTCCGGTTTAAAAGGTCTTATAATATCGTATGATTTTCGTACATAATAGAAACGTAAAGTTTCATTAAACGAGTCGACTCGTGCCAAAGACACCTCGGCGGCTTTAACGATCGATTATAGCCTGTTCTTGCTGCACAGTTGAGTCGCGTCTAAAGAATTTTAAATGAAAGTATTCGCTGCACTCGTTGCCAAAAATTTGTCCCGTCGAATTTCGTTGTAAAACATCAGCGTGGACAATACTATTTTAATGAAATTCCATACGAATAACGTTTACTATACAACTTTTAACTCCTTTCCACCTCTTCCGCCTCCTCCTTCCTCCTATACCCCGTCCCCGACTCATTGTCCTTTTTCTTACTCATTAATTATGTATATCGTTTGAAAATCAATGCCGACTCTTCTAACACTTAGAATTATCCTGATCGGGAGCATAATACATATGCGGTTTTCGTTCAATTAACTTTATGGTCTATGCTACGGTTTTAATAAAAAGTTTTCGCATGTAAATTACTCTTTTACTTCTGGGAGATCCGTATAAACGTAGAAACATCGTATGAAAAACTTGAAAAAGGTACCGTTCTTTTTTTGTTGCTTTTCGTTTTTTTTTTCATTTTCATTTTCCTATATATCTCAGGGCGGTAAAATTGTGCACGTCTTGTAATTGTAATTAGGCGATACTTTTAACGATTATCATAAAATTACGAGACAGGCTTCGTCGTAAATTCTTCTCTCGCGTGGGAGAAATATCATTTCGAACAAACGCCGAATTATTTATACACGAACGCATTCTCTATACGTCTAGATTATATATCACTTACATTGTGTTTGGACTTACTGTATATCGTTTTTTTTGTTTTTTTGTTTTTACTTAAACTTTATGTGTTCCGTGAGGGTGGAAATGGTAATGACGGTGGTAGTGGTAATGGTGATAGTGGAGTGATGTGTGGTGGCGGTGACGGTGGAAGTGGCAGTTGTGTGGTGGTAGTGGCGGTGGCGGCGTCGACGATATTAGTACGTACGCATGTACTGCGAAATGCGCGTCGTGTAAAAATGTTCATTCGGTGATACGTGTGTTTCATGTAAAATACAGAAGTAGGGTGTTCCTTATTCGCGCTTATCCAAACGTCATAAAAATGTATAATAGAAGTGTACAGTTCTTCGTTATATAACGTAAAAAAACAGTTCAATTGTACAAATATATTTGAAGGAAAAAAGGCAAAAATATAAGGACCGCGAAAGGAAATACGAGCAAAAAGTGTGATCATCGATCGTCCTCTCAGAAGAGATTTTTTTTCGCGGTGAGCTTTTTTTCTCTTTACGTTTAATTATTACTCGTGCGATTTTGAATATATCGTTCCGACAATTTGTGGCCCATTAAACTTTTCTTCTTTTTCTTTTCTTTTATTTCCCATTAATCTTACCAAGTGTTCTTACCCTGTGGCCTCTTTCTTTCGTGCAATTTCCGAGATCAAGCCGTTTCTACTTTCACGCTTTTTCCCCTTTTCTATATCGTTTTCCCTTTCATATTTCGCATTAAACTTTCTCTCTCTCTCTCTCTCTCTCTCTCTTTCCCTATCGCGCGCGTACTCTCGTTCGGCTCACGTACACTAATTCTTTCTTTCGATCCTCTTAAAATCCACGCGCACCCAAAGCTCTTTCTCACACTCTCACATCTCTCTCCCTTTCTTTTTCTCTTTCTCAGTCTCCTTATTTCCTTTTCTCATACCATTCTTCTCGTTCACACTCGTCTTTCTCATTAGAAATACAATAGTAAATGTAAATATTACACGGGAGGACACCAGCCATTTTTGAGTATTTCCAACTGGAGTATACGCTAACGATAAGATACTCGTCCATCAAAGATGAGGATGAAGATGCAAGATGACAGTTATGACGATGGATGATGATGATGATGATGGTGATGGCGATGATAAAGATGAAGATGACGATGACAATGACGATTAGGATGAGGATGAGGATGAGGATGATAACGAAGGCGATGATTTTCGAAAAGTTCATTTCCGTTCGCTCGCGCGCACATATTTCGTTTGTTCATTGAACGTAGTCTCGGTAACCCTTAAATGACGATAACATTTCTTGTTTAAATTCCTACATAGCAGGGCCAATCATCGTAACCATCTGCCGCTGGGCTCGGCCCATGGTTAAGAATTATTTAAAGTCGATGATCTTTCGGTTATGAGCGACCATGGGCGCCGAACGAGATAGATAGATGTTATTGCTCTTATCGCTCCGATTTAAAAAGTTTCAATCTGCGCGCAGGTGCGTTCGTGCGTGCGTTCGTTCGTTCGTTCGTGCATTCGTGCGTACGTGCGTGGGTGGATGTTGCTGCGTTTTGCTCTCGAAATCAGCCGTTCGCGGTTCCGTTCCTTTTTTTTTTTACCCTTTTGCGACCCCCGCTTTCCTTTTAAATAATACGATCGTTAGCCCTTCGTAATTAATTCTTTTCCGTCACCCTGCCGGCTTTTTGTTGTTGTTATAATAATTAATAGGCCTACTATTTAGAGTCTATATGCTCTCGCGATGTCGCGGCAACATCATCGTCCGCTTTCTTCTTCTTTTTTTGTTTCTTTTCTTTTTCTTTTTTGTTACTCGTAACGAAAGAACGTTATTTTCTGGTTTAGTTTGCAGGAATGGTCCAAATATACATATCTATATAATATACTTTTTTGGTTTTAACGAGAGAAAAGAACTTTCTTCTTCCCAAGATACAATCCGTTAATGGCGCTTATTCGTTCATATTGTGTTGGTGATGCGCGTCGGCAATAATTTCCTGCAAGCAGAGAAAAGCAAGTGGAGTGAGTGGTGATTAAGAGTTCATAGAACGGTATCGTTATATTAATAATTAGGCGCTTACGTTCGTGTTGCATTCAATGGCTTCGGTTACCGCCGCTGCAACGGCTTTGTCGCTTATGTCGATTTCCTCGATGGCCTGTAATGTGATAAATGAAATGAGTGTTATCATTGATACTCGCAAGGATAGAGGGGATAAAGAGAAAAAGTGATAGGGGAAGGAGAGAGAAAGCGAATGCAACACATGTTGTGCATACAGAAACAATCAATCAGATGGCCCCTCGCTCAATAATCCTCATTAGTCTCAATTGAGAAAATTCAGGATCGTTCGCTTTCCTCGAGAAAGCAAACGATCGTTGGGCGATCATCATTTTGAAGGTGTATAGTATACGAAAAAGAACGTTGACAGTTTCTTCGAGAATAGTTTGGAAAGGATAAAAAGATTTTCACGAAGCTGTGGAGTGCCTTGGAACCCAGAAAAATGATGAGTCTCTTCGACATGTTAGGGGGCCAATGGATGAGACCTACTTGGCAATGAGTAATTAAGAGACCGAGTGCAAGAATCAGGTACACATTAGAACTACATTCATATGAACACGTCGGAGGACAAGTCGGTTCATATAATCAGACTGTTCGGTGGTTGTACAGATAAGAGCTCAGCTAAAGTTCTTATAACCAGGTGCTAATAAAATTTCGTTCATATAAACGGAGTTCATATAAACGGATTTCTACTGTAAGTCCAAATTTGTTATCACGAATCTTATGATAATTCTATGGTGTTCGTTAGGATTCTGGTACTCCTGTGAAAAAGCTCAAACTGGACTTGCGTGATTTTTGCACACAGGTCTTCGATTCAATGGTGATTCATTAATAAGAGCGTGATAACAGTAAGGAAAAGGAATCTTTGAGGATTCATGTTGGTTACCTTAGTGACTGAAGCAACATCTTCGGTAATTGCCGGTGCGGAAGGCGGTGGCGAAGCTGGTATCTCGATCGGAACGATTGGTGGTGCAGGAGCTACCTTCGGGGCGACTTCTTCGATGCTTTCCGTTGTCGGTTTAACGCATTTTTCTACCGGAGCGATCTTTTCTACCGGGGCCTCGCTTTCCAGACTTTTTTCAGGACTCTGCAAAATATATCCGCCAACGGTTAGATGATTGGGCGGGTCGGTATAGATCTTTGCACCGACGATCAGATCGTTCTCGATCTTTCTCGATTTCCTGCCTATACGAGCCAAGAACCCAACATGCTTATAGTGTGGCAATAAAAGGCGTGAATCGATTCTGTCGAACCATTTCGAAAGAGATCTTTTTTTTTTGTTTATTATTAAAGGAACGAGAAAAAGAAAGCGAGAAAGGAAGAAAAGAAAAAAAGAAAAAAATACATAGATCGATATTACGTTAATTCTCTAATGTCGCGTGAATATAAGAAATTTAGCTAGTAATCACGAATGACAGGACAGAATCGTTCACCATGCTTCGAGCGGCTCAAAGAACATGTGCGAACCTCGTTCGAAGAGACTTTTCCAATTAAAACTCGACATGCGGCATACAAGATGCTTTTTACGAAATACAATGGATGCAATTACGTGAAAAGACTAACGCGGATTTTGATCGTGTAAGAAAAACAAAAAAAAAGAAAAGGAAAAAGGAAAGAACAAAAAACATTCCCATCGCCAACGAAGGCTTCTTTGAGCGCCAGCTTTTTACATGTCTAAATTATTAGTCAAAAAAGGTCACGTCTATCAATGAGTTTTACGCTATCATACGAAATTCATCTAAGATTCGAGCGATCTATGTAGGTGGCGTTTTGGCAAAAATAAAAACGTTTCTAATGAGAAACGAATCTATATATTTGCTTCAGGATCTATACATATACATATATCGTACACACACACACATATATATATATATATATATATATATATATATAATATATGCTTATGTATATGCCAAACTACGTTGGCTCTACTTTAGCCTATCTTAAATCTCAAGATAAAGCCATGTTAATGTATTTTCAAGAAAACCAAGAGGCAAACAACACAGGGTTTTGGTAATTATGGTAGTATGGCAGCGGTGGTGGTAGTAGCGATGGTAAATATATATATATATACGGTGGGCGGGTAGGGAGACGAATTGAGCGGATCAAGTCGGAGCGGAGCGAGGGAAGCTTCTTCCTCCTTTTCGAGCATACGCGTTCAACAGGGCGCAGGAGGGATAGGTTCGATGCGACACCCTCCTCGGAGGACGTGTACAACTAGGATTTGAGAATCGTGCGGATGACCCATGATCATAGAGAGAAGAGCTCATTTGGCGAGTAGTAAGGTAAAAAATAGCTAGCCATGTTCGTTGAGCGTGCACCATGTACACCGAAATGAATATTTTTGAAGGACGACGACGCGACGCGTTTGCGTATAAAAATCCCATAGTAAATGCAGTGTCGCGAGTTTCCTTCGATAATTTGGTCCTTTATCAATACAGATAT
>JAIFRP010000084.1:1321780-1333658 GCA_032403825.1 Odynerus spinipes | reverse complement strand
AAAAAAAAATTGAAAAAATACAGAGCGAAACGAGCTTGCAACGATCGCGTGATAAGGACTGTCGTAAAACGTTAACGATTGACCGCGTCTTTTTTTTTTCAAACATCGGACCTATTAGAAGCTATCGGTCTATTTTGACAGTAATCGCTAGTCGCCCTCGGTCGAGAAGGAATCGTGATCTTAACGCTTGACCCTTCTTCCTCTATGGGAAAGACCGTCCTCCTCCAAGATCGTAACTATCCGAAAAGAAATAAAAGAAAATTGGAGCCCTTGAAAGGGTGCGGCGTACCCAGAGAAAACGATCCCAGCTATGGGTTACCTAATCTCTCCTTCGTTCACGAACTTAGATAGAGTAATCGTTTGAAAGAGGTAGAGTCGAGTGTCTTCGCGACGGCATTCGGAGAGAAGAAATGCGCTTGGCACGGTCTACGATGCGATTCTTTGCTCGTTCCAATGACACTCGGAAGAGTATCAAATAATCGTCTATTGTTGGAACGATACTTGGGCGATGTAGCTTTTTAGGAGTTTAACGAACTTTTTATCAAATAAAATACGAGAAAGCTTAGTATGTATAAAAAAAATCGATTCGTTTATAGACGTTTCCTACCACGTGTACCGAAACAAGTTTTATCTTCGTTATTAACGCTACAACTACCAGAACAGTCAAAATGACAGATTGTAAATTTTCATTTAAAAAGTACTCAAATTTCAGTATGAAAAAATATATTTCTAACTAGTATAAATATGTATAATATTATGTATATACATTTTAAGGATATAAAAATAAAACAATTATGCTCGACCTTTTTTTTATAAATAACCAGTCATTATGATTGGTCTAGTAGAAATAGATATTAATTGTCGACAGTTCTAGTGTCAATAAACCAGATTCATATTTGATTGTCTGTCTGTATCCTACGTACACTTTATATTTCAAATTTATATTTTTATAATAATTTTTCTATTCCCATCTTTAATGCTACGTTACTCAAAAAGAGTTTAGCATGGAACACGTTAATGTTAGGCTGTCGTTGGGTATAGAGGATAATTCGGCCGACTAGTCCAGAAAGTAAGAAACGGAATAATAATTAGCACCTTCTATTTCAACGTATACGATTACGGTTTCTCCGATGGATACTGACCCATGACAACGGAAGAAAAACCTGCTGGCCGAATCAAGAGAGACAGAGAAAGAAAGAGAGAGAGAGAGAGAGAGAGAGAGCCGCGGCCTCAACACCGTCGTCCTACGCGATCGTTTTATTCCCGAGTCTTATCCGAATCGTCTTACGTCGCGAAGGTAAAAGGAATAAATTGAAGAGTAAAACGACTCAATGTAGAAATTAAAGCTGATTCTCGGAGGTTCTCTCCTCGAGCGAAGGAGAGACGCGCAGCGCGTTAATTCGATATTTCCTGCTTGCCGACTGAGATTTCGCTACGACGTATCTTTGCTTTCCTCTACGATCGCGCGCAGTCCTGTCCTGCCCACAATCTGGGGGAACGGATCGTCCGAAAAAAGACCCCCGAGAAGGTTTTTAGATAAATGAGCTTTAATTCGACGAATCGAATTCCAGCGTTCCATTTTTGCTTCTTTCTTCTTTAGATCAAAGTATTAGAAACATCGAAACACTCTCTTTCTTCGCTCGTTGCGCCATATCGTATACGCGTATTAGTTAAATCGAGAGGTTCTCATCGAGAGGATCTCCGAGAGAGAGTCGAATAAACCAAGCCGAGGTCTTCCGCAGGTATACTCCACCACCGGCGGCGAACTATCGCGAGGATGCCAGGATAACCGGTTCCGACGACGTACATTTGTTGAAACGCCTTAATTACCAGGACCTCTCCTCATACTTTCGACTCTCTTTTTCTATCCTCGCGTGTCTTATTTCTCTAACCTTCGAGGACGTGGCGCAACGCGTGCCTCCGTACCACCGTCCGCCGCCATCGTTGTTTTCCCAGTGATTCTCAAAACGTATATTTTATCAAAAGTTTTAGATTATTTATCTAATTCATGCTTGTTAATACGTTGAGTACCGCATCGATTAATTATTCCGTCTATAATTATTTTTTTAAATAAAAATATGAAGAATTCGTTATCATATTTTTTGACACTAGATTTTACCATTTTTACAATTGATAATTAAATTTTCGTATGTGTCAAGGAATAAAATATAGAAACATTTCAAATATAATCTGTAAAATCGAGTGTCAGTCACCGGTGATCGTCATGGAACTTCACATGTTAGTTATTCCTTTACAAAACAATAAAAGTAACTAGAACCGTGTTGAATTGTCCCGCAGAGTGCGAGAATCCAAGTTCCAAATTTTTGTGCAAGAATTCACAGTTATTCGATAGTGTCGTTAAAATTCTAAGCTCTCTCCTTAGAAGATCTAAAATTAGTCCTACCTTTTTGTTATACCCACTCCCTCAATTGTATTTTCACGAAAAGAACGAATAAAAATCTGTAAACGCTATACGCGATTTCTCTTCCTTTCTTCTACCCTACTCGCTTCCCCGACAAATCTAAAATTCATTAGCTCCATGGCGCATCGCGTTTCATCTCGTAAATGCAATCTGCAAAGAGGTTGGGCCTTCGTACGAGCCCGAACAAACAAACGAGAACAAGAGAACGGGAAAGAGGGAGAGAAGAGAAGAGAGGCAACAAACGACCCCGTCGGTATTCCCGAACGTCGATGTTTCAAAGTAATTGCAAATTGTATTTGGAGGATCGCTTTTTAAAGAATTATGGGCCATGTAACCGCTGAGAAGCTTCAAAGGGAACTAATGTTATTATTCGTATATCCAACCGATTTGAATTCTTTATAAAAATATACAATTCCGCAATGGATTTCTCGTCTTCTTTCTTTCTTTCTGTCTTTCTGTTTCCGTGCCTCTTTCTAACGGACGTATCTTAACGACTCGGGTCATGGGGGGCAAAGAAACAGTCTATTAGTTCGTATCTCCGTGAAGGAATTACTCGCGAGGAGAAGAACATGACGTTTCTTATTCCGCACCGAGGATGAACGACGTCGGTCGTTTCCTTCGGAGAAGTCAGATTCTCGTCTCTCCTCTCCTCTCCTCTCTCTCTCTCTCTCTCTCTATAGCGTACCAACAGTACTAGTCTTTATCATCCGTAAAGATCGCAAAGGAACACGCGTCGTCGACTGGTATACCAGCGTTATCCTCCGTATCGTAGGTTTACGAACGATATCGTTCACGAGTCGTGCATTTATTCGACTTTTGTTTCGGCGTACTCGAGATAAGAAGACGTGCGTGTATCTAAAAAGAAAAAGGATGAAAGCTAACTCGCGCCTCTCGCCATCGATGAAAAAGGTTTGTTCTCGAAAGGCATTTGCATCGTGCACCGTAGAGATAAAGGAGGATTATCGACGAGGATCGGGGATTAAGGACGAAAGTGAAGTGGCTCGAAATCCTCGTGGGAAATTGCTTCGAATTCGAGATGGAATTTCCGAATTTCTCGAACCACGAGTGGATATCGACAAGAAGCGAATCGATCGAGCAACGAGCGATGCTTAAGTCGGTCCAAGCGATTCCGTTTGGTCGTTCCCTATCGTTAACCGACTCTACGAGCGAAACGCAAACCTGAGAAAAAGAAGAATAAACGATGCTTCGAGAAGCCATCATTTCTTCGTAAAAAAGGAAGCAGAGATGAGAAGATAAGAGTGCGCGGATCTAAGGTTAACGCGCTCGTTAAAAGTCACGAACGATCAACGTTTTCAGAAGCGGTCTTGAAACATAGTAATCGAGGTTACGAGGAATCACAGTTTTTAAGTCGAATCTTCCTACCGGACCTACCGAAGCTATCGAATTTTTCTCACGATCATTATTCGAAAAAAAAAGAGAAGGAAACGTGGAGATTTCGATAGATTTTTTTTTACACCGAACCTCGATTCCTAAAGCGGCTACTTTCTTTTTTAAACGATCGGAGCCCGGACAAGAGAATACAAAGTGACGAAAATAGGAAAGAGGAAGCGCGAGAAAGAAGTTAAGGTCGAAAGTCGCAGCGGTTAAAATCTCTAGACTTTCACGAAGACAATCTCCTGTTCGGCGAACGTTAGGCGTGTCTCCTTCGAAGTCCGTGCTCGACAACGAGCATGTCGAAACCGGAACGCGTACCTATATACATCGAGCTTGATTCCATTTAGTTCCATTCCGTAGCGAGGCCCCCGATTCGCTTACCATCCAGATCGGACGTATGTACCAGCCCGTGAAATCGAAATCACTAGACGCGGATCACGGTGCGTAAAGGAGAGTCGCTCTCCGTGGACGATCTCGATGGATAGTCCTTGTTTTACATTTAGCGTAAATGAAAACGCTCGAAGAACTGTCTTCCGTTTTTGGCGAATACTTCGTTTCGAGAAGACGGTGAAAGCAGCAGCGGAGCTCCCGCCGTCTGTCGCGCGTTGACGTATGCGCGATGCGACATACCGTCTATGTGTAATACGAAGCGTCACCGCTCTCTCGTAGCCTTAACCTTAACCTCGAGCGCGGACATTAGCGTGCTAGCGTCGAACTATTTTAAGGTCTCGTTCGAGCGATCGAACACGCACAAGCGAGAATTACACATCGACGCCTACCCTAATCTTCACCCTCTCTTTTATGAAAGTCGTTTAGTATACGCGCGGTAGGAACCAAAGTAGAAAATTTCCTTTTTCTTTTTTATTTTTTAATTTCTGTTCTTTTCTATACGTTCGTTTAAAAAAAGCGGAAAGCGAAAGACCGATTCTCACGAAGAGAAAACGAAGAGAAGTGGGAGGAGCGATAGATAAGGAGAGAAATAAACCTTCGCTCGTTAGGGAATTTATCTATGTCGAGAGTCGAGAAGGGCGAGACCGAGTGCGGCACGGATTGCTTTTAGTCTATCCTTACTTTGCCCTCGCCTATGTTCCTCGTGACTTTAACCTTAACCTTGGACGGCGCCCTTTACGCGAGAAAACTATTTTGGGGTTCTACCCCGAGAAGAGTGCGAGAAGAGTGCACGATAGAGGCTTGGGAAAGACTAATACCAGTGTGCGTATGGATGTATACCAGAGAGAGGAACGAGTTGATCGAATTAAAGTGCATACAAAGGCACGAATGCGTAGTACAATGCTCTCGTCTACTGCGCGCGATCCATCGCCTTTAAGGAGCTACATACAATTAGAAATGTAAACACAAAGAAGTTTCTAAATTTGGTTTATCTTATGTTAGTAATAAAAGGTACGGAAGTTTATAATTCGAAGAATATTTAACACGTTGAGTATCATGTCGGTTTTGTTCAAATTTCAAGTGCCTTCTAATCTGATTTATTATTTTCGAAATGATACGGATAAGTTCACTATCGCATCTTTTATACAGGGTGTTTGATAATTCGTGGTATAAGCGGTAAGAGATTCCTCGCAAAAAATGGAGTCCAAAATATAGAATAAAGTGTTTTCATACAGGGCATTTTTCAGTTTCGTTTTTATTGAAATTTACGGATAATTATTAATTAAAGTCATACCATATCTTAAACGATACTGCTTACAAATACAAGCAGCAATGGAAACTGTGGGCTAAATCGAGTGAACGAAGCAAACTCTAAGTAGGTACACGCGTACCTAACGAATTTTCAAACTCGATTTTCTCGAAACTGAAACCCTCTATGAAAAAACTTTATTTTATACTTTCGACTCAATTTTATGCGAGGAATCACCCCCTTGTCGGTTGTACCACGAATTACCAAACACCCTGTATTAGATCTTACAGTACCAGTACTGTTATATTTTCGTTAATAGCAATAAACGATTAAAATGCAATCTGTAAAATTCAGTGGAGGTCTCCGGAGACTTCCATGGAATTCGATGTATTAAATGATGCGATATTTTTGAAAAAATCGACTATTTTGACCATCCAAGGTGTATGTAGCTCCTTAACACGTTAAGCGTCACGTCAGTCATCGGTGACTGACATTGAACTTTCCGTTCGGACCACTTCAGCCATCAACGACTGACACTGGACTTTCCGTTCGGACCGCGTCAGTCACCGGCGACTGACAAAACAAAGCCGATTTCGATAGAATCTTATCTCGCGGGCCAAACTGAAAGACAGACAAAACAGGCTTGGCGCTTAACGTATTAGGACAACCGCACACGACAGACAGTCGGTGGTAGACTGTTTTGTCGGTGAAAATATTCACCATGAATTCTTATGAGATAGCGCACGCGACCGACGAAAAAGATGTAACATGCTCTATTTTTCCACCGACTTCTTATCGATCCGATTGTCGGTTGTCGGTCGGCGAAAAATACGGATCGTTGTTTTAAATGAAGTCGCGCACACGACCGACAAAATTGTAGCTTCAGACTTCAGACTATAGGTTATTTATCGAGTCCACGTATATTCTCGTATGTGCAATGGATATTAATTGCAATAAATTAATAGATCTTGTTCATCAACGGCAACCTTTGTATGGAACTGCCCTTTTATTAATCGCTAGCTGTTAATAGGGTGAACCCAAAACTTTCGCTTTTTGTACTGTTTCTTCCATGATAGAAAATCTCCTAAACGTCAAAATAGTCGGTTCTACGTGTGCGGCTGCGCAATGTCGGCCACAGACAGTTGACAGACAGTCGGTCGTGTGCGGCGTTTTTACTACAAAAAAGTCTATCACCGATTGTCTGTCGTGTGCGGTTGGCCTAAGAAGGCTGTGTCGATTGCTCCAGTTACTCCATTTAGTTCTCCTACAAATATCGGAAATTACACGTAACGACATTCGAATAAAATTCATACCTACGATAACATCGAAATTGAATCGCTTATCGAGCGAGAGAGGATCAAGAAGAATATAAGAGACGCACGAATGGGATTCGATGGTGGTCCTCAACTTCGTAAAAGGGCAAAAGCGCTTTACGCGAAGAATACCATCCTCCTATCTCTCCGAGTAAATATTTACCATCCCACATGGAA
Source organism: Odynerus spinipes (assembly GCA_032403825.1). Classification (NCBI taxonomy): domain Eukaryota; kingdom Metazoa; phylum Arthropoda; class Insecta; order Hymenoptera; family Vespidae; genus Odynerus; species Odynerus spinipes. The sequence continues at coordinate 1,326,712 of JAIFRP010000084.1, read as the reverse complement.
CATAATAAAGTCTGTGGATGGAAAGAGCCCCTTGGTCAGCCGAGAACGTCCCTCTATCGCAAAGCGTGCCTCTGTTATGAGGACGCTACCAGATACGATGTATTGTACTCGTTATCAAAGTTTACAGTTCGTCACGTTCGCATGTTTTTTGCTTTTTTTCAATAATATATTTCTTCTTTAGAATTTTGTGGTAAATTTATGGAAAGCGACAAAATTTATCAAAATTATACGAAATTCAAATGTAGCAATGAATAATAAATAAAGTTATAAACCAAATCATAAAAGAGTTATTTATTCCTTCCCTATTGAAACCAAGCATCAGAATATTATTAGTTAAATTTTCACACGATAAAACCTTGTAGTACTTTAAGAGCTGCTGATCATTGCTACTATCAACATATTCAAGCTAAAATCATTGTTTCTCTCTCTCTTTCTGCAAAATATACTATAAATACTTTACAATCATGATTCAATATCTTATGTATTTTTATTAGCCGATACTACTATTTAGAATTTATGACGACACCTTGAAGTCTAATTTAACATGATGGTTTTTGACAGAGAGTCATTCTAACATGTTTTTCATGGAGGAATATTACACGGGGCGGTAAAACTCCTAGGGCCGGCCATAATATAAGCAATACGTCGAGGCTAACGAGTTCGTGTTTTCTACGAACGCTCGAGTCATTCTCTTTCGATCGAATCTCTATTCTCGGAGACGAAATAAGGCCCTTCAATTATCGGATAGTCATCGAGGTTAAGGAATCGTTCGCACGATTTCAATCGTCTTCCGGACATTTTTCATTCTCTCTTTCGTTCGTAGGAATAGAATAACATAGAAACACGTGTCATGCGGATACATCGGGGGAAACAAATAAGGGTCTACGTAACGGTCGCACGGCTTCCCCGAACGTCCCACATAAGACCGACCCTTCGATCAACCGGCGAATATGGCTATATATCTCTTTTCCATCCTATCCTTACGTCACTTCCCACTTACCGTATTATCTTCATAACGGACTACGAGTACGACTCGTTTTACAGATAAGCTTTGGGGGATCGGAATGTTTTAAGGGCGACTTATATTTAGGATACCAATGGCGGACGTTGGCATATGCATAGTACGAATGTGGAAAAATAGATCGTTAACACATTACTTATTCACTCACTCCGGTAATCGAATAATTTTTATTAAGCTCTTTTTACCACTAGCGTTTAACGATCGGTAGCCTAAACATCGACGTTGTATAAATTTTGATATTAATTTATGTAGCAAGTGCATACAAAACCACATTTTGTTACCTTGGCTTATTGCATAGTGTTATTAAAAATTATTAACGAAATACGTTTCTATTTTATTTCACCGCGTAATTCACGGCCAGTAAGTAATGAGTTAATAACTATATACATAAACGAATGAAAAATAAATCCGAGCGGATACGAAACCATAGGCGTAAGTACTCTCGAAGAATGATAATATTAGCTCGATCAGAAACGATGAAAGCGGTATACATAATTCGATCGATCGATCAACTGCTTCTTATGTAACGAAGAAGGAGGAAGGATCTTTGGAAAAAAGACGAGCGATGAAACAAAAGCGCTTCGTCCGGTCTTTTTCTCTTCGCGAAGGATATTATTGGAAAACTTTCATCGATATCTCCATTGTTCAGTCAGACGTATCATGGGGATATCTTGCATAACATCAACCCCGTTTATTTTTCCCCCTTTCCACGTGACAAGAGAGCTGAGTAATTTCGGATAAATAAATCTAACGTACGAGCGCGGCAGATTATATACCGTTTAAAAAATCATCTTGTTATTTCTCTTATATATAGTCCAGCTGCCTTTTTTTTATTAAATATCAAAGCGTAATTTTTTATCCTTTATGCAGGGAAGAAGAAAAAAAATCTTCGAGAGGAGAAAAAAGAGAATGAAAAATAGTTGCTGACAAAAGTCGTAACTCGAGAAAGGGAAGCTCTCTAAGCGAAGCCACAAGACGCCGTGGAATGGTGCGATCGCATTAGTTGCGCCAATTAACGTAATTAAGTGTAATTAATTAGAGTCAAAGAAGGGTGTACTATGAGCAGCGAAGCCGAGCAGAAGAGAAATAAAAGAGCTAGAAAGAGGAAGAGAGAGAAAGAAAGAGAGAGAAAGAAAGAGAGAATGAGAGGGAGAGAGATAGATTCGACGAAAGCTTTGCTCGTTGCATAGGTTAGTCGAAAGAACGATAGTTTCTTCGGTTGTTCGCTCGCTCGTTTCTAGAGAAGAACGAGGAGACTTCGATTCGAACAGAACTTAATTAAATCGGCTAACGACGATTCTCCAATAGAAGAGAAGAGAAAGAACGTCGTGTCTGAGAAAAAGAATTACCGTACTACGAAGGTTTGCCACAAGAGGACAAAGAGGCAAAAACGGAGCGTGTACGACGACGACGATCCTTCGAAAGACGTGTACCATTTTAACACGTTCGCTACCACGTCGCGGAGAAATAATTTCTACTACATAGCACATAATTGATTTTTCGAATTTCTGCAAAATGGACTGCAGGTTTTTACTCGCATGGTATTGTAATCTAGTACATGATCATATAAATCTAATTTTTCAATACGTCACAAATATATGGATACTTTTCTTCGCATAGACTCCATTTGTTTTTTTGCTATGAAAATATTAAAATTACCGTCGTAACACGCGTGTTACACTGAGCTCCCGATAGAAGTCAGTGCATCACACATACATGACGCCGGTAGCTAACGCGTTAAAGCGATCGACTAACCAAGACTCATCGCGTTAAGGACAGAGACGACGATCGATCGATAAAAACTAGAAAACAAATTATCGAAACGGTATTACCGTGGCTAAAAGTATAAAGAAAAGAATTACAGAATAAAAAAGACGATGAAAGAGTCACGTAGGCGTTTTCCGTCCGATGAACGTTACGCCGAGAGAAATAGAAAGCTAAGCTTCGAAGGGTTCGAAGGGCGAGGCTTAAGCCGAGAGCAAAGAATGCGGGGGAGAGAGAAAGGAGCGCGGAGAGTAGGGCACGGATGGTGAACAGCTGCCGTTGTCTACGGTGGCCGTTTTATGTGAACGTGCCCCCATAACCCCCATAGCGCGCGCGCCTCGCCTTACCGCGCCTCGCCTCGCCTCACCTCACCTCGTCGAGCCAGCACCCTTGTACAGAGTCGCTCGCTCGGCTTCTCGTCGATCGATCCATCCGAGCGCCCGCTCGTTTCTTCCTTTGAGCACCCTCTTTGCTTGTGTTCCCGCCGACTGCTGTCTGCCGGCTGGAGAAAATAAAGCGAGTTCGCGAGCCACGTAAGTATGTGTACGTCATGTCTTTTCACGGGATTTTCTCTTCGGGAGCTCGAAATATTTTTCTTACTTTTGCGAGCCAAGAAGCGAGCTCGTACGAAGAAAGAGGAAGACCAAAGGGGATTATGTGGATCGTATAAAAGAGACGAAGCACACGTGGAAGAACTCGATCGCTTTTGATCCGAGGAATTAACACGCCTGCCACATACACCGTAGAGAACGTTGCCCCGTTGATTTGGGATTATAAGAACACGCTCGACGTACGTTCCAAATCATCACCGTTCCTTCGTACCTGTAACCCCCCCCCAGCATTCGTCGGATTTTCAACGAGATGAAACTCCGAAACGTACTTTCAACAACTATATACCCATAAGCGTGTCTCCCTTGATGATTATTATGTCGAAAATGGATAGGACGAACGATGGTCAATCCATGGGACCGGCTTTGTTAGTTCGAACGGAAATAGCATCGGCTGTTGGCAGTCGATCGCATCCGACGTGGTCGCCCGTTCGAAGGACGAACGAAATTTCCGAGAGCGAAAATATAGAATGTCTCTAGTCGCGAGATAGATCTCCCGCCGAACGGCGTGCCTTTTCAGAGATATTATTTTTGCGGCTAGGGTTCTCAAACCTTTCGCGTGACGATTACAAAAGAAATTCGAGAATCGAAATACGAACCGTGTCTCGTTGTGGTTGATTCAGCAATTATTACATACGATCGAAAGAAGACAAGGTGTAGATACGTTCGACGATCTAACATACAATATGTATGTATGTACACCGCGCGATATATTCGAAGGGAGATCGCGTGGACGGAAAGAGGAAGAAAAGATGACAATAACGAGCGACGCGAGGAGAGCGTTAGAGGAAACATCGGAGCACCGCTCGTTTTGTTCGGCAACGGCAACATCGTTGTAACGCGAGAAGATATTGTCCACTCGACAACGGAGCTACCGCCTGGAAGAGAATCACTCTTGGCGCGCGTGATGTCCGATACCGTACGCCGACATTCGTAACGTCCCTAACTTTCCTGGTTGCCACTTATATATTAGGTTGGGGAATAAGTTCGTAGCGTTTTTATATTTAAAGTCTTTGATAAAATACTTTTCAATATTTTTTATCGATGCACGGAATAAAGGAAAAAGGAAAATACAATAGACATCCGTATAACAGGATATCGTTGGGCTCATAAAAAAATGTGATGTTATGCGAATTCGCGTAGAAAGTAGAATTTAATTAAATAATGATCTTTTCTTATGCAATATAGTATTAAAAAATTCTCGTCGCGTGTTGTTTCCTACAAGATTTCGCTAATTTCGTAATCGTGCTATATGGAAGCTGCTGTATATGTATACACACGCGCGTGTAGCTTTTAGATTTTATTATAATAACTTTTAAATATATATAACATTTAAAAGCGACATGCGTGCGTGTGCCTTAAAACTTTTATACATATATATGTATATAGTAGTAGCAGGATACACGTTACTTAGATACATTTCAAAACGATTCACTTTAATTAGAGTTACGAATTAATCCTCGTACGATCGTAGCTAGATCGGAAACTTCGTTTCGAGAGAAGCTTCTTCTTCAAGTGAATATTTCCTGAAGCTAAATA